>CM044116.1:11168776-11191480 GCA_024174645.1 Lemna minuta
ACCACCTCCCTAATGGGACTTTTCAAAATTGTTCATTCAAGCCTGTAAGAAAGGCTCTCTGCTGCTTTCTTTGCTCTCTTGGTGAAGAGAGTTGAGATTGGAAATATAATCGTTTGGCGATCATGCGATATTGCTTGAGGCTAGAGACCTAAAAGCTTGGAGAACTCCTTCAATAAACCTGTAAGTATGGACTCTAATCTGTACTAGACAATAGGATCATTGGTTCTTGGCCCCTTAGTCTTTTGAATTATTGACTCTATGTATTTCACGTTGAATTTGAGATTTTTGATCAAAATTTTAAAAAGCCTATCAAGCATGAAATTCCATCAAACCCCTCTAGGCTTAACTAACCTCCTAAAAAGGTGGAGGACACATTTTATTTTGCTCCTTGATAATTTCTATCCATTCTCTCATCACATTTTATTAGAGTCCTTACATCCACATTAAATTAATAAAATGTGAGAAATTCATCATTTGACTTCATGGAAATGGAGTTAACTTGGCCCTAAAAAGATAGAGAGTTCATTTTCTCCTCTCTCTTTCATTACAATCCGTAGTTGTATTCTTTCATATGTGTACTTCTGTCCTTGTATCCTCAAAAATGCATAAAATATAGGTGATGACAGATATTATGAAATATTCAAATTTATATCATATTTAGTCCTACAGAAATAGATATTCTCATTATTCAAATTTCAATTAGTCCTTACATATGGCATATAATGTATGGATGCAGTTATGATTTAAAATTTATTAAAGGACTCAAAATAAGCTAGAGGGAAGCACAAATCGAGTCGCAAAAATAAGCCCATATCAATGGTTATGTTTTTTTAACAAACATAGACAAATGAAGGAGTGCACAAAGAATAATACAACTAACATATTATTGGAACCAATCAAAGAATTAAGCGTACCTAAATTATGTGTATGTCTTGTTATTTAAAATTTTATTTTGATTATAATAAATTTTACTTATATATATTATTTGGCCTAGTCTAGAGAGATCACCTTTTACATTTTTTTTCTTCATTATCCCTTCTATCAAGGCATATGAGGGATTAGGCTCTCTACACTCATAGTTACCTCTATATATCACCACCATTGCATTGTTTTATGCATGACTATGATGGATTTTTTTAAAAAAAAATACAAGTGATTTTCTCCAATTTTTTGTTCGTTCTTTATTTGTATGCAACCATCACCACATAAATTCTCGAGTGATCTCTAGAGATCTTATTAACTCTTTTGAGTGAGAATATTCCGTTCTTAACAATGGAGCACAAGATGGACAGCAAGGTCCATCTAGGAAAGTGATGTGATAAGGTAAGAAGAAATATTTTTTTTAAGTAGATGAGAAGATCTTTCCAATGAATCGAAATGAGCATCAATCAAACTTAAATCTAATGAGAAATCACAAAGAAAAGTGATATGGGTAAAATCATGATCGTTGACAGCACAACACCAATCTTATAAAAAATTATGCCCAGCTCCTCGAATTTGATCTTAAAATTTAGAATTGTGTCTAGTCGAGGTCAAATCCATAGGAAGGACATTTAAAAGATTAAAATAAATAAATGTTTTTAGTCTTTTAGATTAAGAGGTGGAAATTTCTTGAAAAGATTTATAATATTCTTAGTAATTTTGATGAAAAGAAGGAAGACATATGTAAGATATGAAGATCTGATCAAACACTTATGATCTCCTTTCAAAGATTGAAAGGATGGTAGAATAGTGATTTAGGGTTGAAAATGTGAAAATCTGGATGAAAATGATTGAGAAAAATTAGATTGGAAAGAATAGAGCGGTATCTAAAATTTCACAATCAAAACTCACTCTAGTGATGCTCTCCATTCAATGACTCCTTTGAGAGCCCATACACCTCGCTCAGACTTGGCAACTTGCATCCAACACAAATAAATATAAAAAGCAATTTGGGTTTAAATAGTAAGTTCGTTTAAGCGGATTAAGAGATGTAACATGCCAATGTATATATATAATTAAGGTCTTCATATTTCCCTTGATTACGCCACACAAGAGCTGATTATGCCTTTGTGTGGTGCCACTGAGTCCATGTGTCTATGTTGGCACATCAACACACAAATAAAACCCTCTCTTCATATCCTAAAAATCTTTTAAAATATAAAAAAATAGAAAATTTAAATGAACTCTAGAAAATAGGGAAAATTTATTAAAAAAACCCTCTAACCTTAAAATAGTCATATGTTTCCATATCTTTTCACAGAAAACTCCTTTTTGAATGAAATTTTTTCCATTTTGATCCTTGGTTTGTCTTTCTTTATACATATGACTTGAAATGAAAATATCAACCAGCTAGAAAAATATAATCTTTATTAAAAACCACTTGTGTTCTTCATGTTTTCATCGCTATCATGCTTTGTTCATAACCTACAATGATGAGCCTCATGCCCACACAATTAAATCATCTACCTTGAAAAAGGTTGAACATATATTATAAATAAATCTTAACCATAATTTATTAAAAATTTCAGCTTATGAAGGATATGATATGATAAATGTAAAAATTTCATCAAAACATAATACCATGCATAATAATAATGCAAATTATACCATAAAATAATAAAATAAAAATGAATTAAATGTTTTAAAATGCACATTATCAAGAAGTTAGAGAGAGAAAATCACAGATAAGTAGAGAGGAAGTATCAAGAAAAATTTATAATAATTATTCTGATTTGCAAAAAAATTAATATATACCTATTGAATGATATATTAGAGAAAACCACACCAAATTGATTAGAAATCACACAAAAATACCTCAAATTAATCCTCAACTTGAAGAAAACCAAAATCAGACATTACTGGCAAAGTTTCACACTCAAAGTGAAAATTTGCGCTCAATCTAGCTCCAAATCTTGATCTTAGGAATCCATGTAAGCATAATGAGTCTAGAATCTAAAAACATCAAGATATTCAAGGGCAAAGGCATTAAAAAGGCCTGTCACAATTTTTTTTCGAGAATACCAAATGCTAAAGTGAGGAAGAGGTATTTAAAGGGCTTTTGAGTCTCTTTTATCATGGCTATTTGTTTGTCTTTAGTGACAATCAACTTGCACAATCACATGCACCATAAGCGAAAAGGTGCATTGATTGCTAGCCGTTCGATAACCTCAATAGATATCACTGGCTACATATGAAGTTGTTGCGCACATTTTGAGTCAATAAGCAGAACCGACCATAAAACCAATTATCCCTATTAATGACGATAAGAAGTTCTAATTAATGTTCTCGATTTGTTGCTCCAGAAGATGGCATGTCACTTGCAAAATAACATGGCTAACATTAGCACCACACTCAAAAGATTGAAGAAATAATTGGTTATAAATAGGAAGCATCTATGCTCTTATTGTTTCGGCCCATTGAATATCAATATAGTATGCTATTACTTGTTGGGCATCACACAAGAGTCCTCGGTGGACCCCCAAGGCACCAAACATGTGTGTCGGTGGGTCCCCCTTTTGACAATTTTAGCCATCCAGAATATCCCAAAAAAAATTAGAAAAATCATGTCTTTGAAAACATAATGCATTTTTCAATGAGATCTGTGGTAAAATTTCTGAAATTAGTTAATCTACATCACTATGTCATGTATAAACTTAAAGTAGAAAAAATTAACAATTAGAAGATTAATTTTATCTTATTTTGATTTAAAATAAGACAAAATATGTATGAAGGCATTTTTTAAATATATTTTAGATTAAGGCACTAGAGGCACATTAATGGGCCTAAATTGGAAAAAGGGGGACCCACCTTTAAATGATGAATTAAACATGAAAGAAGTCAAAGATTTAAAAGTTTCATTTATTTATTGTACACATGTCAACGATATTAAAGTAAGTTATTGACAAAAGATAGTGATCATTATTTAAAATTAATATAAATTGAAGAAAATATAATAATGGAGTTAAAAATCCACTAGTATTAGCAATGAAAAATGTAACTGATATGGATGATAAAGGAATAATAATAAGATACTCAAGATAAATAATCTCAAAAAAAATTATTTTTTATTTAAAATGTATTTATTATATATATAATTTTCTTCAAGGTAATACGTATGCATTTTACTTACTTTCTATTTTGAAAAGAAGTTGGCTCATCAATTGAGGCACTTGGGTCCGAATGAATGTGTATGCACAACCCTATCCTCTCTTTTGCACAACATTCAAATAAATTACCACAGAAAAAATAGGCCTAAATGGGCCGGACTTTCGAGTGGGCCGTCCGAAGCCATGCGTTTTTCCTTGTCAGAGTTACAGATAAATGGGCCGTCCCTTCAGTCCGTTGCAGTTACAGATAAACCAGGGGGAACACGTGGAAACTGCTGACTCATTGGTTCGACGAATGAAGAGAGAGAAGAGAGAGAGCCGTTAGACGATGGAAAATTCAAAATGACCCGTTACCAGATGACCTGGTTTGTGCTCTAGTGAAGTTACCTCTCTCCTCATTCTTGTTCTCCAGATCTCAACGAATTTGCATAGTTTTGCCAGAGGTAGAAAGAGCACGCTTCTGAGGTGCAATCTCGATCGGCGGTGAGATCTCCCTCCTCCTATTTCTTTTCTTTGGTTCATCCAAATGCTTTAGGTCTCGTGATTTCCGACGCGATCGACGTCGTTTCCTTCCTTGCTGTCGTCCTTTATATGTTTTCCTATTATCTAGGGTTTACGATTTTCTCACTCTCGTTACGAATATCAAACACCAGAAAATCACGAAATTATGTAGATCCAGAGATCGGCTTACTATTTTCTTCCCGACTCTATCAAATTTTTCAAGGAATAGAAGGTTCGCATATTCCAGTTTAGAGTTTTATTAAATTTCGCCTGCTTCGTCGAATGTGAACATTACCTGATCGATTCAATTTATATCAAATTCTCCAAAAAAAGTAAAAAGATTAGCATATTTCGGATTAAGGCTACATTAATATAGCCCTATGTCACCTAACGTGAAAATTATCGGATCGACTTGATTTACATCAAATTCTCCAAATAAATAGGAAGATTAACATGTCTCAGAATCATATTTTTATTCATTTTCAGGCAACATAATTCTGCGGGAATTCTTCCACGATGACAACGGCAACCAGTTTGCCGACGACTCCGTTATCCTGCTCCAAGAGCGAGAAAAAAGTACCTGCTTCAACTCCCAGAGGAGGAAGAACCAAGGAAGAGAAGATCTTCGTTACTGTGAGAGTGAGGCCTCTGAGCAAGAAAGAACTCGCTCTCAAGGATCAAGTAGCCTGGGAATGCACCAATGACGATACCGTCACGTTCAAATCCTCATTGTCCTGCCCCTCCTCATCTTCTCACACTTTCGGTAAGATCTCGTTCGAGACCCTACTCTCTCTCTCTCTCTCTCTCTCTCTCTGTTATCTGCTAAAATATTCTCCTCTCTGTAGATAGAGTCTTTGGGCCGGATTGTCCAACGGAGACCGTGTATCTTGAAGGAGCGAAGGATGTTGCACTGTCAGCTCTAACTGGAATCAATGGTAGAGAAAATTTTGCTTGATTTTCAGGTTTTTGGGTTTTTTTATGACGGGTTTCTTTCTGTTTTCTGAAGCTACGATCTTCGCGTATGGGCAGACAAGCAGTGGGAAGACGTACACGATGAGAGGGATTACGGAAAATGCCTTGACGGATATCTATAATCATATACAAAATGTAAGCGCGCGAGATTGAGAGAAATAAATGGTGGTTTAGATGAATTTGAGCTGTGAATTCTGCGGTTTGATTTGAATTGATGTTTTTGGATTTTTTTTGGTGCGCAGACTCCTGAGAGAGAGTTTGTGATCAAGTTATCCGCGCTTGAGATTTACAACGAAGTGGTCAAGGACCTGCTGAATCCTGAATCAGGGCCTCTTCGCTTGCTGGATGATCCGGAGGTGTGTTCTTCTCTCTCTCTCTCTCTCTCTCTCTCTCTCTCTTTCTCTCTCTCTTTCAAATTCTCGCTTTCTCTCACTTTCATTCACTCTATCTTTCCTTCTGCGTCTTTGACACTCCCTCTCTTAATGTGTGACTTTCATATTCTCACTCTCTCGTACTGTCGCACACTTTCTTAATAATTCTCTCTCTCTCTCTCAAACTCCGAATCATTTTTTCTCTCTTTGAAATTTTATTGCTCTTGCTGTGAAATTCTCTCTTTTGCAGACTCTCTCCATCATTCTCTGTATTTCCTTCATAATCTGTCTTTCATATTTTCATCTCTATTTAATTCACGCTCTCCCTTTCTTTCTCTCTCGCTCATGTTTTCCACCTATTGATCGATCAACCGATCCATCTATCTATTAATTATGTAGTTCATATAAGTTTCTTCTAAATGTATCAGCAAGGAACTGTGGTGGAGAAACTGGAAGAAGAAGCGGCAAGGGACAGCCATCATCTCCGACAGCTAATCGCCATCTGTGAAGGTGAAACTCCACTTTCCTCAAAGGCAAACCTTTTCTTCTACAAGAAATTACTCGCTAAATCACCAACTCTCTCTTTTTCATGTTTCGCAGCGCAGAGGCAAGTAGGAGAAACCGCTCTAAATGACACCAGCTCCCGATCACATCAGATCATAAGGCTGGTGAGCCACGCTAACCCGTCTTGAGTTTTTGGTCTATCCACTGTTGACCTTCCATCTACCATCCTCCTGGCGCAGACTATTGAAAGCACTCTCCGAGAAAACTCCGGCTGTCTCAAGTCCTACATAGCAACTCTGGTACAACATTCTACCATCAGTTAATCTGAAGATTTTCTTTTGTTTATCTGTTCTTAAGCTTCGGTGATCGATTCTTGAACATCATGGGTTATGACGATCTTATCACCTGATCTTTGTGATTTTCTCCGTGAAGAATTTCGTTGACCTTGCTGGAAGCGAGAGGGCATCCCAAACAAACACCGACGGTGCGAGGCTGAAGGAAGGCTGCCACATCAACCGTAGCCTGTTGACTCTCACAACTGTCATCAGAAAGCTCAGGTCAGTCAAACGATAGTCAACTAGTTGACCTGACTTTTCCATATTTGGATCCAATTTGATGCGATCGCCTTCTTCAGTGCTGGAAAGAGAGGGGGACATATTCCTTACAGAGATTCTAAGCTTACTCGGATCCTTCAAACTTCGTTGGGCGGAAATGCACGAACTGCCATCATCTGCACGATGAGCCCGGCTTTTGGCCACGTGGAGCAATCTCGCAACACTCTATACTTCGCTGCCCGTGCGAAGGAAGTCACCAACAACGCCAAAGTTAACATGGTAAGGAGATTGAATTATTGTGGCGTTGACATCATGGGTTTGACTTTTTACTTGTTCTTTTCACAGCTCATATCGGATAAGCAGTTGGTAAAGCAGCTCCAGAAGGAGGTGGCAAGGCTAGAAGCCGAGCTGAGAACTCCTGACCCATCTGGGTCGACAGATGCGGTCCTGGTGGAGAAAGAGCTGCAGATCAAAAAGGTGAGTTTGATTTTTATTTGAGCCTTTCGGGGACGATGAAAGAGGAGCATATTGATCAATTATGGAGATGACATGCAGATGGAGATGGAGATGGCGGAGCTGAAGCGCCAGAGGGATCTCGCCCAGTCTCAACTAGATGAGCTGCAAAGAAAACTCGGGGAGAACCAAACGGTAAGAGCATGCCATCATCATTATTATCAACATCGTCGTCTTCGTCGTAGTTGTCATCAATAGCATCGTCACTATGATCATCACTACCTTTCTGTATCATCACGGTCATTGTAATTGTTTGAATCATCAGTATTATCGTTTGCGTAGCCGTCGTCATCGTCATTATCATTTTGTATCGTCGTCATTGCCGTTATTTGCATCAGCATTATCATTTTATATCGTCACCATTAATTGTCATAATTTGCGTCATCTTCATCATTTTTTTATCATGATTATAATTATTATTTATCTATCTCATTATTTGCATTATTTTTATTTCTATATTATCATCATCACTTATTTGCGTCATCATCGTCTTCATCAAATTGATCAAGTCATTGATTCGTTCTCCAGGTCCAGACCAACCCCTTCGAATCTCCTCGGCCGGCATCGAGATGCCTCACGTTCTCCGGTCCATCACCATCTATTCGCAACAATCCTAACCCGAGAACACGAAACCCACCAATCAGGCAGTCGTCAACGGACCCGCTCATGTTGGTCAACGAGATCCGAAAGCTGGAGCACCTCCAACTCCAGCTCGGAGACGAAGCCGGCCGTGCCCTCGACATGCTCCAGAAAAAAGTCGCCAGTCACAGACAAGGGGACCAAGACGCCGCCCAGGCCATAGCCCGCCTAGAAGCCGAGATCAAGACCATGCGTTCCGCTGCCCCGCCAAACCACCATAAGACCATTCCCACTGCTTCCCCCGCCAACCTCAAAGAAGAGATTACGAGACTCCACTCAGGAAAACGCCATTTCCAGTCTGGAAGAGAAGCTCGAGAACGTGCAAAGATCGCTGGATAAAATGCTGAGTCCCTCCCGGAGACCCAGACGAGGATGAAGAAGAAGAAGAAGAGCAGTCCTTCCCTTGTCCGGTAGCAGCAGCGCGAACGTGCAGAATCTGATACTGAGTCTCCATGCTCGCCGATGGCTGAGGACGAGCCAGAGAACAGGGGCCCCAAGCGGCGGCGCCGCTGGCCGCCGACGAGGGTACGCCGCCAAGCCGGCGGCGCGCTAGCCCGTGAACATGCGGAAGATGCAGAAGCTCTTCCAGAACGCCGCAGAAGAGAACATCCGCAGCATCAAAGCTTAGCGTCACCCGGCTTAAAGAGCGTCGCCATAGCTCCAATACCAGAAAGCAACTCCTCGTCTGCCAGGTAATCCTGGAAAAAAAAAGTGTATTCTCATCGAGTGCCCTAAGAGACTCAGAGCAACTGAGCGCTTGTTCTCTTCTCTAGGTGCTGGAGCTGGAAGCAAATGAAGGGTACGAGGCCTGCGAGACTGGCCCCACCAGCTCACCTGAGACGTGGAGCTCGGTGTTCAAGGAGCAGAGGATGCAGATCCTACGGTTGTGGGACGTCTGTATGGTATCCATCATCCACCGGACGCAGTTCTACCAGCTCTTCAGAGGAGACCCAGACGATCAGATCTACATGGAGGTTGAGCTCCGGCGGCTCACCTGGCTGCAGCAGCACCTCCTGGAGCTCTGCCACGAAGCCCAGCTCCTAGGGGAAGACCCACTTTCTCTATCCTCCAGGGTGAGTTAGCTCCCGAAACCTCAGTCACCCATGGTATAATTAGAGATGGCTGATGAAAGCTTTTGAGGATCGGTGGTGGCAGCGCGAGGGCGATGGGCAGGAGAGAGAGTTCCTGGCGAAGAGGATGAGCGCGAGGATGAGCGCGGAGGAGAGGGCGGGGATGTACGTGAGATGGGGAGTGGCGCTGGAGAGCAAGCAGAGGAGAATGCAGGTGGCGAACAAGCTGTGGGGTGAATCCGGAGACGCGGAGAACGTGGAGGAGAGCGCGCACCTGGTGGCTTGCTTAGTGGGTCTGGGAGAGGGAGGAGAGGCCGTGCCCAAGGAGATGTTTGAGCTCAATCTGGCGATTCCAGAGGCAAAGCGGCCGTGGCTGCTAAACTGGAGCCCCATCCAGACCCTCCTCGGGGTCTGATGACGGTCAGTAAAAACTTCTCAAAGACACCCACATTCATTGTTATTTATTTGAGGTGCCATAGGAAGAAGCCCAAGAGAGTAATGGCAGCTAAAGAATGGGAGTTCAGGGAGGTCTAGTGGATGTGTTTGGCGTGAGATCAGGATATCCATGGAAAAGTCCATCACCTTGATGCGAAAAAGAAATTCCAGGTTTCGAATCCATACCACGAAATTTCTCATGTTGGTCATGAATTGAATTTTGGATAATCTCATTCAAAATTATCCAAAATTTTGGATAATTTTGGGGAGCAACGGGAGAATTAGTTTATTGGTACTATTCATTTCTGTTGTGTTTTATCTCCTTCTGTCTTTTAATGCACATTTTCAACCCCCCATCCTTATTGGGCCTACATCATCTCTTATGAGAGTGGACCTTTATCAAGGCCCACTTGCATACTTATAATTCTTCTTTCTATTGCATCGCCTCTTTCCTCCATGTGTAGTGGATAGAGACCTCTACTTTGTTTCTTTGAATCTACTCTATCGAGCTTCCACATTGTCTAGGAATTCCACATTGCCTTGATTGTCTAGGAAGTCCTCTTGGCAGGTGATGGACGCTCTTCATTGACTTCGACCCTTTTTGTCAACATTTGCGACGTCACTTCCCTCTCTTTATCTAATTCATAACAAGTATTGTCGAGCATTTAAGAGAGAAAGGTACCCCCTGACACATAACCTTTAATGATAGTCAAATTTAGCTAATTTGAAGCACGAAAAGAAGAAGTCAAGAAGAAGGAAAATTGAATTCAATATTGATTTTGATATGTTTAGTTTTTCAAACAAACAAGTCAAAGATTCTTTTTTTTTTCCTTATTTGTGTTTTTATTGATGGAACTTGAGTTTGCATAATGATTCATCAGCATAATCAGATACATAAAACATAAGTAAACTCGTACCTGGATTCATGAGATGATTCTTCATCATTGTAGATATCAAAAGTGGAGAATAGCCTTCTTGAATATCCACAAGATAACCTCCTTGATCTCTAGAAGAAAAGGGATTCTATCTAGAGGGTTATAAGCATTAGGTTACTCAAGTGGACTATGGCCTCCTATTTATAGAGAATGAGGAGAGCTTAAGCCTCTAATCAATAATTAGTTAGCCCATTAATGACTAATAACCAATTTAATTGCCTCTACACATAATTTACCTCCACCCACATAAGTCAATGTCTTAATCCCCTTTTTTGTATAATTTAATCACTTAATGGGATTAAATGATAGCTAATACATAACTATGTCCACTTAATAGAGATTAAACCTAATATTTATATCTAATTTATTAACAATATCATAATTTTAAATATTAATTTTTTATATATCACCAAAAAATTTCTTTCATTTTGAAAATTATAAATTTTTTAGATTGTTTAAAATTTATTATTGTTATGGATTTTTAGAATATTTCAAAAGCCAAAATAAATAAATAAAATAGGGAGACCTTATCATTGCAGTTGATGTGGCAATTGGCTTAGCAGCATTGTCATGCTAGTAGTTAGGTGTGCCACATGACACATAGTTGGCACATGCATGGGACCACATTTTTAGTTTGTTATATTATTTGTTTTTATTTCATTTTATGTGGATGATGTACCTCTTATATGATGTGGGATAAAAAGAAGCATTTGATTTCAAAGTTTAATTTGAACAACTCATATTTACCTTCATAAGGTGGGTTACAAGGTGACCAATGACTAGATGAAGCTTCAACTTCACTTAAATGCCCACAGGTCAAACCATTGTTGTGTGATTTAATACGGGTCATTGATTGGATGTGTTTGAAATTAGCAAGCAACACGAGTCAATGTCCCAAACACTTAGTTCAGCCTCTATCGACAAAGTTGCATATTTACATCAAAGTAATCTTATCTCTAAAAGAAGGTCAATGGCATATTTCCTATAGGAGTTCATTTGCCCGCTGATAACATGCATATTTAACTTAAATATGCACCTTATTTAACTCATATTCATGCTTATTTTATGTGATTATGATGCATGTTATCATAGTTTTTATGAATTTTCTCCATTGATATGTCATTTCACTAAAGTCTATATTTATGCATAATTTAGGGTTAATTATGTGATTTATTGATGATTAATCTTTTGCAAGGTTAAATTAATAGAAATTAATTACTTTCCCTGTTTTACTTTGACTTTAATAGATGATTAGAAGAACTAATTTTAAGAAGAGGATGTTTGGATTATATGAAATACATTTCTTATAAGGATCACTTAAGTTTATTTTGAATTAACCTTATAGTCTTCTTCTTTTAATTTATTTTAGATGGCATAATATTAAAAAGAAATAAATTTGTGAGCAAATATGGAGAAAATTTGAGTTTAAAAGGAGTTATATTTTAAAGATATAGATTTCTGAATTTCTTAGATTTTTCTGGATTTTTCAAGAATTTATGTTGATTTTAATCCCTTTAAAAATGGCAAAAAGGGGGGGGGTATTATCTCCACAGGAACCGCGGGCCGATGTGACGCGGCGTGGGACCTGTGTGGATGCGACATGGCATGCAAGGCCACGTGGCAGTGCCACGCGGACCCACGAGTGCGCTTGCGTGGCGTGGATGTGGCGTGTATGCGTGGCAGGGCCACACGAGTCCACGCAGACGCCCGGGTGGCGCCTACGTGGCAGAGTGTCAAGCTCGCGAGTGATGGGCCCACGGGTATAGTGGGCCCAGGTTAGAGTATTGGGGCTGTAACGCAAAGGCGTTATTTCGTCCCACATTTTATACTCGTATATTCCCTCTATTTCCTTCGTGTGGGACTATGTCTCCTTTGAATCTTAAGTTTACAGGACACATGGCGCAGCGTGGTGCATCGGATCAATCGCTTAAACCGAGACACGTTGATCGCGTGGACGTAGAGTTCACCAGATCACCATCAAAGCACGTGCGTTAAAAAGGATTTGAGTGAGCATGATCGACGACTCACCTTGCAACACATGGCTTTGCGAGGTGGCTCCAATCAAGATCGAATGGGCGAGATCAGCGGAGAGCGTGGGTCTGCATCGTGCGATCATGGGATCGTGGCCCACGATCGGCACACGATCGTGACCATTGATCAGTCTTCACCGAATCTGACGGTCCACGTTTTTCGCGTGGAATTTCCTTATAAATTCTGATGTTCTTCCTTTCAAACTCAACTCTTGATTAATCGTGAAGAAATTAAGCGATTTTGAAGGCATATCTGACGAGACGAGACCGCGAGGTCGTCTATTTCACACGGTCTCGTGTCAAAAATAATACCAAACTTACCAATTTAGGGAATTAAGAGAGAATTGAGGGGTATAATGGTAAATACGGGTCGAATCCACAGGGAATTTAGATATTTTCGAGATATCTTTTGGAATTTGGTCAAATTGGACGATGAATTGAGGTGAGAAATTAGGGAAAATGGTGTTTTTGGAAAGAAGACTCAAAGATCTATCCGTGGAATCAAAAATCACTCGATTTGGATTAGTAATCACGGAGAAATCAAAGATGAAAGTAGGAAGAAATTTTCGGAATCGCGAAGAACACAAATTAAAATTGAAATGAAATTAAACTTAAATTGAAGTCCTAATCCTAAAATTGATGATACAAGACGATAGATAAGAGGATAATCTTGTTTTCTAACCCGAGATAACGATCAAATCGATCCAATTGATCGCCGGATCGACGGCTCTTCATTCCGCGAATTCAAACGTGAACATCGGTGTTCAAGAGACAATTTCTCCTCGCTCGATCGTCGAAATCTCTCTTATAAACACTCCGTGGACACGGAATCTTGTCTAGAAGTGATTACAAGAGAGAGATTCAAGAGAACATGCAAATAGATAGGTCAATTAGATCGAAACTCTCAAGAATACATCAACACGACGAAGAACTCGTCGATTTATAGCCCAAATTAGGCGAAACCGTCCGATCAATGCGTTAGGCTCGATCAACGATCCAGATTAAACGCTTCAATTAGTGAAACGTTACGAATATATCACGATCGTTAGATCTCCGATGGACGCTCCGGATTCACTCTCGCGATTTGCGTTATAAAACGCCTCGAAACGGCGCCCGTTGGATCGCGATCTAACGCTCCAGATGCGTTTGATCGCGTGAAATCGTGGCCGTTATAACTCCGGTTTTTATGCCACGTGCGCGATCATCTGATCGGTGGTCCGTGTTCACCTGATCGGCGCGCGTGATGCCGCCACGTCGCGTCAATCACAGCCGTTATAATAACTCTAATTAAGCACGTTTCTTGATCGCGATCAATGGTCCGGCGCTCACGCGATCGACGCGTGAGATCGACGCGCGCCGTCGATCCGACGCCTATCGTCGCACCACGTCACCTGCAAGGTAAGAACAGTGTGGAGATTAGTCCCACACGGAGAATATGTTGGGAACCGTCGGGTTTATAAGACCCGACGGTTTCTAAGGGTATGACCCTTCCCATATAGGGAAGGACAAAGACCCCTTTTACCTATATGTAAAATAAAAATATATAAGATATAAGAGCGCCACGTAGGCGCGCTACGCGAGTCCGCGTGGCTCGGCCACGTGGCCTTGCGTGCCACGTCGCACCCGCGCGGGCCCCGCGCCCTTTTTACATTTTTTTATATTTATTTTAATCTATTTTAAATCAAAATTAAATCGGAAAAATCAGGAAAAATCCAGAAAAATCCCTAAAATTGTAAAAATCATATCTTTTAAAAGTACAACTCCAAATTAATCCAAATTTCTTTCATTGGATCTGAAATTTAATTATCTATCATTCTAAAAATTCAAAATATTTAAATAACAAGAGATTTAATTTATATTTCAAAAATACGTTCATTTCTTTAAGATTTTAACTTTAGAAAATTAAATGAATGTTCATAAATATGATTTCTCTCATTATTTAACTTTAAAAACCATTCATAATCTCAAGTAAAGATGGGTTATAAAATCATTTATCATTAATTTATCATAATTAACCCTAATTTAGTGCATTTTGAGATTATGACATAAATATGCATAGAATGATAGAAATGCACTCAAAGTATGATAACATGCACATAAATGTAATGTTTTATGCCTTAAATTGCATTAATAATCATGTTTTATCATGTTAAGATTGCATGATATCAATATCTTGAGTTCTTCGTGATCCCCCTGCGTCATAGACTCAATTCTGATCGGATTGAGGTAGGATTGGTCGCATATCGTTGCTTGATTCGATCGAATTCTCCCCTTGAACTTCGAACATACACCGAGGAAGAAACCGAGCAATACTCTTCAATCCACATGAATTGAAGCCAAATCTTCACATCAATCGGGTTAGTAGTGTAAATCGATCATTCATCTTGCAAAAAATTGTCTTTATATTACATTTAGGTAGTTAATTTTGGTTTAAAAGCTGTTTTATTCTTCATTTTTGCCCAAATTTGGTTTAGATTTTTTCTGATTTTGAAATAAGGATTTCTCCCCGATCTTATGTCTGAATAACTTGATTCTAGTTTCATTGGGTTCCTTGTTTCATCAGCTTTCCGTGGATAGAAAAATCATGAAATTTCATTATCATTTGGCCCCACAATTTAACATTTGACAAACTACTGTTTATTTTCAATCCGAATTTGGGCGTTGACTTGTGGGATCAATTACTCTTAAAATATAAATTGAAATTTGAAAATTTTGGTCTCTTTGGAATCCTATAGTTGTTAGCTTTCTATTTATATATCAATTGTAATATTTGGATATCATTTGGTTAGTCAATTTGAAGATTTTTACTGAAGTGTTCATTTCGGGATTTTTCTTATCTTTGATTTTCAATAATTTATAATAAATCCAATTCTTCTCGAAAAATCTTCCATTTGCTCTCTAGTTTATGAATATATAATTTTCTTAATATTTTAACCTCTTTATTTTCTGATTTTCATAAATTCAACTAGTGGTCAAAGTCAATGCTTTGACCTTGACTTTTGACATTTCTTCTTAAAATCAGTTTTCTAAAGTCTTAAAATATCTTCTCTCATATATTGATTATATCTCACTATCATTTCTTTAAAACCCTAATTAAACCTAAGTTTGACCAAGTCAATTGTGCAATCAAAGTCAATTGTGTTATGTGTGGATCGACCCCATTACTTACACTATACTTGATTTTATATCTTTGTTATTGTGAGTTCAGAATTATAAATTTAGTTTGACCGACGTTTGTGTGTTTTAATGACCGCATAAAATGCTTCGTCACCCGCCTGGTGAGCGAACTCAATACCAAGAAAATAACACGGAGTCTACTAATCATGCATCAAAAAATTCTAATGAAGATAGGTTTTAGAAGTTGAAACATCAACCTTATCACTTCTTATTAAAAGAATCATCTAACATAGACTTATGGTAGCATAATACCCTTGTGTGTGGTCTTAGACGTGAAAATCAAATTAGCTATGTAGGGGATAAACCCTTAGGTAGTGATGAGACAAATAAACTTCACAAACTAGACATAAGAACTTTTTTTAGGTCCATAGATAACATGGAGAAGTAAGCAAACCTTGGTAGCCACCCCTTTAGCAACGAGCCTTAGAGGTTTTCTCCAAGAAAAACATGTTCATCGAAGCCACATATAAGAAGGCATTAAGATATCCATTTGATGTAGAGACAACTCTTGGTTAACCATTAGAGATAGATGAAGTCATATGGAGATCAATAAAACCACATCATATAAGGTCTCAGTATAATAGGTGTCAAAGGTGTGAGTAAATCCTTTAGCCATAAATTGAACCTTGTGAGGAGCGACCATACCATTAGGGTTAAACTTCATAGTAAAAATCCGCTTTCATGTCCAATATTGGCATTGATGGGATGAGTTATGATAACATGCTAATTAGACATGATAATACATGATTATTTATGCATATTAAGGCATAAAAGATTCCATTCCTATTCATGTTATCATATTTTTTAGTGTTTATCTATCATTCTATGAAAAAGTCATTATAATCTCAAAATACATTAATTTAGGGTTAATTATGATGAATTAAATATAAATAATTTCATAACTCATCTTTACTTGAGATTATTATTAGTTTTTAATGTTAAATAATAAGAGAAATCATTTTTTATATACTCATATAATTTTTTAAGTTTTAAACTCTTAAAGAAATGAGTATATTTTTGAAATATAAATTAAAAATCTTGTTATTTATTAAATTTGACTTTTTAGAATGATAGATAATTTAATTTCTGATCAAATGAAACAAATTTTGATTAATTTGGAGTTATATTTTGAAAGTTATAAATTTTCTCATTTTTAGGGGTTTTTTTATTTTTTCTGAAATCTTAATGAATTTTTCAGGATTTTTTGGAATTAAAAATCGATATTTCTAATTAAAAATTGATTTTTCTGATTTTTATAAGTGCACAAGTGATGTGGTGCAATCTGGAGGATCCGATCAAACGCGATTGATGATCAAGGGCGGGAGATGACGTGGCGCAATGTGGAGCGTCCAATCAAGCGATTAAATCGTGATCATCGTTCTTCACTTAATGCGCAGGGTATGTGGCTGATAACATGCATTTATAACTTGAATTCTTACCCTAATTAACTCATATTCATGCTTATTTTATGTGAATATAATGCATGTTATCATACTTTTTAGGAATTTTCTCCATTGGCATGTCATTTCACTAAAGTTGATATTTATGCATAAATTAGGGATAATTTCATGCTTAATAGATGATTAATCTTTTGTTTAAATGAATAGAAGTTAATCTATGTTATGGAATGATTTTTGACTTTAGTAAACATTTGGAAAGATAATTTCAAGATGAATTTATGATTTAAAGTGTTTAATGAAAAATGATTTAAGTAAATTTTAATTCATCTTGATGTCTTCATTCTAAATATATTTTAATTGACATGATATTAAAAAGAAGAGAATTTGTGATCCAATGGAGAAAATTTGGATTAAAAAAAGGAGTTGTATTTTTGCGAAAATATGAATTTTCTAAAGTTTTAGCCCTTTTTTTCCGATTTTTATTTGAATTTTAAAGTGATTTTTCGATTAATATTCCTGTTAAAATCGCGAAAAAGGGGGGTATTTTGGTCCACAGGTACCCGACTGATGACGTGGCAGGCGAACCCAGGTGGCGGCTGATGTGGCGCGCGGGACCACCGCGCCGTTACGACGTGGCACTGAGGCCACGTGGCAGGACGCGTGAGGCCCACGCAGGAGGCGCACGGGGCGTGCCAAATGGCAGGGAGGCCACGCGGCCACGTGGGCGCCCGTGTGGGGCGCCACGTGTCGCGGAGTAGAGAGGAGATATTAGGACAGTTAATAGGGGAATCTTCTCCCCTATTTAACCGCGTCCTGCCTCTTTATTTCTTCCGTGTGGGACTATGTTCCACACGGTCTTACCTTTTGCAGGTGACGTGGCAGCTTGGCGGGCGTCGGATCGGATCAGAGCGGCGGAGATCGCGTGGACCCGAGTCCACGCGATCACTGATTACAACACGTGCGGAAAATGGGGATTTAAGTGGGACGATCGGAGGGCTCACCGATCGCCACGTGGCGACAGGAGGAGAGCCCATCTTCAACAAAAATTAGACCGCACGATCGCGATCTAACGGCCACGCGACGGCCGATTTTCTTCTATTCTTGGAGGAGATCTGGAGCGTCAGATTCAAATCTGACGGCAGCGAAGATAGGTGGAAGAACGGTACGATCGCGGCCCGATCGAACCGCGATCGCGGCGCGATCGAGCCGCGATCATTGCTCCTTCAGCAGCGGAATCGCTTCTAGACGACAGGACGATGACCGACGATCGACCAGGACTAAGATTATGGCCCGATCGCGGCGCGATCGTGGCCCGATCGTGGCCCGATCGTGGCCCGATCGCAGCCCGATCGTGCCGAAAATCATGCTTATTTTTCGAAGCAAAATTGAAGCTCATTCCCCGCGGAATTGAAGCCACGACCCATGCCCAAGGAAGCGCCTCCACGACGCTTGAAAACCGCCCCACGAACGCGTCAATTGCCCATGATCCTCGGGCCAATTTCCCTCTTTAAAAGCATGTATTTCACTTCTTTGTTCTTCAACTTTTGATCGACTCGTGAAGAAATTAAGCGAGTTTCGAGGAAGGTCTTAAGTTCTCGTGATCCTCTGCTTCCAAGAGTGTAGAGACGCAGCCATTGAAGCATGATAATCACGATTTCATCTCTTGATTTCATCGAATTTTCCCCTTGAATTCCGAACGTCCACGAGGAAGAATCCGAGCAAATTCGCTTCAATCCATGAGAATTGAGGCCCCATTCTTGCGGCAATCGGGTTAGTATTGAGGTTCGATCGATTATCAAGAGGTAATTTGTATTATTATTAGGTTTAGATCTTTAATTTTGCAAATTAGTTCATAGTGTTCTTCATTTTCCCAAATTTTAGGTCTGAAAAGTCACTGATTTTGAAAATAGGATATCTCTTTGATTATAATTCCAAATCACTTGATTTTAGTTTCATTGGATTCCTCTTTTCATCAGCTTTCTGTGGATAGCAAATTCATCAAATTCCGAGTTCATTTGGCCCTTCAATTTAACGTTTGACCACGGACTGTTCATCTTTCATCAGAAGTCAAACGTTGACTTTCGGGGTCAATTACTTTTTATTGACAAATCAGAATTTGATAATTTTGCTCTTGTTGGATTCCTCTGGTTCTTAGCTTTCTATTGACATACAAATTGTAAGATTTGTATTTCATTTGGTCATTCAATTTGAAGATTTCCTCTGAGGTGTTAATTTCGGGGATTTTCTGATAGTTGATTTTCAATAATTCATAATAAATCAATTTCTTATCCAAAAATTACGAATTATATATCAATAAATTCCATTTTCTCTCTAGTTTCCAAATATATAATTTTCGTAATCTTCTGACTCTTTTTTATTCTCTAATTTTGCAGAACACCTACTGTTGGTCAAAGTCAATGCTTTGACTTTGACTTTTGACTTTTCTCTGTCAAATCCGGGATTTCAATTCTTAAAATTTCTTATTTACCTTATTTATATCATTTTCATATCTTATATCTTATTTTCTCTTCTTTAAAACTCCTTTTAAACCTAAGTGTGACCAAGTCAACTCTGCGATTAAAGTCAACCCTGCTCTCTGTGGATCGACCCGATACTTACCCAATACTTGATTATTATATCTTGTCTTTGTGAGTTCGGTTTTATAAATTTTGTTTGACCATCGTCTTTGTGTTTTAACGACGCACAAAAATGACACGTCAGTGGTGCAACATGATTCGTCGGTGAATCATTTTAAAATAATTTAATCTCAGTCGTTGATCAGAGGAGTTATAACGGCTGAGATTAAAACTGACGGAAACACATCAAAAACATCCGATTAAGATCTAACGAGAGGCGTTTGATGCGTTATTTATAACGTGTGTGACGTGGCATCATCTCAACAGTCAATCGAAGATCCAACGGTCATGACTTAATCGTAATGATTCGCAAGGATGAGTTTCATCAGAGCCGTTGATCGAAGATTAAATTCTAATCGGACGGTTATGCCCAATTTATCCTATAAATAAAAGTCTTCTTCGACATTATAAAGCATTCCAGGGTAATTCGACTTAATCAAACTGTTTAGACACCAAATCCCTTGAAACTCTTGCTTCTAACCTATTTTAGACTCATTTCCGCGTCCACAGAGTGCTTGAGAGTGAGATTTCATGGAGAGATGAGGAAGAAATCGACGCTTGAACATCAATGATCACGTTTTCTGAATTTTGATGAATAGCCTTGATCCGGCGATTAAATTGGATCTATTCGAGCGCAATCTTGGGTTAGGGATCGTGTTTCATCCTAATCTATCTTCGTATAGCTTTAGATTTCATTTTTGAATCATAATTTGAGTCAATTTTAATTTTGGTTTTTCACGATTTTAATTTTGAGAAATTTCTCTCATGTTCATTCAATCATTTCTCCGCAAAATTCAGATCCAAATTTAGTGATTTTTATTCTTGCGGATTCGTCTTTGAGTCCTCTTTCCAAAAATATCGATTTGCCTAATTTCTATCACCATTTCATTTTTTGATTTGATCAAATTCGAAGAGATCGTACAAAATTCTCCTAATTCCATGTGGATTCGACCCTTATTCACCACTATACCCTTTCATTCGTGTTTATTTCCTAAAATTGGTGAGTTTGGTATTATTTTTTACACGAATCGGTGTGCAATTAATGACCACATGGATTCGTTTCGTCAAGGTACTCAAGTCCTATATACTATAATGCACCGAGACATGATACTCAAACTCCATAGCCAGACTCCACTTAGGTGCTTGAAGAGTTTTCATAGTTAATGGCAAAGGAATTATAGGTAGGGTGAAGATGGATGTGGAAGACAAAGAGGATAATTGGATTTTGGGTACACTAATGTTTTTATTTACTTAAGGCAATGTAAAGGGGGAGGTCATTAGAGGGTGGATCACTAGGTGGAGGAGCTAGAGAGAGTTGGGCTTAGTGGACATCCATGGAAAAGGATCAATGGTTGTAGCTAAGGAGTTGGATAGGGGTAAGCATGGTAGTGAATCACGTAACATCACTAGTGGTGTAGATGGGGTTGAGAACTCCTTAGAGATAGACAAGAGAGATGGCACAAAATAGGGTGTAGAGGTAGAAGAGAATCACTGGGAAAGAGAAAGAGATGATACAAAATAGAAAGAAACCCCAAAGGTGGAGAGGTAGAAGTAGATAGGGAGAAGTAAGGCATGTTTGTTGGGATCTGATGCTTGATATTCCCAATAACACCTTTTTGGTCAACTCTATTAATTATCTAAATAAATATATATTAATTAATTAATGATCAATTTAACCTATCGATAAGTTAAACTATCAGCCAATTATGTGCCAAGCTACACCACGTACTCTAGAACATGTGGAGTGTATAAGAACTCCTATATGAAGCCTTCACATCATTCATTATTGCGTACATATAATATTTCATTCATGCAAGACTCATGAATAACCTAAGGCATGGTCAAATGTCAAACCCTAATAAGTCACTCAAACTAGTAATGATGCGTGGAGGAAATTATCAAGAACTCTTTAGATATTTTCACTACCTTGGCCAAGGACTTCATTACATCTCAGTCCTTGAGTCAATCTCCTCAAATACAAAGGATAGACAATCTCACCTTGACCACAAAATTATCTTTATAGATTTTTAAGTCATGATCAAAACACGATCATCCCTCCATAATATATCTTTGGTGTCTCAATTTAAAGGATCACGTATACAATCGTGACATGAATCAACTTGATTAACAGTTAGGTATAATACTATTTAGGGATTCATATAAATCAATTCAATACACTCTACCTCCAAAGAGCACCTACTATCTATCCTTAGGGTATCCGCACTTATTTCCACACAATCAACCATAATTATCATATCAGTTAGATCAAATAGTACAATTTTTTTATGGATATTTTAATGTCCTTTTTTTATATCCCATGAATAAGAATCATTAGAATATATTTTTAAAGACTAGTAATCACTATATTATTTTAATCATAATTCACTTAGTCATTTGAATATTCTCATAGATTTCATATATATATATATATATATATATATCACAGAGGGATAAAAATAAATAAATTTTATTTTAATGAATATAAATGAGATATGAAAATATGAGTAGCTTATAGGTCACATAATGCTATCATAGCTAATAGTGACGAGTGTAAAATATCGTATTGGTAGTTTTAAGATGACACGATAACAAAGCAACAATGGCAAGATAAAAAAAAAAGTGGTGGTGGCTCGATTGTGGAGGTTACATGACAGTGGAAACAACAAAGCAACAAGGTGGTACGGGCCAATGGCAGTGATAAAAACATTGTTAGGCCAATGATCGAATCCATGGATTTGATACCACACGGAAAGCAAAACCCAAATTGATATATTTAAAATAGAAGGATTATATGTGTTTTATAAAAAAGAGAATATAAAAAACAAGAATGTGCCCCATGAGGGACTGAGGCCTCTTGCAGGTTTATTGGGCTATATTCT
>CM044116.1:11191980-11235663 GCA_024174645.1 Lemna minuta
TCTCTTCTTTCTCTCTCTACGAGTTCAAGGTGTCTTCCCAAAGAAAGCCATGGGCGCGAAGCGGCTCAGGAACGAGGAAGAGCGCGAAATGAACCAATTAGCGGAGAAGAAGAGAGAGAACGTCATTCGCGAAATTTTAAAGTCAGTCTTCCCTTCGAATATATACCGAATAATATTATTATTTTCCGGGTTATTCGTCGGTGAGATTGAAAACTTAGGTCCGTTTCGTGTTTTACCGTTTGACCCCGACCCACCCAGTTGGCTTACGCTCCTGGATCTTTCGGTGTCGACTTTCTGCAATATCTCTGATGGATAATCTCGATTCTTTCAGTACCCAGAAGGTAGTTCCCTCCGCTGAGGACGTCAAGCTCCTCGCTTTCGTCGCTGACGTTGTACGAAGAGTGGTAAGATACACCAATAAAGTGCTGAGACGTTACACATCATCTCATTTCTCGCTCATCCTCAGGTGCAAGAAGAAGTGGAGCGAGTTGTCCAGATCTTCTTATCCATCCCGAGGTCAATACTAAAGACTATAGGGATTGTCTTTCTCTCACTAGAATAAAGAGAACCCGTTGGCTTAGCGTTTCCGCTTACTCTCTTTACAGGAGCCTGCCAGAGCAAGTTCGAGCCGCACAGACTACGGTCAACAATACTGCGGTTTCCGCTATTCTAAAATTTGAGAAGCCTCTCTCTTCTTCTGTCTTCACTAATTGTAAGCTCGAGGATGAGGAAGGAAACCCTCCTCGCATTATCCTGGTAAATGCGGAAAACGGAGAAATAATATCTCCAAGCCCGTCCTCCCCTATAAAAGTAGAGCTTGTAGTAGTTGATGGGGCCTTTCCGGGGACAAATGAAAATTGGACAAGCAAGGATTTTGATAAGAATATAGTGAAGGAGAGGGCAGGAAAGAGGCCGCTGATAACCGGAGTGGTCAATGTCACTCTAAATGGCGGAAGCTCCACGGTCGGAGAGCTTAGCTTCACGGATAATTCGAGCTGGACAAGAAGCCGGCATTTCAGGATCGGGGCTAAGGTCGCCGGAGGTAGTCATTGTGGAATGAGGATCAGGGAAGCTGTGACGGAAGCCTTCATAGTGAAAGATCATCGAGGAGAAGGTATGTTCTCTCTCTCCCTCTATCTAGATATATATATGACTCTAGCTATATATCTCTCTTTGATGACTGAATCTGGGTCAACAGCGTACAAGAAGCACTATCCGCCGTTCCCGGGCGACCAAGTTTGGCGACTGAAAAAGATCCGTAAGGATGGCCCATACCACAAGCGCCTCCAAGACGCGAGCATCTGCACCGTTAGCGACTTCCTCATACTCCACTTCAACAATCCTGGGAATCTGCGAGCCGTAAGATTCTCTCTCTCTCTCTCTCTCTCTATATATATATATATATATATATATATACATCTGTAAGTTTGTATGTATGTATGTATGTATGTCTATTCATTCATACACATATATAGATATTTGTCTGTCTCCCTATCATACTCAGATTCTTGTACGATATACATCTATACGGTGAATTGACTTAGAAAAATGAAATCAGATTCTTGGGAATATTTCGGAGAAAACATGGGAATCGATGGTGGCGCACGCACAAACTTGCAAGCTTTCCGTGAATAGTTTCCCGAGAACGGTAACACCCCAAATCCTAATTATGTGGCTAATCAGATTTTGTAGATCCTTCTCTGTCTCCTTCTCTCTCTAAATTGTTGGAGTTATGATTTTCACCTATGCAGGCGCATATGAGACAGATTGTTCAAGGGGAGACGTACGAGGTGTTTGGTCGAGCCACTATTCCTCACCATGGTACGCGGAGATAGAGAGAGAGAGAGAGAGAGATAGAGAGAGAGATAAAGGTACTAACGAAGCGTTGGTTACAGGTGCAATGATGCCGCAGTTCAGCTATCTGGGCTGCACCATTTTCCCCCCTTGCCACGAACCCCTAATCGACTCCGCCTATCACGGCAGCGAGTTCGACGGGGAGATGGTCAGCGGCAGCCAGTTGGCCTCCAACTGGGAGAACGATCCGCCGTCCGATCAGGACAGCGAGATCTTTTTCGACGGTGCTTAACTCCGGGAATAAATATTCTATTGAAAGGGTGGATTTTGATGTAGAAACGACAAGATATTGCGAGAAGGAATCTGACATGATGAAGAAAACCTCCGTCAAAACTTGTATAGAAGAAGCGTCGCCGCGAGGAGGACCGGTGCGAAGCTCGCGGAAGAATGAACCGCTGATAAGCTGGAGCACTGTGGACATCCCAGGCGCGTGGAGATAGAATAAAAACCTTAGACGAGCTTGTGTGATTGATAATTATTGGATAGGATAATTTCCTCTTTCTATTTCCAGCTCAATAAATAAGTCAGATTATTTTTTCTTCACCAAATCAGTCAGAATAATCAAGTAAGAGTCCATTGATGAAGCAAAAGCAAGAGCGAGAAAGGCGGCGGGGAACTCCAAGGTCCTGAATAACCAAGTAACTAGGGTGCTAAGTCACTTTTGATGGAATTCGGGCATAAATTTAGTTTTCAAACGAGCTCACAACTACTTAAGATCTTCTAATTTGCAAATTACTAAGGAGCCTTTGGAAATAAGTTACATGATTCTCAATGCCCATGAAAGCTTCTCCACAACCTATTGACATTAACAAAACTTCACCTCTAGTCCATTGACCAAACTCCTTTGCGTTAGATGTAAAGAGATAACATGTATTTTCAATGCATAGTTCACAAAATTATGGTACATGTTATCATGTTTGTAATGCAATTTTACAATCATGTCATTTAAGTTCACATAATGCACAATAGGTTTCACCATGTTTCAAGGTCAATTTTCTCAATTTATAAACCATATTTCCTTTAGTGTGTGGATTTAATAACTTTGACCAAATGAATTGTAAATATAAATTTCAGAAAAAGAGAAAGTTAATGGAGAAAGTTTGACTTTCTAAGTCAAAGTAGTGGATTTTCATGATTAAACCTTGTTTTTTTGGGGGGAAAGGCAAGCCCTTATATTAGATTGATGATAGAAAGGGAGTACATGCCTCTGTATATAAAGGAGAAGTGAGTAGAAATATAATAGTTGATGAGATGAATCCGCGCGGTTGTTGAAAACACGCCGATAAGTGTCAAAAAAATTCCAAACTCACCAATTTAAATTTATAATCACAAATTAAAGAGTATAGTGGTGAATAAGGGTCAAATCCACGAAGAATTAAGGTATTTTTGAGGTATTTCTTTAAATTCAATCAAATCGGATGATGAATTGAGGTAAAAAATTAGGGGTTTTGATATATTTATAAAGATAACTCAAAGATGAATCCACGGAATCAAAAATCACTTGATTTGGATCAAGATTCGTGGAGAAATCAAAGAGCAAAAATTAGGTAGAATTTCTAAACGTGAAGAGAAAGAAAAAAAATTAAATCTGTAATTAACCATAATTCGAAAATGAAATATGATGTTATAGGAAGAGAGACTACGAGGTAAACATAAATTATAACCCGAGATAGCACTCTAAATAATCCAATTGATCGTCGGATCAAATGTTTTTCATTCCGTGATTTTGAAGACGATCATCAGAATTCAAGAAGTGATTTCTCCGTATTCTCTCCACGAAATCTCACTTTCAAACACTCATTGGAAGGGAAATTGATCTAGAAGAGAAGGAAAACAAGAGATTCAAGTATTCATATTTCTAAACAGATTGATTACTCGAAATACCCCTAAATACATTTCCCTTCGAAGAGAGAGAATTTATAATGTTTTAAAATTGGGTGTGATCATTGACGAGACAAGACCACGAGGTCGTTGAATACACACGGTCACGTGTCAAAACAAATTCCAAACTTACCAATTTTATGAAATTAATTCGAATTGAGGGGTATGATGGTAAATATGGGTCGAATCCATAGGGAATTAGGGAAATTCTTGATGATCTCTTCGAATTTGATCAAATCATACGATGAAACAGTGATAAAAATTGGGAAAAATGATATTTTATGAAAGAGGACTTGAAGAAAAATCCACAGAATCAAAAATCAATGAATTTGACTTTGATTCGAGGAGAAATTGAAGATTGAAGAGACGTGATTTTTTTGAAACGTAAAATCACCAAATTACCGAAATTAAGAATGAAATTCACTTCAATTATGATTCTAAATTAAAATTAAACACTAAACGAAGATAGATTAGGATAAAACATAATCCCTAACCCACAATTGCGATCGAATTGTTCCAATTAATCGCCGAAATCAAGGCTATTCATCAAAATCCGAAAATTGTGATTCGTAGAGTTCAAGTGTCGATTTCTTCCTCGTCGATCG
The DNA here is from genome assembly GCA_024174645.1 of Lemna minuta. Classification (NCBI taxonomy): domain Eukaryota; kingdom Viridiplantae; phylum Streptophyta; class Magnoliopsida; order Alismatales; family Araceae; genus Lemna; species Lemna minuta. Next base: position 11,196,321 of record CM044116.1, read on the forward strand.
TTGAAATCTTGATCTTAAGCGCTCCTCGAATGCAGAAATGAGTCTAGAAGTGATTAGGATCAAGAGATTCAAGAGATTTGGTATCTAAAGAGTTCAATTTACTCGAATTGCTCTCGAATGCTTTACAATCTCGAAGAACATCTCAATTTATAGGCAATTTGGGCGTAACCGTCTAATGAAACGCATCAACGGCTCTGATGAAACGCATCAATGCGAATCGTTACCGTTAAGTCATGGCCGTTGGATTGCCGATTGACGCTTGAGATGAAGCCACATCGCATGCGTTATAAAAGGCATCAAAACTCACGCTGTTGGATTGCGATCGGACACTCTTGATGTGTTTTCGTCGGTTTAATCTGAGCTGTTATAACTCCTCTTGATCAACGGCTCTAATTAAATCATTTATAAAATGATTCGTCGACAACTCCTGTTGCGCCACATACCCTCCTCTTTAAGTGAAGATCAACGGCTTTAATTCGTCACGCGATCGGATGCTCCATAGGCTGCCACGTTACCTCCTCGCATCGGTCGTTGATCGTGACACAATTGGACGGTCCAGATCATGCCACATCACTGCGCCTTAATAAAATTCAGAAAAATCAATTTTTAATTCTGAAAAAACCTTAGAAATTCTTTAAAATTTCAAAAAAATTCTAGAAAAATCCCTAAAAATTAGAAAATTCATTTCTTTTAAAATATAACTCCAAATTAATCCAAGTTTCTTTCATTTGATCGGAAATTTAATTATCTATCATTCTAAAAAAATTAATAAATAACAAGAGATTTGATGGAGAATTCTCCCAATACATGAATGCAAGGGTTCCTATTGAACCAAGGTATACATTAAGGAAGAGAACCCACCCTCTGTTACAAGAACATACCATTCTTTTCCTTATCCAAAAATTTGAGAAACTCACTATCCATGAAGTGAGTGAAAAAGACCTCTCTAAATCTTTAAAAGAGAGTGAAGATCCAATGGGAATTACTTTCCCTCCTCTCCCATTTATAAACTGATCTAAAGATTGACTTGGTCGCAAGAAAACTAACTTTTATCCTTAGATACTTAGAACTCTTTGAAAAGACCAAGTCAACCACCCTTTTACCTTTGATATAGGTTCCTAATTTTCCAAACCACATCCACCATATCATAAGTACCTTGTGTAAATAAATGATCTCAAAAGAAAAGAAAAATAGTAACATCTTTGTTATTCCAATTCCTTCCTCCTTGAATACCACCTCTAGTTAGAATTTTAGGAGAGATCAAAATACTACTATTATCCCGGATTCTACTTCAAGCTAAAATCATGCATGATTACACCTAAAGTCAAGGCTGTCTAAGAAATTATGAAGATCATCCCAAAATGAAGACAATATTATGAAGAAAATCAACAACAAAGGAGCTTCCTGATAAAAGCATTAAAAGTAGTTATAAACACTTGGGAGTTGCTTTTATTTAATCCTATTAACTGTTGAACATATCATTAAATCTACTATCTCATGAGTTAATAGTTTTATAACATGAGCACATCAAATATAAGTCCTCTACATTAATTTTATTTTATTTCAGGAACAAGAGAAGAAGAGCAACTCCTCCAAAAGCAATGACTTAGTGGGCTGTGATGGAGAAATCTCATAAAATCCCTTCTCGGAAAGCCCACAAAAAGGGGGAAAAAGCACTTTTAAAGAGGGGCTTTCGTTTGGCCTCGCCTTCTTCTTCCTTTTGTTAGCTTCTCCCCCGACGGATGCTGAAGTTTAATGAAATTTAATTGGAGTTCTTTTTCATCCTCTTCCTCACTACTTCTCTTGCAATCTTGATCTATCTCTTCCCATGCTTCTCCTCTGTAAGTTTCTTCCAGTCTCGTAGGTAATCTTCTCTTCCTTCCCCTCTCAATCTGTCCTTACTCTCTCGAAAAGTCTTTTCCTCCGATCTTTTCTTTCTTTTCCATTCGTCCGGAATCACCTCTTTCCCCGATTTCGTCTCCCTTCTTTTCTGAATTTATTTTCTGCATTTCATCTCCCTTTCGCTTCTTTGTCTCGAAATTTCTTCTCGCGATTCTTCCTCTTCTCCTCTCTCAAATTCCCATCTAATTCACTCCCTCGATCTTTCTCTCCTATCTCGTGCGTTTATTTCTCTCTTCCAATCTCTTCTTCCTCACATTTCTCTCTCCTTCTTAAATTTTCTTTCTCGCATCGCTTCTCTCCCGTACTCACTCTCTCTTTTCCGAATTCTCCCGCTTTCTCTCTTTCTATCGTTCTGCCGCAAAGTCCCTTTCCCGCGCCTCATCTTCTCCATCTTCCCGATAATCATTCTCTATCGCCCTCTTGCTCTTCCTCATTTCCTTCTTTCCCTCTCTCCTTCTCTCTTTACCTCCCCCAAAATTCCCCCTTCTCTCTCTCGTTTTATCATTCTCTTTCTCATTCTTCTCTTTTCTTCTCTCGATCTTTCTATCTCCCTACCTTTCCTTCCTGCTTTTCCTCTTCCGATGCATCTCTCGCTCTCTCTCGTATTCGTTGTCTTCACCGCTCCTCTATAAATTTCTCCCTCTTTTCCGCCCTCTTTCCCACATTCCGTTCACTCGTTAATTTCTATAATCGCATTTCTGTCCTAGTTTCGGCTGTCATCACGTTCATTCCCTCTTCAATCCCGTCTCTTTCTGTATTCCTGGCTTCATTTCGATCTTATGGATTTAATTCTCTCTCTTACCGCTCTCTCAGATTTCAATATTATCTCCCTCTCTCTCTCTCTCTATCTTTCTCTTTTCCGATAGTCTGTCTCTCACACCGTCTGTTGCTTCTCCGCCTCATTTTCTAACTTCCTCTTCATTTTCGTCCTTCTTCCCGTATATCCAGTTTATTTGCCTCCATCGTCCTCGCTTCTCTTTCTCCTCACTCTCTTTCCCCATATTCTGTTCGCTCTCTCCCTCATTTCTTTTTTTTTCTATCATTTCCGATCCTTCTCTCTCGTAATCGTATTTCTATCTCTAATTCCGCTCTTCCTCTCTCTCACACGATCTCTCTTACTCCCTCACGTCTTCCCTCTCCTCTTCACCTTTTCGTTCGTCTTCCTCCATTTCTTTCTGTCTGAATCTCGTCTGTGCTTCCGCATTTCCTCTCTCTAATTTTGATTCTCTCTCTCTTCCGCATTTCCTGTGACCGTACGCTACCCTCTCTTATTTCTCTCTCATCCTTTCTCCCTCTCCGTCTCTTGTTTTTCCCTCTCTCTCCTTTACACTCGATTCTCTTCCCCTTTCTTGCTCTCTTCGAACCTCTCTCTCACTGATTGCGACATTCTCTCTCTATCCCTCTCGGTTACCACTTTCTTGCTCCCTCTCCTCCTTCACTCTCTTCCGCTCACACTATTCCTTCCCTTTCTCTTCCCTTTTTCTTCTACGGTTATTATATCTCCTATTACATCACTCTTCATAAACTTTATCTTAGTTTTAATATCCTTTAATTTGCATGTATTCTAATTACTCTTCCAATTAATATATCCAAGTAATCTTGGTCATTCTCCTTTCTTCCCACCTACATTGATATTTTCTTGCCTTAAAGTCCCTGTGGATCGACCTAGGAAACCTATACATCCCAATTCTCCCATTTGCGTCATAGTTTCCTAGTTATAAATAGTAAGTTTGTTAGGCTTAAAAACACGATGACTTTGAGCCTATCACTTCCGACCAAGAAGATTGTCTCTCAATGGAGTAAAACATTCACGATTGATGAAGAAAGAAAATTCAGTATGATATCAACCAAAGAACATCCTAACTAATTCTCAAGGAGTACAAGCCCTCTGCTGCTATTGAATTCTTAGAAGAGCTACTCTTAAACTCATTGGCTGACCGAGCATCATGAGTATCCAGAACTATCTTCACGGCTGCAGGGTTTCGGTACAGTCCACTTATGTCATTTCCGCCCTCACCTCCTGCTGTCATAGACAAAGAAGAGTCGAAGAGACCCCCTAAAGCAATTAAAGGAAGGAAGCAACGTGTTCTTCAGTTTATTTCCTCTAACTATCTCTGTTCTCTCCCGAGTATCCCAGCTGCCATGACTCAGCTCTACTTCCGCTTGCTATCGGCATTATCGTCATCTGTTGATCAAAACCAAGAACTCCAAAGGCAAGATGTGCGTCAACCGAGTTATCCCTAATCATTTTCAGCGACAGTTGCACAAGAAGTGAAGACAAAGAGATGAGGGACAGAATGAAATTATGTGGCTGTGAACATTGACTTGCAGGGAAGCTACACGAAGACGACGGAACTAAGGAGCTAACGCTCCTAATGAGACAACTTCGAAACCTATCGACACGACGGGTTTTGTAAACAATCTCTCGGGCTTATAAACTGCCAAATTACCTACAGGGTTTACAGTCAGTGCTCGAAGAGGATAGACGCGTCTCACACGCGCCTCTGCATTTTCGTCACCCCAACACAGGAAACATGCCGGCAACCACTGATGAGGTGACTATCATCAATACACTACCCATATGATCGCGATCTCATCAAACGGATGCGGAACTATCACGATATTAAATCTATGTGATGACTTCTCCCCACATCGCCATGAATATCCGCTCAGTCAACCGTTCAACTGACGCGGAGCATAACCGTCGCGAAGCGACGTTCTACCTAAACTTCCTCTCTCCTTCCATAAAAGGAAAAAGTTGTAAAAGAAACGTAGTTGTATTTTGAATGAAAATTGGTTACGATTGGTTACAGTTATCCTGTGTTCGTGTTCATCCCCATATCTCCATCAACCTCTACCGCATCTTCTTCATCGCCGAGTTCTATCTTCCCCTGCTTTTCTCCCTCCCATTCTTTCGCTTTCATACACCTCCTATCAGAGAACAAAACTGAGGAGATCTTTTGTCATTTGGAGCAAATCCGAAGCATCATTTCCACACCTCGAACAGGTAATCGTCCTCTCTTTCAATACAGGATTAAGTTCATTTCCGAAATCTAAAAGTCCAACATTAGATTCTCTGTCCTTTCTAGTCCCCCATGTCACCCTATCATTTTCCGACACTCTCTCATCCATCCCCGATCTATTTTCGTCTCTCTTGCTCTCCTTTCTCTCTTCCCAACATCCGCGATCTTATATTATATAATATATTATCCTCACCTCGTCCCTCTCCTTATTCTCTCTTTTATCATCCCTTATATCATCCCTATTCATTAAAATACTATATATACATTCACTATTTTACGAAGCATTGCACGTATTCCATCTTCTATTCCTCTCTCTTATATTCTCCATCCTAAATTCTCTATTATCTATCTTATCTCCATATTATAATTACTTCATATTCATTTACCATCGCAACATTCTAATTATCTCAACATTATCATCTGAATTATATGTATCCCATTGATATCATTTCATAGGTCCTCCAGTAACATTGTAGGATTATTTCATTCTAATATCAATAGATATCCATATCATATTTCACTCATCTTCCATCACTCCATCATATTTACATTGTCATATTCATACATATAATCATTCCAAAATATCCTACATCAGATTTCTTCCTCATCTTTCATCCAAATCTTGATCTTAAGCACTCCATGGCCGCAGAATTGAGTCTAGAAGAGGATAAGATCAAGAGATTCAAGATATTTGGTGTCTAAACAGATCAATTTGATTGATTTGCTCTCGAATGGTTTACAAATCGGAAGAACATCTCAATTTATAGTGTATTTGGGCGTAACCGTCCGATCGGATTAATTGCCGGTTCCGATGAAACGGTTCATCGCGAACCGTTACAATTAGGTCGCGGTCGTCCGATCATCGAGGGTAGCGCTCAGATGAAGCCACGTGTCGCGCGTTATAAAACGCCTTGAAAACGCATCCGTCGGATCTTCATCGGACGCTTCAGATGCGTTTTGATCGCGTTTAATCTCGATTGTTATAACTCCTTGATGGACGGTTGAGATCATTTGACTTAACTCCCAATTAAATCACCTGCGTGATCGGTGATCCAGTAGACTTCAAGTTCACGTGATCCACGCGCGATGTTCGATTCGATCGCATCCAACGCGTTTAATGCTTTCACATTGCCTGAAATAAAAACAAAGAAAGAATAGTCCCACATGGAGAAAATCAAAGTGATTCGTCGGCTATATAAGATCCACAGATTTAAGCGGTTAGATTAAATCCGATTACAGATGCTTATATGTACTATAACCCTATATTACGAGTAAATATAAATACGCACACGTGTCACTTTCGCGCCACGCAAGCGCTCGCGTGGGTCCGCGTGGCTCTGCCACGTGGCCTTGCGTGCCACGTTGCATCCACGTGGGTCCCGCACGATTAATAAACCCCTTTTTGTTTATTTAATTGTTTTAATAGATTTAAAATCAAAAATATACTTAAATAAATTCAAAAAAAATTCCAGAAAATTCCTAAAAATTGTAAAAATCATAACTTCAAAATATAACTCCAAATTAATCCAAATTTCTTTCATTTGATCCAAAAGTTAATTATCTATCATTCTAAAAATTCAAAATGAATAAATAATGAGAGGTTTAGTTTCCATTTCAAAAATACATTTATTTCTTAAAGATTTTAACTTTAGAAAATTAAATAAATATTTATAAAATAATTTCTCTCATTATTTTAACTTTAAAAACACTTATAATCTCACGTAAAGATGGGTTATAAACTTATTTATCTTTAATTCATCATATTTAACCCTAATTTAAAGTATTTTGATATTATAATGACTTTTATCATGGAATGATAGATAAATACTCATAAATATGATAACATGCATAGAAATGAAATCATTTATGCCTTAATATGCATCAATAATCATGTATTATCATGTCTAATTAGCATGTTATCAATGAATCCTAGAGGGTTATGCTCTAAGAAGCCGAATGGCTCATTCTAACACTCCCTGTCAAGCTGGAGCATAGAGATGTCTAACTTTCCATATGGAATATTGTAAGAGGCCAATGAGACAATAGGGTAAGTTTTCGAAAAGGCGTACTTAGGGCATGTAGAGGTGTTAGTAGGAGCGCCCAAATGTGCTATGTAGGGTATGCAAAGTGACCAATACAGGCACCCAAACCTTGGCAAAAGCGCCTAAAGTCTATCACTTGCACACATTGAGATGCTATTTAGACACTTAAAGGCACTAGTTTGGTTTCTCAAATGTGCTAGCAAGGTTGCACAATGGCAAAGGTAGCAAAGGCCGGAAAATGGCAGCTAGAGTAGGAAGGATGATGACAACACTACCCAAGTAAGTATCTAGGGGGCATGGTAGTGATGTAGATGAATGTGATGCCTATCAGACATGGTAGAGTCACCCCCCCCCCCTCTCAGTTCAATGATGGACAGTGATGATGCTAAGGCATCAACCAGGTGCAAATGAGAGGTGTAGGAAGGTGTGGACATTTTAGTTTGGGGTGGGGTGGCCAAGTGAGGGCAATGGCAGCAATGACAGCCAAGTAGTTGGGGCCAAGCTAGGATGGAGGCCAAGTAAGGGTGGCAGCCGAGCAAGGGCAGCTTCCAAGTAGTAGCAATGGCCAAAGGGGGCAAAAATGGCATCGGTGGCAAAATAGCGATGGTGGACTCCTCAAGTCGAGGTGATGGCCCTCCTCTGCTTGGTTCAATGGCACTCTCTTTCTAGAAAGGCAGCCCATCACCCTAGTGGTGGTGATCTTCATGGGGGAGAAATCCCTCTTCACTAGGGGCAGCAACCTCCTCAAGCGAGGGGGACGGGGCGGCCCTCCTCTTCTTGAGGCAATCAACTCCTCAAGTGGGGCAAAGACCCTCTTCCACTTTAGGGATATTCATGAATTTTATGAATTTATTTCAATTTATTAGCACTATTGAAAGCATTAAAATATTATAGAGGGCCAGTGCTCGAGATAGAAGTTAATGTAGTCATGCATGCCATGTGGCAAGCCTTTAGAGAACTAGGTGGCATGTAGGGGGGCATGTGTTGGGTTCTGAGGTTAACAAGCCTTACATTTTTTATCAAAACATCGAATTCAACATATTACGGATATTTAAAACATTGAGGCACCAAGAATAGATAATCTTATCATCTAGTATGTATGAGAAAACATATTTACAAGGCTTCCTTGAGAGAGTTCTTAAAGATATTCAAGTGTATAACCTCTAGTAGTATCCACACGGTCTTCAGATGGTTGGATCTCCTCTTCAAAGTTCTTTACCAAGAGAGAAAGAGAAGAAAGGAGAGAATTCTCACAAGGCTTATATGGGCACCCTTAGTTGCGGTTGTTCTCCCCCTATTTCTAGACATTTGGTATGTGAATTTTTTATAAAAATCTATATAATTATGAATTTATCTACCAACATCCATAGACCTTATTTTTTTGACCATCTAAGTCTATATATCTCACTAGTTCATAAATTTATATGCCTAATAACACTTTATTGTTCGACCTTAATTAATTATCCATATCAACATTAAGATTAATTAATCAAGGATCGATTTAACTTAATCGATAGGTTGAGTTGCCAACCCATTTGGCTCCAAGCTACACCACGTACTCTAGGAGATATGGAGTGTATAAGAACTCCCCTATAGAACCTTTTCTTCATTGTTTATTATGTATGTATAATCCTTCATTCACACTAGACTCATGAATAACTTAGGGTATGGCTAACTATCAAACCCTAATCGATTACTCAACTTAGTAATCATGAGTGTAGGAAGGAAATCATCGGGAACTCCTTCTCTAATATTTTCACTACCTTAGCCAAGGATTTCATCGCATCTCATGATGGATATTATGTGGCCTATAAGCCAATCACACTTTCATGTATCTTGTTTATGTTCATTAATATGATATTTATTCATTGTCATTCTTGTATGATGTTTGCAATGAAGTTCATGAGCATGTGCAATGACTAAGTGAATTATGATGAGATCATAATATAGTGATCACTAGTCTTTAAACATATGTTCTAAACATTTCTATTCGTGGGATATTCGAGAAGGACATCGAATTATCCAGAAAGAATATCACTATCTAATCCAACTCATATGATGAGTATGGCTGATCCTATAGCTATCAGTGTGGAGACACAAAGGATAGATAGTGAGTGCTCTTTGGAGAAATAGTTCACTAAATTTATCTGTATGAATCCATGAATGGTATATACCTAACTGTCAATCAGGTTAATTCATGTCATGGTTGTGTATATGATCCTTTGACTTGAGACACCAAAGACATCTTTTGGATAGATGATCGTGTTTTGATTATGACTCACGAATCCGTAGCCCCGGGATATCTAAAACGTTATATATTGGATACGACATGAAGTCCACGAAGATGATTGTGTGATCAAGATGGGATCATCCACCCTCGGTATTTGAGTAGATTGACTCAAAAAATGAGATGCGATGAAATCCTTGGCCAAGGTACTAGAAATATCGCAGAAAGATTTCGTGGTTAGGGTTTGACAGTTGATTGTACCCTAAGTCATTCATGAGTCTAATGTGGATGAAGGATTATACATACATGGTAATCGATGACGAGAAGGTTCCATAAGTGAGTTCTTACATACTCCATATCTCCTTGTGTACGTGGTGTAGCTTGGCACCCAACGGGCTGACAACTCAACCTATCGATTCGGTTAAATCGATCCTTGATTAATTAATCTATACTTGGATGTGGATAATTAATTAAGTTTGACCAATAAGGTGTTATTTGGTCTATAGAGTTATTAACTAGTGAGATATATAGACCTAGAGGGTCACACACATAAGGTCTATGGATGTTAGTGGATATAGACATAATTATGAGGGTTTTTATGAAAAAAAACCTCATACCAAATGTCTATAAATAGGGGGAGAACGACCACAACTCAAGGTGCCCATACAAGCCTTGTGAGAATTCTCTCCTTTCTTCTCTTTCTCTCTCGGTGAAGAGCTTTTAAGAGGAGATCCAACCATCCAGAGATCGTGTGAATACCACTAGACTTGAATAGCTTCAAGAACTCCTTCAAGGAAACCTGTAAGTATGTTTTCTCATACATATTACATGATAAGATCATCTGTTCTTGGTGTCTCAATGTTTTGAATATCCTATTCAATGAATTCCTCTGCATTCGATGTTTTGATCAAAATTTCGGAAATTTATTGACCTCAGAACCCATCATCTCATTCATTGATTCAATGTCCTCAAATATCAAAGGGTGATGGTGGGATCTATCGCTTGATAAGCTCTCCAATATTTCGATCAAAAAATGATTGAAGAGAGGGGAAAAGAAGAGAGGGGAGAATTTCCACTAGGCTTGCATGGGCACCTCTATTATGATCATTTTCCCGCTATTTAATGACTTGGGGAATGTGAAATTTTCATAAATACCCTTATTATTATGTCTGTATTTATCGATGTACATTGACCTTATGTGTATGACCCTCTAGGTTCATATATGTCGCTAGTTAATGACTCTATCAAAAAAATAACACTTACTAGTCTTCCTTATCAATTAACTATATCAACATTTAGATTAATTAGCTAAGGATCGATTTCACCCAATCAATAGGTTGAGTCACTAGCCCGGTGGGTGCCAAGCTACACCACGTGCTCTTGGAGTTATGGAGTATATAAGAACTCCTTCATGGAACCCTACCATCATTGGTAACTAAGTACATATAATTATTTATCCGCGCAAAACTCATGAATCACTTAGGGTATAGTTAAGTGTCAAACCCTAATCAGTTACTCAATTTAATACTAATGCGAGTAGGAAATCATCAAGAACAATTTCTCTAATATTTCTACTACCTTGGCCAAGGATTTAATCGCATCTCATTCCTTGAGTCAATCTCTGATAACACACAATTTATGCATGCCATTATATGAGTATTAATACAAATTACTGCATAAAAAATTCCATTCTGATGCATGTTATCATACTTTGAGTGCATTTCTATCATTTCATGCAATTTTAGGTTATAATCTCAAAATGTACTATTTTAGAGATAACTATGTATAATTAAGAATGTATTTTAGATTAGATTATTCCCATTTAAATTTGATATTTATAACTAGTTTTTTGAATGTTAAATAATAAGAGAAATGTTTATATAGACTCATTCATTTTTCTAAGTTTTGTGTTTCAGAAGAAATGAGTGTATTTTTAAAATAAGATTTTATACTCTTGTTATTTAAAGATTTTTTTTTTTATAATGATAGATAATTTAATTTCTGATCCAATGAAACAAATTTGGATTAATTTGGAGTTGTCTTTTTGAAATTTATGAATTTTCTAATTTTTAGAGATTTTTTCATATTTTTTTTGAATTTTTTTAAATTTTTATGAATTTTTCAGGACTTTTTTGAATTAAAAATCGATTTTTCTAATTAAAAGTCAATTTTTTGAATTTGTATAAGTGTGCAAGTGACGTGGCGCAATCTAGAGCGTCCGATCAAATCGTGATCGATGATCAAAGCTAGGGGTGGCATGGCAGCACGTGGAGCGTCTGATCTCAAGATTAAATCGCGATCGTCGATCATCACTTAAGACGAGGGGTACGTGGCGCATTCTTATTTGTTGGGGAATCATTTTTGAAACTATTTATTCTCATTCGTTGATCAAAAGAGTTATAACGGCTGAGATTAAAATCGACGAAAATGCATCCGGAGCGTTAGATCAAGATCGGACGAATGGCGTTTCATGTGTTTCTTCTTCATGCGCAAAGTGGCAAAATGTTGGCGGTCCATCTTCGATCCAACGGCCACGACTTCACCATAATGATTCGCATTGATGCATTTCATCAGAGCTGTTGATCGAAGATCAAAAGCATCATCGAACGGTTACGCCCAAATTCACTATAAATTGACATGTTTTTCGACATTGTAATGCATTATTGGATGATTTCGAGCAATTGGACTATCTAGACACCACTATCCTTGAATCTCTTACTTTCAATCTCTTTTAAACACATTTCCGCGTCCATGAAGTGGTTAAAAGTGAGATTTCATCAATTGAATAAGGAGAATTTGCCTCTTGAACATTGAAGATCATTTTCGAAATCGCGAAATGAAAAGTCTTGAATCCGACGATTAATTGGATCATTTCAATCGCTATCTCATGTTAGATTATGATCCAAATCGAGTGATTTTTGATTCCATGGATTAGTCTTTGAGTTCTCTTTCCAAATCTATCAATTTTCCTAATTTCTCACCTCATTTCGTCATCCGATTTGATTGAATTTCAAAATTTCAAAATATCTTATTTTTCTGTGGATTGGACCCTTATTCACCACTATACCTCTCAATTCATATAAATTTCATAAAATTGGTGAGTTTGGTATTATTTTTGACATGAATCGGTATGCAATTAATGACCCCATCGATTCATTTTGTCAATCTCCACTTATACAAGGGCGGATGATCCCATCTAGACCTCTCAATCACCTTCGAGGACTTCATGTCAGATCTAATTTATGATGTTTTAGAGATCCCATGGCTAGGGATTTGTAAGTCATAGTTGTTGGGTTCTGATGTCGATAAACTTATAAAATTTTGATCAAAACATCGAATGCAGCGGAAAACATTGAATCGAATATTCAAAACACCAAGCCACCAAGAACAGATGATCATATCATCTAGTATGAATGAGAAAACATACTTACCAAGTTTCCTTGAAGGAGTTCTTGAAGCTATTCAAGTTTCTAGCCTCTAACAGTATCCACGCGGTCTCCGGATGGTTGGATCTCCTCTTCAAAGCTCTTCACCAAGAGAGAAAGAGAAGAAAGGAGAGAATTCCCACAAGGCCTGTATGGGCACCTTGAGTTGTGGTCATTCTCCCCCTATTTATAGACATTTGGTATGAGGTTTTTTCATAAAAACCCTCATAATTATGTCTATATCCACCAACATTCATAGACCTTATGTGTGTGACCCTCTAGGTCTATATATCTCACTAGTTAATAACTCTATAGACCAAATAACACCTTGTTGGTCAACCTTAATTAATTATCCACATCCATGTATAGATTAATTAATCAAGGATCGATTTAACCGAATCGATAGGTTGAGTTGTCAGCCCGTTGGGTGCCAAGCTACACCACGTACACTAGGAGATATGGAGTATGTAAGAACTCACTTATGGAACCTTCCCGTCATCGATTACCATGTATGTATAATCCTTCATCCACATTAGACTCATGAATGACTTAGGGTACAGTCAACTGTCAAACCCTAATCAGTCACTCAAGTTAGTACTGATGCGTGTAGAAATCATTAGGAAATCTTTCTCTGATATTTGTAGTACCTTGGTCAAGGATTTAATCGCATCTCATTCCTTGAATGAGACTCCTCAAATATCGAGGGTGGATGATTGACCAATCGAGACCGCGAGGTCGTCAATTGCACACGGTCTCATGTCAAAAATAATTCCAAACTTACCAATTTAGCGAAAATATCTCGAATTGAGGGGTATAATTGTAAATATGGGTCGAATCCACAATGAATTAAGGAAATTTCAGATGATCTCTTTGAATTTGATCAAATCGGATGATGAATCGATGATAGAAATTGGGGAAAATGGTAGATTATGAAAGAGAACGTCAAGGCGATTCCACGGAACCCAATTAATCGCCGAAATCAAGGCTTTTCATTAAAAATCCAAAAATCACGATCGTGGAGTTCAAGCGTCGATTTCTTCCTCGTCTTTCGCCCAAATCTTGATCTTAAGCACTCCGTGGACGTAGAATTGAGTCTAGAAGAGATTAGGATCAAGAGATTCAAGAGATTTGGTATCTAAACAGATCAATTTGATTGATTTTCTCTCGAATGCTTTACAAATTGGAAGAACATCTCAATTTATAGGGATTTTGGGCGTAACCGTTCGATCAATTTAATCAACGGTTCTGATGAAACGGACCATCGTGAACCATTACCATTAAGTCGTGGTCGTTTGATCACGATCGCACGCTCGAGATGATGCCACGTCAATGCGCGTTATAAAACGCATCGAAACCGTCGTCGTAAGATCACGATCCGATGCTCCTGATGAGTTTTCCGTGTGTTTAATCTCGACCGTTATAACTCGTGAGATCAACAGTGCAGATGAGATGCGATCCGATGAACCCCGATTAAAGCCACGTGTGTCCATCTGATTTAAGTGAATATCAACGGCCGATATCGCACGCGCGATCGAACGTCCCACACATCGCCACTCCACCTCCTCATTGCGATCGTTGATCGTGATCAATCGGACGACTCTGATTGTGCCACGTTATTTGCGCGCTTTAAATATTCTGAAAAATCGATATTTAATTAGAAAAATTGATTTTTAATTCTGAAAAATCCTTAGAAATTCATTAAAAATTCATAAAAATTTAGAAAAATTTTGGAAAAATCCCTAAAAATTAGAAAATTCATAACTTTCAAAATATAACTCTAAATTAATCAAAATTTCTTTTATTTGATCAGAAATTTAGTTATCTATCATTCTAAAAACTCAAAATTAATAAATAACAAGAGTTTTAATTTATTTTTCAAAAATGCATTTACTTCTTTAAGATTTTATCTTAGAAAATTAAGTAAATGTTTATAAAAATGATTACTCTCATTATTTAACTTTAAAAACCATTTATAATCTCAAGAAAATATAGGTTATAAAATTATTTATCTTTAATTCATCATAATTAACCCTAATTTAAAGAATGATAGATAAATACTCATAAATATGATAACATGCATAGGAATGAAAGGTTTTATGTTTAAATATGCATCAATTATCATGTATTATCATGTATAATTAGCATGTTATCAATGATCTCATCTTGATCACACCATCATCTTCGTGGACTTCATGTCGTATCCAATATATGACGTTTTAGATATCCCGTGACTAGGGATTCATGAGTCATAATCAAAACACGATCATCCATCCACAAGATATCTTTGGTGTCTCAAGTGAAAGGACCACATACACAACCATGACATGAATCAACCTGATTGACAGTTAGATATAATACCATTCAGGGATTCATACGAATCAATTCATGAACTATTTCCTCCAAAGAGCACCCACTATCTATCCTTAGTGTCTTCACACCGATGGCTATAGGATCAGCCATACTCATCATATGAGTTGGATTAGATAGTACTATTCTTTCCAGATAATTCAATGTCCTTCTTAAATATCCCACAAATAGGAATGTTTAGAACATATGTTTAAATACTAGTGATCACTATATTATGATCTCATCATAATTCACTTAGTCATTGCACATGCTCATAGACTTCATTGCAAACATCACACAAGAATGACAATGAATAAATATCATATTAATGAATATAAATAAGATACATGAAAGTGTAATTGGATTATAGGCCATATAATATCCATCAATAGTCAACAGATGATCATCCATCCACAGTACGTCTTTGGTGTCTCACGTCAAAGGACCACATACATAACCGTGACATGAATCAAAATGATTGACAGTTTTGCATGATACCATTCAGGGATTCATATGGATTGATTGAGTGAAATCGATCTCCAAAGGGGACCCACTATGTATCATCAGTGTCTCTACACCGATGGCCACAAGATCAGCCATACTCATCATATGAATCGAATTAGATAGTGTTATTCTTTTCAAATAATTTGATGTATTTCTCGAACATCCCACGAATAAGAATATTAAGAAAATATGTTTAAAGACCAACAATCATGGTATTATGATCTCATCACAATTCACTTGATCATTGCATTTGTTCATAGACTTCATTACAAACATCACACAAGAATGACAATAAATAAAACTTCATTTCAATTAATATAAATAAAAGATAAAAGTGTGATTGGCTTGCATGCCACATAATATCCATCAAGAGGATGATCCCATCTTGACCACACAATCATCTTTGAGGACTTCATGATATATCTAATACATGAAATTTTAGAAATCTCTTGGCTAGAGATTTGTAAGTCATAATAAAAAAATGTTCATCTATCCACAAAATGTCTTTGATGTCTCAAGTCAAAAGATCACGTACATAACCACGACGTAAATCAACTTAATTGATAGTTTGGTATAATATCATTTAGGGATTCATACGGATCACTTTAGTGAACTCTTTCTCTAAAAAGCACCCACTATCTAAGATTACTATCTCTAAATTGACGGCTACAAGATCATTCATCCTCATCATATCATTCAAATCAGATAGTACTATTCTTTCTAGATAATTTGATGTCCTTCTCGAATATCCCACGAATAGGAATGTTTATAATATATGTTTAAGGACTAGTGATGATTGTATTATGATCTCATCATAATTCACTTTTTCAGTGCATATGTTCATTAGTTTCATTCAAACATAACACAAGAATGACAATGAATAAATTTCATTTCAATGAACATAAATGAGATACATAGAAGTGTGGCTGGCTTATAGGTCACATTATATCCATCAGTATTAGTGGGTCATTGGTGGTAGAAATAATGCCCAAGGCAATTGAACATGATAATGGGATTTTTTTGTATTAGAAAACTTTGAAGATAAAAAAAATAGAATAATTTATATTCTCATTAATTTCCCATTTTATAAAATGGTCTTATTTGTATTTTCAAGTGATGCAAAGTTGGATGAGAAGTGATTAAGTACGAGTAGTTTCTCTTTACTTACTTAGGAGTGCATGGTGATGAACTCGATTTGGGGGTATTCTTAGTTATTATTTTAAATCAATTTATTTTAACAATATTTATAATTCCTCACTTTGTATAATGGTAAAGTAAGGGTCGAATCCTCATGTCTCATAGTTGTGTCACTTTGAGCATTTTTGGATGACATGACATGACATGGCTCTTGAACAAGTGATCGAATAAGGAGCATCAATAAGGTAAGATCTCAATTATGCATAGTTTACTAGTGGATTAAGATTTTATCTTTCTTGATCTTGAACCTTCTTTATCATCTAAAAGGTTCCAAGAAAACACCATCCTCATCTCTGATCTAAAATATTCTTATCTTCAATAGGAGAATTGAGTGTGTTGGATGATCACTTGCATAGCTTCAACTAATCATGCATTTCTCATCGTTTCATCAATAAGATACATTTTCTCACCAAAAAATCCTATACTTTATTTAAATTCGTTACCTTCCTCAATGATTTGACCCCTTTTCTCACTTTATATTTGTTTATTTGTGATTAAGGAAAAAATCTTAAAAATATTATTGTATAAGTTCAATTTTTCAAAAGTGACATATTTAGATACTAAAAATTGGCTTATCACAATCCATAATAATGACTAAAAATACCTCAAAATTGAGTTCATCAAACACTACATCCCAATCTGCTTCTTCCTTGACTTCATCCTTGTATTTCATACCTTCATCTCCACCACATACCTCATGTACTTTGAAAAACTAATAGCTCTTGTTATACGCATAATATTTCCAGATTTTTTTTTTTCATGATCACCTTCACCCTAACTTTTAAGTCATACTGCATATCCCTTGTCATTTAGACAACTTCTAAGTAGTACACTTACGCTTTGAAGGTACCCCTGAGAAAAGCTGTTAAGGACTTGGAATAGAATGCCTTGTGAATCTTCACACATGGAAGTTAGCCCCTCTTCTATTGGATTTCAACGTTTTTACTAGAAAGGGAGTCTTTACCCTCAAGTATAATCCAGATTGTACCACTAGTCTCCACAAATATCATCTCACTATATTGCGAGATTGACTCAAGCTTAGAGGATTTATTACACTGAGAAATTTTCTCAAGAAATATGGATCATTCTATTCAACTCATCTCCTTGGAAGTGAATCAAGATTGGACACTTCATCATCTTGACATATTCACGGCATATTTGAATGGAGAATTGATTTATCAAGTTTTAATGAAGAAGCCTCTTGAGTATGCTAATAAGGGGAGACATGAAAGGTATGACATCACAAATATGCAATATATGGCATGAAGGAGAGTCCTTGGATGGTTTCTAAGTTGTACTAATTATACTTGCAAATGGTATTTCTACTTGTAATGTCGATCCCATTATTGGTTGAAAGCATACTCTACCAGAGAGTCTAGATGATAATCTATTCTCACAATTTTTATGCGGATGATATTTTGACCATTGGAAATGATCTAGTGGGGATTTCTCAAACCAAAGATCTTTCACAACATCTCTATGTTTGATACATGGAAAAGCCTCAATATTTCTTGGGGATTTAATTTGCACATGAGATTGAATGCACAATTCTCAATCAATGAGGTATGTGCTAATTTCTCGGAGGAAAAGGACTTTTTTGTGTAGATAGAAACCTCATTGATTGCCTCTAAAATCAAATTTTTGAAATACTACTTATCCCTCTTTTAAGAATGTCAATCGTTATTAGCAATTGATTAGGACCTTATTTATTTGATATGCACACAACTGCGTAGGGCCATGGTTTTCGATATTATAATTGAGCGGATGCATTTTTTATAGCACTTGGCTCTCTCTTGTCTATCCTCTATTCTCCCTCTTTTAAATAAGAGCAACATGGTCTTATCGAGGTCGTTGCGCATTTATTGAAGAAAATCTAATTGCCTAGATTTTCCATGATTATCCTTTGTCAGCATTTTTCTAATATTTAGGTCGTTTATCTTACATTTCTTAAAATTTATGGACCTTATTGATCTATTTTTGGTTTTAAATATCTTTGGTGATTCTTGATGTGTTCTTGGGTAAAAAAACTTTCTATACTGCACCAAAAATCCCCAAATGGGTTAGACTATGATGAATAATTGTCATTTTGATTATAGCGAATGATAGAGTAGTTTTCAACAAAAACCTTCACTTCATCGTGAAATTTAGTTATGTAGGAGGGTATGAGGTTTGATGATTGATCACACTGGAAATTTTAATGGCAAGCAAGAAACTGTCAACAAATTCAAGGGCATTGTAAGTACAAGGAGTAAAGTGTTAGACAGATGAGCCATTTTTGTATAGTTGTAGCTTGAGACAGTGGATGAACAAAACAAGATGAAAATTTCATGAATCTTTATTTCTTAGTTCAAATATGTCCTATTATATGAGATATTTGCTCTTCATAAACTAATTAATCACAAGGTTCCGACACTCAAACTCCAATTGCCACACCTTCAAACATACTTGGCCTCGTACTCTCTATAAAGTTGCAAATGGAGGCCACATGAGACCTTTTTTTCAATGATCTCTCTTGGATATTAAAGTAACCTTTTAGGCTTGTGGAAAGGTCTACAAGATATGTACATTAGCTATAGACTTAGACGTTTCTTTTCTCTTTCGAAGTATTGTTTATGGAGGTACACCGAATTCATTTCATAGACCAACTATACAGGACTTGGGAATTCAGAGGAATATCTATGTATAGAGGATACCCTATTTGCTATGTCATTTATTGAAGAGATGAATCAGACGTCGATGGCTCCTTTATATGCTTCATTTCCTAAGGAGGCTTAAGACTATGATTGGAAATACACTTGTAACTTTATAGATTATGCCGTGTACATAGGCTCCTCATTGAATTTTGAAGTACATAAGGATACCCCTTATCATTTGGATGTCATATACATGGTGATGTACTTTTCTAGCAACCCTTCAGAGTCCTGTACTTGAGCCTTCCAAGCTGGAGATCTTTTCCTCATTTGAGGATGTTATCGGCGAAAACCATCTCTTCGGATTTGCTTTCTTTTTTTAGGAATAAGAAAGCTATGCTTGGTGTTGAGCCATGAAGGAGGAAATGAAAATAAGAAGTATCAAATAAATCAAAATGATTGCAATTGGTTTAAATAGGACCAATTCTTTAGTCCCACAGCGATTAAAATGTGTACACGTTGCCAGAATAATGTATGGTACCATGTGAATCTTCAGTAAGAAGAACATGGAAAGAGAGAATATATGATGTAGGTGTTGTTGCACTAGCTCTCGATTTAAGCTTTAAATGTATGTACTTGCATTTTACTGATTTTTCGTGCCTAATTGTATGAATCCCATCCACCCATCATGTCCATGTATATCCTCACTTGATTAATTGTGCATAAGTCCAGCCACTTGATGAATTACACAAACATACCCATTTCACTTCCTAGCATGAATGATCATCATGATATAGATAGCTATCCCAAATATTCATTTCTTGAATCTTCACAATTAATGCAGGACCAAAGCTTGACGAAAATTCTCAAAAGGAATCCCACAGATTCATAGAAATACCTGTGGATGATCGTAGCCAGTTGTGTAGATGATATGATGAATGGATGAATGAATGTTTATATCCGCAATACCAACAGTAAACTTGAAAAAAGTAGAACAGTTGAGTACATATTATCTCTCTCTCTCTCTCACACACACACAAGGATTGGGAAGCCTCTCTCTTCTTGCTCTCCATGTTTATGTATCACTCTCATACAAGAGGCTTTGTGAAGAACACACAATCCATTAAGATTAGATAAAAATACACACTACCTCAGGGATAATACCCATCCAAAGGCAAGAGATGGTATGGGATCCATCTTCCTTTTAATTATTCCTAACCCTCAATCAATATATTCAATTATTGGCTACATACATGATATTCATCACATCAATAAACCCTCTCTCGGCCTAAAATCGATCAATAATCATTAAAAATAATGGAGCTTATGACGAAGACGATGATGAAGGTCAAACCACTTTGACACCACTAGGGCGTTTACCTTCCATGGCATCCTTTTTGTCGTGGCATGTGGAGCACAGAAAAGGGCCCTCCCAGGGTTTAGAGCTTGTGGAGAATATAGCCCCTGCATGGACAGAAAAGCCCTCGCAGGGTGCCAGGTCAACCTGACAGATGGCGCATGCAAATAGGCCAGCCGAAGTCGATGTCTCATTTCCCAGCCTGAGATCTCATCATTAGAGAAAATGAATACATTTCATCCACAGTAAAAATTTAACTCTCAGCCAAACCTCTCGGCGAGCATCGCAGACCCTTCTTCAAAGAGCTCTTCCACAGTGCCAAATACACCCAGTCTCTTGGCCAACTTGCTTCTAGAATTATTAAAAAGTTTCCCAAAGAAGAAAGATTTCAGTTTGCTTTGTTTCTTCACTGGACTCAGAGGCAGCGGAAGATTATCCATTGGAACAATATCCACCACAATACAAGTCGTATCATCTCTCAACCCTCTCGTCCTTAACGCTTCCTAGAAGAAATATGACCCATCAAACACTAAGCTTTATAAAAATAAATAAATTTTCAAACCATTACCTTCACGACTAACTTTGCTGCCAGCTCGGCGGGCAATCCTCTGCAGCATTTTGCAGCAAGCTCTGAGGAAAGCGCATCCCAGACGCCGTCAGAAGCAATTACAAGCCTTCCTCCCGCACTAGACAGCTGAAAGAGAGAGACAGAGAGAGACCCTGAGATGAACTGCAACAGATTATCATTAAGCACTGGGTATTACCTTCACTTGCTTCACATAAGGAACTGGGACAATGTACTCGCCCACGTCCATGTCTCCAATAGATCTAGAGAGACATAGACCACCAGGCCAACATCTTAATGGACCAACCTAAAGATATTATTCACTTTTAGCATCTTCTATTAACCACAATTACACATAAGTTATTGAGAGAAAATTATTTACCTCCTTCCCGCCCAAAATACTTAATCTTCCGACTTCTCCTCCACTGGCAGCGACGCGTTCCCTCCTGATACACATAGTTTAGGGAGGTTGAGGGATGATGAGAAAGAACCAAGAAGAATTGAGGTGTATTGTTCTTACTTACTCTTCAACATTTTCTTCCAGTCTGTGATCAACGGTCAGAAGAGTGACTTCACCGTCTTGAGTATCCAAAATGCAGCGAGAATCTCCAACCGAAGCTACTGTGACGATCCACCTATCAACAATTACAAATGTGGCTGTTGTTCCGGAAGTTTCGCCTGTACTTGTGCAACAAAACCTGTCAAAAGAAATGATCAAAATGGAGAGGGCTAGAGAGATATAAGCATGCCTCTTCTCTGAAACTCTTTGTCGGTCTTCACAAAGCCAGCGACAAGGGCACGAGGTAGAGCTTGATTCCACTCTTCATGTCCAAGACCATGGGGAATTGCACTCAATATATGGCTTAAAAGATTCTCCTTTGCAAATACAGCAGCCGCACTCCCGTTGTGCCCGTCAAAAATCTACAGCCCAGATCAACAGGTTGATAATTTAAGCAATGGAGTCCACAACGATAAAATTGAATACCAGAAAAATTATACAAGGTAACTTAATCCAAAACGATTTACAAGAGAGACATTTCTCCTTTAATTTAGAGGGAAAGCAACTCACAGCAAATGCGGCGAAAGTGGAGGAAGTGCTTCCAGTGACACGCTGGCAGTCCTCTTTCAATAAAAAGTAATCTTCACCTTTTCTGGACTGCGCCGCGTAGCCAGACCTGATTTTGGGCCTCTCCAGCTTCTCCATTTTCATTTCCCTACTGATCAGAGCCGCCAGTGGCACAAGATCCAAATTTTCACCGCCGCGCCTCCGATATTGATTGTTCTTGTCATGATCACGGCGACTCGAGTGGCGGTTCCGTCTCTTTTCTCCCTCCTTCCCTGCCGGCATCGACATCGATCTTCTTTACGAGATTTACGCCGTCAGAGGTCAATCGCATCCACAAAACCTCATCGCTAGCCCCAAAAACGCCACCTTTACTCGAAGCAGTCACGTTGAGCCCCAATTCTCTCTACTGCGTACAGTTTCTCCTCGATTGCTCGCGAAAATTTCTCCCAAAGGACGCGGTTCTGGATGGCGAAGGTGTGATCTGAGAGAAGACGGGGCGGGGCGGTGACGGAACCCCGCGTATGGTTAGTTAAATTATAAATTTTATTTAGGTGAGTGAATTACGAGGGTGTTCTCACCTGGCGGTATGCTAACCGACACACGCTACTGCCTTTTGACTTAATGGAATCTTTTTCGCATGCTGACGTGGAATACAGGTGTCTCCAACCATCAAAAGCAGGTCCCGCCTCAGATTCATCAATGGCGGAGATTTTGGAAAAACAGGTGTCGAAATCGGAGGCGTGTTCGAACTGCCAGATTAAAATCGCGACATAAAATAATTCAGATTTAGCTGGAAAATTGACCAATACTTTTTTATTCAAACACTCCAAGAAAGAGAACCAGCGAAAAATGGCAGTGGGCATGAAGACCAGCTCGATGAGACGGTACAGATGAGAAGAAGATAACCTTACCGCCCAGGAGCGGATGCCAATTGCAAACAGAATGTTCTATTAAATAAACAGCTAAAAAACTGAGTTTTAACTCTCTCTTTTTTCTCCAATTCTAGACAATATTACAAATGGGGGTGAATTACCTAAAGCTTTTGAGATCCTGTTCTAACCACTGAGGAGTAATAATGAGTTTCAAGCTCCTTCAATCCTGCGGCCGCCTCATCGCTGATCTTCTCCAACAGCTCATTTGTTTTATCTGACAGATTATCAAATTCAAGAATTCTATTTTCCACGCGTTCGTTTAATGCCGCGAAGTTAGAGAAGACAGCAGTTTGCTTCAGCTCGGACACGAGTTTTAGGAGTGAATCGGCGGCATGTACCTGTTTAGAGAGAGAGGCACAGAGAGAGAGAGATTTACATGAGAGAATTATTCGAATTTAGAATAAATAGGTACCATCCGTGAAGCACGCATCTCCATCTGAAATGCTTCTTGCGAGTTCCTAACAGGTGGATCGTTCACCTGACAGAAATAAAAAAAATGTTAAATTAAAGAAGCCTGTATATTAAGATGGTAATTTGTATTTAAAGAGTAAATAAAAATTGATTAAGATGAATACTCATCCTTCACAAAGTAGCAAAGATGTACATTACATACCAATGGGTTGAACTCTCTTCATAAAGGATAGTACAATGCTAAGCGACAGGAAACAGAAGGGTTTAGAGACTGAATGTCCATGATAGAGATCACAGGGTTGACCAATCAGTTTATCACACCCCCAACCTTATGATTGATGACAGAGAGCAGTAAGATGTGGTTGACAATGAGGATCACATCTCCCTCAAGGAAGGGCTGATGGACAACAATTGAAAATTCACCTGGACATACAAGTCACAGAGAGAGAGAGAGAGAAGGTTTTCCACCTTCAGAGACAGGAGAAACAGTCCCATCGGCACCCATTATTGTCCTACCGCTCGTAGATTTCTGGATATGGAGAAGAAATGAGACTTAGCTGGGATACATACTGCCTTCTAAATAATGGGTCGATCACCTCAGTAGACCATCTCTCAGATGGATACTCAACAACTAGCAGGGGGAACTCACTGATCATGGTTTTCAGGATCAGCAGTCGTCCTGATGATCAATCTGATCCCAGAAGCCTAGGTAGTACCATAATATTCTTCAGAAGATGACATAACAGAAACAGAAGAAATCTACTGGTGAGGAGTTAAGCATAAAGGTCAAAAGATGAATAAAGTTTGACAACATTTTACAAGAAATATCACAATTATTGACATGATAGAGCAAGTACCTCACAGAGATCGATTAGTATCTCAAATTTTTCAATATATAATAGGGAGAAAGAGAGGGAGGGAAGGAGATGATAAAGTAACTTCACTAGTCCTATCATCGCAGTTGTTCTCACAACTGCCAGAATATTCCCACTGTTGGGATGGAATCTAACGCAACCTTAGCACAGGAACAGTGTAGAACAAGGACTTGAATCCACAAGCCTTAATCTACAAGAAAGGTTAGGTTCTGAGTCCACAAAACTAACCTCTTCTACCCTTGAATTCACAAGGGTTGTACTTGAATCCACAAGCACATGAGCACTCTCAAAACAGGAGAAAACAAAGCTCTCAGAAAGAAATAACTTCAAATTGTGTTCTCAAGGGTTACAATGGAGGGCCTTATATAGGCCTCAAAAAGTAAAGGGTCATCTAAATAATTTGACCCGTGAAAAGACAACACAAAAGTCTTGAAAATACAACTCTGATATCAAGCATGTGTCAAAGACAGAACTAACAAAAGCAAAAGTGATGCTCTTAGGTCTTATCAGGCCTCTACACAGATATTCTGACAGATTTCTTTACCTGCCAAAAATATTTGGTGTCCTGAGGTGATCCTCTGTAGACATTGACATCTTCTAGAGATTCTCTTGAGGCCCATCAAGCTTTAACTGGGCTTGAGAAGTGGGCTGCCTCATCTTTAACTGAAATGGGGTCTTAGACTCCATTCTGGGCTACATCAGAATCCCCCACTCTAACCAAGAAGAATGAACCCTAGCACAACCTGACACTCACAGCCACTGAGGTTGGGGCAAACTAGAATGACGCTAAATGGGCCATATGGGGCTGTCTTTGTCAGACAACTGAACCCATATCCAGGTGCTCTGCACACGGACGAGGTTCCATCCCCTACAAACAGGCAGACTCAATGACACCAAATAGATTTCCCACCCAGCTTATGATACCAGCAGTCAATTGAAGGTTTCTTCGCATGTCCTTTTTACTGATAAGCCAATTGCTAGGTAAAACTGTAGACAAAACGAAGAAACTAAGACGCAGCTTACAGTGCTCAGAAGAAATGAACTAAAAGGAATGAACAAAAAAAGGCAATCGAAGACAAACAGAAACGACTTTCAGAATACCAATAACTTACTCTAGAAATGCTAATTAAGGTGCTAAAATTATCAACAATCTGAGATATATCATTGTCCAGCCTCTGAAGAAGACTCTTTTGTTTTTGGGCTGCTGCCAGAATTGCAGCAGCAGTAGGGCCGCTTCCTCCAGCGGCAGCACTTCCGGGACCCGGTTTGCTCATTTTATCTTCTCGCACAAGATGTCTGCAAAAAAAATTGTGAGATTTCACCCCCCCCCACGTCAAATTTTACACGCTATGAAACATTAATTTTTTTGATCGGTTCAACTTAGATTTAAAATCAAGTGAGATGATTTGATTGGCAGAAATAAAACCATATTCCTAGAAACCATTGAACGTCCATAAAATTTCATGATTCGAAACTGAAAATGTTCAACAACTATTTTTGGCCATAAAGTTCGACAACTACTCGCGCGATGCAGTAAATTCCAAAATTTTATTGAACAAACTAAACGAGCGAGCGAAGTTTACAAAATCGGAATATAAGGGAGGGACCCGGATGGAGAAAAACCGAAATTCAATCTACATACTCTAACCCAGACGGTAAAATCCCCGGTACTGGCTGTGGAAGCCAGATCTTCGCTGCATTCCCGCCCTAGAAGAGATCAGTCCTTCCCGGAAGACGATCGCCAGGAAACGAAGTATCTACATAATTCAAGAGATTAGAAATTAAATGAAATTTAATTTAATGGGCCGGCCCATCTAGTTTCAGAATCGGACGGTCCAGATGGAATCTTGACTCTGAGTGGAAATGCCATTTTCCTCGAAGATCCCGCGTCCGCCGGACAGTCCTTGTCGGCTAGACGAAAGGGTAAAGTACGGATACTGGAACCGGATACTCCGGTAATTGCCATTTCTAGAGATTCTTAACGGATAAGCCCTTTCCAGGGCCCCACATAAAAGCGGGCTTTAGCCCGGGCCTGTACACAAAGACTAATGAGTGTCCCTTCACTAAATAATTCGCGGGTCGGGAAAAACCGGGCCCGGGGCCCACGAACGTTAGAGGGAATTAATATCATTTAATTAATTATCGAGAAAGAGAGAGTTACTGGCTTCCTGGATCCGATATGTATCCTCTATTGTTCTTAATTGGATTTTGAAGCGCGAACACAGAGAGAGAGAGAGAGAGAGAGAGAGAGCAGACGGCGGCTAAAGCCACGGCGATCTTCGATCGGAGGAGAATCCGTCCAGTCTCGATCATCTATTTTCTCTGCAACCCGTATTTGGAGTTGACGTAATTCTTAGGGTTTATCCGGTTATGACTCGGGCGAAGTTTGATCGAGATGTGATGAAAAGGAAGGTAGCTTAGAGATGAGAGGAGAGTCCTCTGAGGGCCACACCATAAGGGATCTTCTCTGTAATGCTGCTGGCGGCGCTGCTGCGGGTGTTGAAGCCGTTCTTTAAATTTTTCTGTTTTGTACTCGATCGAATTTTATGATCTTATGTTTCTGAGATTACTTGATGCAGGAGCAGTTGCTGCGACGTTTGTGTGCCCCTTGGACGTGATCAAGACGCGACTTCAGGTCTATGGGCTGAAAAATGTTCCTTCTTCTGGCCGTAAAGGTATGGCTTTTTATATTCGGTTGCTTCTCGGAAGATGTTTAATCTGTACTCGAAGAAAATTTACTGCTTTGGTCCTCTGAATCCCTCTTGAGAAACGGGCAATTGACAATATGTTATTGCTTTTTCACTATGATTGGACCTTCATGCGCCTCCCTTGATTCTCTGAAATAATAATCCAAGTTATTGACGTCTGTTCACTTAAAGTGTATGGGCCGGCCAATACTCTTTCTTCCGGCGTTAATAGTATGATCTTTAATATTTTTGCCGTTTTGGTGAAGAGAGTTTTTATCAGTAGTAGAAAAAATTTACTGATTTGGTGTTGTGGAAGTTAAGATCTTAGGAATCCGTCGTGAAAACTGGGACTTTACAAAATCTTATTGCTCTTTCACTTTAATCTGACCTGATTATAGCTATGAATGTCTGTTTCAGGTGGTCTCATTTTCTCGATCTTGCAACATATTGTGGAAAAGGAAGGATTCAGAGGCCTGTATCGAGGTCTCTCTCCAACAATACTGGCTCTTCTTCCAAACTGGGCTGTGAGTTCTCTTTTGACAATCTGTTTGGCCCACAATTTAGTTTAACGTTAAGAGAACTAAGAACGTAAGTATGTTTTGATTTGGTTTAACTTCTGGAAAATGGTCCCTGAGCTTCCTCCTCTCAGAGTACTTCTTTATCCTGTAGAACTATCAAAAGTATTTTACTTCATCAGATTTTCCTGAGTTCAGCTCTTTGCTTAATTTTATTTCCACAGCATACAGGATTATGTCAATTGGTGTCAGAGCCATGGCCTGAGACTGATGTCACCTGAGAGCTAACTGAAACTGAAAATCTGTTGGAATCGCTTGAAACTGATAAATGATAATCAGAGACGTAACAAAGCGAAACTAGCAAAGTATGAATTTGACTCCTTTCTTACCTTATATGGATTCCAGCCTTTTCAAAAAGGAGTCAGCCCTCAGTTTCAATGGAGAAAAATTTGGAAGGTTGATCAATTAATTATTTCCATTCTGGGATTTAATAGATTTCAAATCTCTATTAGATTTCTAATAAGAAAATTCTACTGGCAGTGGTAAAAAAGGCTTAATTGTTGAAAAATGCAAGAGAAATGATGGGAAATATTTGCCTGTGTGAGGATTTCCTGATATACAAATTGAGCACTATTATTCGGAAGGGTTCAAACCAAATTAAGAGATGTTATGGACATGTCAAAATTAGCTGAAGCTTATATTGAGATTCTTTGGGGGAAATGTTCAAGTATTTAACCAAAATCAATGAGATATAATTTTGGACCTCTACTTGTATCCTGAAATTGATGTTGATATCTATCTACCATTTTCAAAAAGATGGATCGAGGAAAGGCAGTTAGGTCCCTTACCATCACATCAATAACCTTGAGACGATAGAACAATGCAGCTGCTGGAAAATTTTAACATGGGAGGGAGGATATGACTTCAACTAATGGAAAACCAAGCCACATCTGAGGTGAGAAATCAAGAACGATGTTGATGAGGTATCAATTTGAAGAAGCTACAAGAAGCACTGGACGTGTTTCTTTAAACTCAGTTGATGACCTGTCTCAACAGTAAGCATGTCTTATGGCTCCGAGTCAGAGTCGAGGCTTAGGGATTGGGAATCAATGATTGTAGCAGTTTGAAGGCATTTGTGCTACTCGCCCTAACAGAGAGGAGAGAAATAGGGTTTGGATGAATAGTGTAACATATAGAATGACTGATCTAATGTACTGTCTATTTGAATTCAAGATCTGGAATCCTCCGATCCAAAATCATCATAATCAGTTTTAACTGTTACAGTTAAGTGGATTACAGACGTATTCAGGTTTTTTTAGGAAATTGTATCTAGATTTCTTTCCCTGCTCAAGAGGAGTAGTTTTATAATGAAAAAGAGGAGTTACTTCTGAGCTTATTTATCTTTTTGTCTCAATTTTCTTCATCCATTTCAGGTTTCCTTCTCTAGCTGTAGATAAATAACTATCTCTTTTTGATTCTTTAATCTGCAGGTATACTTTACAGTCTACAGCAAACTGAAGGATATCGTCATATCCAATGGTCAGTTTTCATCTGTTTTGCATGTTTCAGATGGTCACCGCAGTTATCTGTCTTGGAAAATTTTAATTTAGTGATTTGACTGACAGTTGATGGGGATGAGCAACTATCCTTTGGAGCAAATATGATTGCCGCTTCAGGTGCTGGGGCTGCTACTGCCATTACAACAAATCCCTTGTGGGTTGTGAAGACGAGACTTCAAGTAGGTTTACTTTTTTCATTCCATTCTTTGTGCTGTTGTGTTGATGATGCTACATTGATGATGATGATGATTTGCTTTAGCATGCTTTAAACCAGTTGATCTTGCTTTCCATGGATGATGATAATGGTGATAACATATTTTTATCATCCTGAGCATCTGAAAAATGCAGTTAATTTCATAGAATTTTTTCCATGGATGTTTAAAATTGTTGAATTCAACCGCTATTTTCATCATAGACTGATCACAATGTCTTGCCGTGATGGGCAACTTACATGGATAATCACAGAATTATTTAAGCTTTTCTATCTTACCCTGCATTTGGTGGGCAGACCCAAGGAATGAAGAGTGGGGTGGTTCCATATCGAAGTGTCATGTCGGCATTGCAAAGAATCTCTCATGAAGAGGGCATTCGCGGGTTGTACAGGTTGGGACAAATCTCTTTGTGACTTGTAGCATTGACTAATTTGACCTGAGAAATGTGATTGCCTCTCATGATGATGTCAGTGGCCTCTTGCCTGCGTTGGCAGGGGTCACCCATGTGGCCATCCAGTTTCCTGCGTATGAGAAGATCAAGTTTTATCTTGCCAAAAAAGGTATTCTATGAATTGACATTGTTTTTTATCTCTGTTTAAGCTAATTTTCTTTGGGTTCATATCTTAATCTGTGAGAAACTAAAGTTACAAATTTTGACAGAGAACACAACTGTTGCTCAACTCAGTGCTGGAAATGTGGCAATTGCCTCGTCCTTGTCTAAAGTACTTGCTTCGACGATGACCTACCCTCATGAGGTACATGTTCTCTCTATTTTTAGATTGATCTGTCTATCTTATTTATTATGTGTACTTATGGGTCCTGATCTAGTCCTGGAAAGGCTCTTCTATTTTATCTTCTTAACCCATCCAGAGAGCCATTTTTATTTGCTTTGACTGTCCCAAGTTGGCATTCTTACAAGATTATTGGACCCGTTAGCGCAGGTGGTAAGAGCAAGGCTTCAAGAACAAGGACATAAGAAGAACACAGTGAAACAGTACAACGGTGTGGCTGACTGCATCAGGCAGGTGTTCCACAGGGAAGGATTCTCCGGGTTCTACCGTGGCTGTGCCACCAACCTCCTCAGGACCACCCCTGCTGCTGTCATTACTTTCACTAGCTATGAGATGATCCAAAGATTCCTCCACCAGATTCTACCTCCGGAAGTCAAACCTGGTTCTTCAAGATTGATGGAATGATGCAAAGTCAATCATTCCCCTCTGTGGGTAAATTTTGTTACCGGAATAAGATTGTGTTGCCTGTCAATTATGTCAAATTCTTTTTTCCCCATGTTATTTTATCTCTCGATAGATTTATCTACATGGCATATTCGTTAAATTCAGATTGACTCACATACATACATGTTTGTTCATCCAATCTTCGGGTTATTTCCTTCCACTTCTCTAGAAATAGGCAAGTGATCATTGCATAATGTCACAACCGAGTGGTCCAAGATTAATTCATATTATCCAAATTCTTCCTAGGGATGTTTACAATTATAGATTTAGGAAAACATTCTTCCTAGGGATGTTTACAATTATAGATTTGGGAAAACATTCTTCCTAAGGACGTCATGACTCCCTAACTTTTACCACAGCTAACATTGTGATGAGGAATAAGATTAGAAGATAGAAGTGGGTTAGCTTGGATGCAAAATTTGAGGAGAGAGAAAGAGATAATCTAACCAGTGTTTAAGACAGAGTTATCAGTAACGGAGGAGAGAGGGAGAAGATCAGTTGTGGGACTAGGAGAAACTTGCCAGTAATTGAGGGAGAGAAGGAAAATACTGATCATGGTATTGAGAAAAATCAGTAATCACTGATGAAGCGATGCAGGCTTGTAGAAATCAATTTCTCCTCTCTAACCAAATCTAGAAGTTCCTTCTCTTCCTGTATTGAATCCCTATCATTTTTACACTGTTTTTTTACTTCAATATTATGTTCATACAGGTTTTTTGATCTGATTGAATCTGATTTCTGCAATATATTTTCAGTTTCCTGTACTAATTTATCCCCAGGTTCTAGCATTTGGATAATTTCAGTTTTCTGCATAGAACTTTATTCGTTTTCTAATTTATTTTTCATTTTTCTGTAGCATGAATAGAGTTATTCTCGCACATTATCAGTAAGCTAATAAGTTTTTTCCATTTATTTTTAAACTTTTGTCTTTTTTATTTTTCATCTTTTTTTCACTGACCCACTGATGACTCACCGTGGCATAGGGCACGCTATGCCACAGCCCACCGAGAACGTGGCCCATTTTGGCCCAAAAAAACACAGCCTGAGGCCTTAGGACAGAGGGAGATATATGAGCTATGAAGGTCAGAGAGAGAGAATTTCATGATAAATTCATAACTTTGATTTTTACAAGGCATGCACATAGAATCAATCTACTAAACAAATTCATGTCTGTATAATCCAATTTACATTAAATTGTGAGAGTAGAAAAAATTTATTTAAAATGCAAGGATCATCCAAGAAATCTTAGAAGTGTCGTGAAGTTAAATTTCCTAAACTCATCAATTTAGTAAGTCTTTCTTTTTTTCTTTCAAAACTGAACCACTTCTCCATGTTAGTACCAATCATGTCTGACAAACTTCATCAAATTGAAGTTGGTTTGACAAAAAAAACTCATTGAGGGCTAGAACTTTGTTGAACCCGCCCAGGGCAAAGCTAGAGGGGGCCTGACCTGGGTAGGCCTGGTCATGGCAAGCCCTAGATAGGGTCCAGCCCAAGTGGACCTGACCAAGGCACCCACCTAGGAGGGCCTAGACCATGACCCTACCCATTCACATTACCTCTTTCTTGATGAAGGAGGGTATCCTACCAAGTGTCTGCTTTTCAATACGCACTTATAGGGCATTTCACAATGAAACACTCTCATTTAGAATATATTGAGAGAGTACACTTGGTGCTTTGGAAATTTCCAAGGCCAAGTATCTATTGGCGATCATTACTACTAGAGTGTCTTCATTCGATTTGAGCTCGAGAATAACTGCTTGAAAGCCTAGAGTATGACGATGTGGATAGTTAGTGGATCCATCATGCACAACCATAGATGGACACTACACACAAATGCCGCTTTACAAGGACACAAGCCACATTCCATCCCAATCTAGATAGGCTTCCCTGACCTACCAGCCCATGTCTTTAAGTCGATGGTCTTATAGTCTTTGTCTACAGTAGTTGGAACGCTTATATGCTTGGACCTAGGTGTTAAAATGTTCAACCATGTGGATACGCTTGAGCAAGCGTGGATATGAAGCTTATGGCTCCCTTAGAGCAGATGCTCTTTGTACATGATGGGGATTAGACAAACTACCAACCCGTAGACTACACTTCTACACCCATTATGCCATCGATGACCACGCCTTCCACAAATATTGTTGGAAGATGACACCCTACCATAGCAACTACACCTATCTCATTGCCCAACCCTATCTTACAATGATTATATCACATAAATGGGGAAGTCCGCCCAAGGCCCATACCTTGCTCCAAGCACCTGCCCTACTTAAGGCTTTTAGGCTCTATCTCAATCGATATATTATACTCAAATTAGGGAGCAGGTCAATGCCTCCCTTCACTTGAGAAAGGAAGGCATCCTAGACCTCAAATAAGTTTGAGCTATGGAGACCGCGACCCATAGGATGATGGGCCATTATTTTCCCAATTGTTAGTTGTCTTGCCAAACTATCTTCGCCCCCTAGTGAACCCCCTCATATCCCCTCCCGCCCCCAAAAAAAGAAGAAGAAAAGTTTTACTTGCTCCCCCCATATTCCTTAGACTCTCATCCTCTGATAGGTCTTTAATAGGATTTGAGGTTGGTAAGTCTTTTAAAACTTTGATCAAAATATCGAACACAATGGAATATATTCTAAGCACTAAGAATCAAGAGGAAATCACCAATAATTCTTTCTCAAATATTTCCATAACCTTGGCCAAATATTTCGTCTTCAAGGACTTCATATTGTATCTAATATATGAAATTTTGGAGATCCCGTGACTAGAGATTTATAAGTCATAATCAAAACATG
The DNA here is from genome assembly GCA_024174645.1 of Lemna minuta. NCBI lineage: Eukaryota > Viridiplantae > Streptophyta > Magnoliopsida > Alismatales > Araceae > Lemna > Lemna minuta. The sequence continues at coordinate 11,229,829 of CM044116.1, forward strand.
ATTACTCATCTATAAAATGTCTTTGGTGTCTTGAGTCAAAGGACCACATACATAACCTTGACATGAATCAACCTAATTGATAGATAGGTATAATGTCATTTAGGGATTTATATGGATCAATTTAATCAACTCTTTCTCCAAAGAGCACCCACTATCCACACTAATGCCTATAGGATCAGCCATATCCATAATATCACTTAGATTAAGATAGGGTTATTCTTTTTTGGATAATGTGATGTAATTTCCAAGTATCACATTAATAAGAATGTTCAGAACATATCTTTTAAATATTAGTAATCATTATATTATAGTCTTATCAGAATTCACTTAGTCATTACATATGTTCTTAGACTTTATTATAAATACAACATATGAATGATAATAACTAAGTTTCATTTAAATAAATATAAATGAGATGCATTCAAATGTATTTGATTGGCTTGTACATAATACCAAGTTACCTATGCAAGCCTAGCTAGAATTCTCTTTTTATTCTCTTTATCTTTTGAGCGAAGAACATTCAAGATAAAATTCCATTGTTTTACATTAGTGTGGATACCGATATAGGCTGGACACTTGAACAGCTTCGAGAACTCCTTCAAATGAACAGTAAAAGTATGAATTCTAACATACAGTAAATGACAAGATTACTAATTCTCAATGTCTCGGTATTTTGAATGTTTGATTAAACATATTTTATTACATTCGATGTTTTGATAGAAGTTTTGAAAAGTTTTTCGACCTCAGATCTTAACAAATAATAAAGGGGATGCAAAGGCAATGGAGCAACAACGATGACTACACTTGAGCAGCAACTGTTATATTAGTTTTCTAGGGTAAAAAAGAGATTCAGGGTTTGATAACATGTGAACAGTAACACCAAATGATAAATAAATGATTGAAGAAGATATTATAGGCCTACTTTATTTCTTACCAAAGTCCAAATTAGGTCATATGAATTTAAAATTTATTTAATTATCAATCACATACATAAAAAGAAATGGGCTTCATCCTCACATTTCTTCCTCCGTTTATAACTAAATGGATCCTTAATGCCGTCTCCCAGAGACGAGAGACCGAGACACGGAAAAGAGATCGAGGGTAAGCCATGGAGGAGATTGGGTGGAATGAAAGGACGAGGGCGGTGACGCACCTCCTTACGTCACCACCAGCCGAGGTGGCGACGCCGCCGCTCCACTCGCAAGTATTCCTCGCGGCGGCAGCTCCATGCTACGTTCGTTGGGACTTCCCCCCTTTCCTCTGCCGCCGTTCCGGTGAACCCCCGCTCTTTTCCTGGTCCATCAAATTTTTCATCTCAAAGCTTCGCAACGGCGGACGCCCGTACGCGCTATCCTGGAGGTCCAATTGCCCATTCCAACAACCTCCACCGCTCGTTCTCTCCTCCGCCGTCGATCCGCCGCCGGAAAATCCTTCTCCCGAATCTCTGCGCGCGTATTTCCGCCGCCGTCTCCGGCGGCGCCGCCCGGGCTTCGAAGTGCCTGGCCCCGTCGCTGTAATGCTCCCAAATATGGCTCTCTTCTCTCTCCTCCTCTGGGATCCCCTTTCTCTCCGGCAGGAAAATCCCTGATTTATTTTATTAGGATCTCTGAAATTTTAATTCATATCTTCCCCCGTTGACCAATTTCATCCTCAATCATTAGAATTCTTGAGCCAACTGAGAGAGAACCGAGATCCCGGTATGTGAAATCAGGAAAATCGGGTAAAACAGATTTGATTCCTTGAGAGTCGACAGAGAGAATTCTTGGCTGCGTTTTAGATGATCCAAGGCCATCGAAAAGGTCAACGGGGATTGAATCTTAATCTACAGACCAGTTGACCAATGCAGTTTCAGGAACCTGAACTCCCGAAGCAACAAGGTCGAGGAAAGAGAGTCGTATGCAACGGGGACAGTCAACGGAGAGTGAATCGTATTCCACAGTTCATGAAATATTGTAGAAGTACGCACCAGCGAATCCGAATTTCAATGGAGGGCAAATTAGCGGTCAGAGGATGCGCGTTGACTCTTGGGATCCGTTGACTGCATCGCAAAGACGAACTTTCTCAAATGTTTGATGTACTCCGGGAAGAGCTCGAGATTGCAGTGGCCGCCGCCGGTCAACCACAGCGGCTCAAACTTCTCCCTGCTCAGCTCCCACAGCTGCCTCCCGTGGGTGCAGTCAACGACCTCGTCCTCAGTTCCCTAGAGATAGAAAGAGAAAGAGCAACGTCAGCATTGACCAATCGAGTCAACCGGTCAAAAAGCCAGAATCGAAAAACCCACGTGGATGACGAGTACTGGGCACCTCACGGACCGGATCTTGTCGATGTTCTGCACACAAGAAGAGAGAATAAACAGGTGAACCGAGAAATCAAGTCAACATTGACTTTTGGGTTGACTCGTTGACCACCTTGTAAATGTCGAACCAGAAAGTCCATCTGACTGGATAAAGAACTCGGATTCCAGATAGGATGGGGCTGTGGAGGACGACGGCTCTGAGGTCTCTTAAACGGGAAGCCAGGTCAATGGTGGGCCCACTTCCGACGGATTGACCGTACAAAATTATTTCCTCTTCGTTTACTCCGTACTGTTCCCTCAGGCACTTATACACCGCCTCAACGTCTGCATACGTGTTAGATTCAGTCGGCTGTCGAATTCATCAAGAAAAAGTCAACATCAAGACGCGGTTGAATACATCAAGAAAGAAGTCAACGTCTACTCGGAGAAGGATCGTTGAGAACGAGTTTTTAGCTGCTCACCTTGCCGCTGGATCGCCCGTAGCCTGAGTAATCGTAACTGTAACAATTGATCATTCGTATTTAGAAAACTTGATCGAAACATTTTTGGCAAGAAAAAGAATGCCGATTGAAATAGCGACATCCAGAAAAAGGAAGAGCGTTAACGTGTAGTTTATCGTATTAACGCGAATCCAAGATGCTGTTGCAACCAGATCTGATTCCAGATGTACCCAAAAAATCTACTAAAAGAGAGAAATCGAGCGCATTCGGTAGAGCCTCTAAGGAAATTAGAAACTCCTCTCGAACAGAAGAAGCCAAGAATAAAGAGAACGAGCTTCTATTTAGAGATAAAACGAGAAAGAATTAAAGATTCGATGCCAGAAAACGGATCCACGAACCCCATCACGTTGACACGCAGGTGAATGCTGAGTTCAAGGAAGAGTTCCGTCATCTGTCCAATGTCCGCCGCATTGCCGTGCGAGTACAAAAGAGTGAGGGGCCCACCGGACGATCCTCCGACAGGTTTCGCCTGAGATCTCACGTACATGGCCACGATCTCGTTCCCCCGCCGCGTGCGCAGCCGCAGCACGTCCACGTCACCCACTCGCCACCGCGATCCGGTCGGCAGCGCCGATAACGCCGCCGAAAGCTCGGGCATCGAGAGGCGGCCGGTAATCTCGTCAGCGACGACGGTGTACGACGGCGGAGACGGCGGGAAGAAGGCGAACTTGGCGGCGATTGATGATGTCACCGCTCCCATCTCCTCCCGCTTCCTGATTCCCCCTCGTCCCGATTCATCAACGGAGAGAGTTTCTAGATTGCTTCCTCCTCTCCGCCGCAGAAATGTTGAACGGATCTTGAGATCGGAGAGAGAACACGAAGCTTTGAGAACCCTCGGTGGGAGCAATAGACCACTACCCGAGTCTTCTCCAATCAGACACCGCCACCTGGAAACCGTTAATTAAATTATAGTCAAGGGTAATGTGAGAGTGTGAGCTACCGGCAGTGGCTGACAAAAGACAGAATTAACCTCAATAACTTTTGCGACATGACCGGTAGGTCGAAGGGTAATAAGGACTTTGCGAATAGGATAGCACCTGGTCAGCGACGCTGAGGTGGCCACGTGCCAGTTCAACGACTTAAACGCTCTCGTTTATATCCGCAGACAGAAATTTTAAAAGGACAAAATAATAAATAGAAATAAAAAGACGAATTAAAGAATTATTTCTTGATATTTCAAAAGTATTGCTTTGCTCGCGAAATGTTTATCTAAATGGATTATCCCTGTCCATTGACGTCAGCAGGATCGGCGCCAGAATCGGTATGGCCCACCGAACCACACAGATAATCTTATCGTAATTTATAAATTAAAAAAGGGTAATTAACCGGGAAAATTATATTACAGAAAAATTACACTGTATTACTCGGGTATACTGAGGAGAGCCGGGCGCCAAGCCCTACGAAGAAACCCGAGGCGGAGCGCCGCCCCGGACCTGAACCTCCCGCCCCGGACGCCGGTGGATCTCTCCGCCGCTGGCGACTCGAAACCGCCGCATATGACGACGCTCCGCCGCAGCGCAGCCGGATTTGGCGGCGACGGCGTGGCGGATCCGAAGAGATCCTTGAGAGATCTGCGGCCGAGAAGACATCTCCTCTCGGATTCGGGTTCTTCCTCCGGCGGCTGGATCGAAGTAGGAGAAGAATTAGATCGGCGAAGAAGGCGGCGGAGAGAGGTTCTTCGCTTCCGAAGATTTAAGGAGGGACTCTTCGCGCTGGTTTTTGAGATCGGGCTTCGAGAGGGACTGCTCGCCGCCGTTGCGCACTGCGTTGCCAGTAATTTGATCATCTGGAATGTCTCCATGCTTCGCTCTATCTCGCTTTCTCGCTGCCGCAAGATTTCTCCTTCCTCTTTCGACGGCTTTTTAGGCGAGGGTCCCCGACGGCCGTGGGTCTTTTTTGACAACGAAAAGAAGTCCCTTCCGAGGAGTGTTGACCGTTGAAAGCGGCGATCAAGACTTTTTACTGCATTTTATTGGGCCCTATGGTAGTATTGGGCTTCTGATCTTTTTATACTTTCCTTTCGCGACGAATATTAGGGTTTTACCTCGCCGATTAGGGTTTATCAGTTTTATTTTCAATGGAAGAGAGCCGCTTCTTCCCCGCCACTGCCGCCGCCGAGCCCCAACCGCCGGCACGACACCCCCGCCACGGCACCTGCTCCTCCTCGCCGGAATCCAAATTCTGGCAATCCTTCAAAAACTCTCCCCTCTCTTCCTCCCTTATCTACCCAATCACGCACCTCGAATTCTCCCCGAAAGTACCCCACGATCTCGCCGCCTCCGTCTCCGCTAATGTCAACCTCTACAACGGCGCCGATATTTCCCCAAAGTCTTTCTCCCCGCTGCAGCATTTCAAAGATCTCGCCTTTTCGCCGTCCTTCCGCTGCGACGGCGCGCTTCTCGCCGCCGGTGGGCAGACCGGAGTAATCCAGATTTTCGATCCGAATCGCGCTCGCCTCCCTCTCAGATCCCTCAACGGTCATTCCCGTCCCGTTCGCCTCGTCCGATACCCCCGTATATCCGACAAAGTTCATTTATTTTCCGGCGGTGATGACGCCGTGCTTAATTATTGGGACGCAGCCACGGAAAATAAAATCGTGAGTTTTCAATCGGCGCATAAGGATTATATTCGAGCTGGATCTGCCTCTCCCGTGAGTTCGGATTTGATCGCTACCGGATCTTATGATCATTCAATCAAGCTCTGGGATGTTAGGGTTTCCGGGAATTCCGTTATGGAGGTCAATCACGGGGATCCGGTGGAAAGTGTCATCTTTTTACCTTCCGGGGGATTGATGGCAAGTTCTGGAGGGAATGTGGTGAAGATTTGGGATGTGATTGGGGGAGGAAGGATGATTCATAGGCTAGATTGTCATAACAAGACGGTGACTTGTCTTTCTCTGGGGGAAATTCGAGTTGGGGAAGAACTTGAACCCAGGTTGATAACTGCTTCACTTGATGGATACGTCAAGGTGTTTGATTTTTCTGCTTTTAAGATTACCCATTCGACGAGGTTTCCTTCGATGCTTGTGTCAGTAGCTTT
>CM044116.1:11236163-11490004 GCA_024174645.1 Lemna minuta
TTTAATATCCAAGAGAGATCATTGAAAAAAGGGTCTCATGTGGCCTCCATTTGAAAATTTATAGAGAGTATGAGGCCAAGTATGTTTGAAGGCGTGTAAATTGGAGTTTGAGTGTTGGAACCTTGTGATTAATTAGTTTATAGAGAGTAATAGGACATTTTTGAACTAAGAAGTAAAGATTCATGAAATTTTCATCTTGTTTTGTTCATCCACTGTCTCAAGCTACAACTATACAAAAATGGCTCATCTGTCTAACACTTTACTCCTTGTACATACAATGCCCTTGAGTTTGTTGAAATTTTCTTGCTTACCATTAAAATTTCCAGTGGGATCATTCATCAAACCTCATACCCTCCTACATCACTAAAATTCACGATGAAGTGAAGTTTTTTGTTTAAAACTACTCTATCCTTCACTATTATCAAAATGACAATTATTCATCATAGTCTAACCCATTTGGGAATTTTTGGTGTAATACAGCAAGTTTTTTTTACCCAAGAACACATCAAGAATCACCAAAGACTATTTAAAACCAAAAATAGATCACGAGGGTCCATAAATTTTAAGAAATGTCAGATAAATGACCTAAATATTAGAAAAATGCTGACAAAGTATAATCATGGAAAATCTAGGCAATTAGATTTTCTTCAATAAATGCACAACGACCTCGATAAGGCCATGTTGCTCTTATTTAAAAGAGGGAGAATAGAGGATAGGCAAGAGAGAGCCAAGTGCTATAGAAAATTTCAGCCGCTCAATTATAATATCTAAAACCTTGGCCCTACGAAGTTGTGTGCATATCAAATAAATAAGGTCCTAATAAATTGCTAATAAATATTGACATTCTTAAAAAAGGGAGAAGTAGTATTTCAAAAATTTGACTTTAGAGGCAATCAATGAGGTTTTTATCTACACAAAAAAGTCCTTTTCCTCCCAAAAATTAGCACATACCTCATTGATTGAGAATTGTGCATTCAATCTCATGCGCAAATTCAATCCCCAAGAAATATGGAGGCTTTACCATGTATCAAACATAGAGATGTTGTCAAAGATCTTTGGTTTGAGAAATCCCCCCTAGATCATTTCCAATGGTCAAAATATCATTCACATACAAATTGTGAGAATAGATTATCATCTATACTCTCTGGTAGAGTATGCTTTCAAACAATAATGGGATCCACATTACAAGAAGAAATACCATCTGCAAGAATAATTTAGTACAACTTAGAAACCATTCCAAGGACTCTCCTTCATGCCATATATTGCATATTTGTGATGTCATACCTTTCATGTCTCCCCTTATTAGCATACTCAAGAGGCTTCTTCATTAAAACTTGATAAATAAATTCTCCATTCAAATATGCCTTGAATATGTCAAGCTGATGAAGTGTCAAATCTTGATTCACTTCCAAGGAGATGAGTTGAATAGAATGATCCAGATTGTTTGCGAAAATTTCTCAGTGTAATAAATCCTCAAAGCTTGAATAAAGCTCGAAATAGTGAGATGAGATTTGTGGAGACTAGTGGTACAATCTGGATTATACTTGAGGGTAAAGACTCCCTTTCAAGTAGCAACGTTGAAATCCAATAGATGAGGAGCTAACTTCCAAGTGTGAAGATTCACAAGGCATTCTATTCCAAGTCCTAATAGCTTTTTCTCAAGGGTACCTTCAAAGCCTAAGTGTACTACTTAGGAGTTGTCTAAATGACAAGGGATAGGCAATATGGCTTAAAAGTTAGGGTGAAGGTGATCATGAGAAAAAAATCTAGAAATATTATGAGTATAGCAAGAGCTATTAGTTTTTCAAAGTACATGAGGTATGTGGTGGAGATGAAGGTATGAAATATAAGGATGGAGTCAAGGAAGAAGCTGATTGGGATAGAATGTTTGATGAACTCAATTTTGAGGTATTTTTAGTCATTATTATGGATTGTGATAAGCCAATTTTTAGTATCTAAATATGTCACTTTTGAAAAATTGAACTTATAAAATAATATTTCTAAGATTTTCTCCTTAATCACAAATAAACAAATATAAAGTGAGAAAAGGGGTCAAATCATTGAGAGGAAGGTCACAAATTTAAATAAGGTATAAGATTTTTGCTGAGAAAAATGGATCTTATTGATGAAAAGATAAGAAATGCATGATTAGTGGAAGAAATGCAAGTGATCATCCAACATACTCAATTCTCCTATTGAAGAGAAGAATATTTTAGATTAGAGATAAGGATGGTGTTTTCTTGGAACCTTTTAGATGATAAAAAAGGTTCAAGATCAAGAAAGATAAAATCTTAATCCACTAGTAAACTATGCATAATCAAGATCTTACCCTATTGATGCTCCTTATTCGATCACTTGTTCAAGAGCCTGTAAATTTTGCCATGTCATGTCATGTCATCAGAAAATGCTCAAAGTGACACAACTATTAGACATGAGGATTCGACCCTTACTTTACCATTATACAAAGTGAGGAATTATAAATATTTTTGAATGAAATTGATTAAAAATAATGACTAAGAATACCCCCAAATCGAGTTCATCACTATGCACCCCTAAGTAAGTAAAGAGCAACTACTCATACTTAATCACTTCTCATCCAACTTTGCATCACTTGAAAATACAAATAAGACCATTTTATAAAATGGGAAATTAATGAGCATATAAATTAGTCTATTTTTTTATCTTCAAAGTTTTCTAATACGAAAAATATCCCATTATCATGTTCAATAGCCTTGGGCATTATTTCTACCACCAATGACTCACACATGTTGATGGATATAATGTGACCTATAAGCCAGTCACACTTCCATATATCTCATTGATGTTCATCGAAATGAAATTTATTCATTTTCATTCTTGTGTAATGTTTGAATGAAGTCAATGAACATATGCAATGAAAAAGGGAATTATGATGAGATCATAATACAACCATCACTAGTCCTTATACATATATTATAAACATTCATATCCATGGGATATTCGAGAAGGAAATCAAATTATCTAGAAAGAATAACAATATCTCATCCGACTGATATGATGAGGATGGCTGATCCTGTAGCCATCGATTTAGAGATAGTAACCTTAGATAGTGGGTGCTTTTTGGAGAAAGAGTTCACTAAATTGATCCGTATGAATCCTTGAATGATATTATACCAAACTATCAATCAAGTTGCTTTATGTCGTGGTTATGTACGTGGTCTTTTGACTTGAGACATCAAAGACATCTTGTGGATAGATGAATATTTTTTTATTATAACTTACAAATCTCTAGCCACGAGATTTCAAAAATTTCATGTATTGGAACGTCATGAAGTCCTCAAAGATGATTGTGTGGTCAAGATGGGATCATCCTCTTGATGGATATTATGTGGCCTGCAAGCCAATCACACTTTTATCTTTCGTTTATATTAATTGAAATGAACTTTTATTCATTGTCATTCTTGTGTGATGTTTGTAATGAAGTCTATGAACATATTCAATGATCAAGTGAATTGTGATGAGATCATAATACCGTGATCACTGGTCTTTAAACATATGTTCTAAATATTCTTATTCGTGGGATGTTTGAGAAGGACATCAAATTATTCGGAAATAATAACATTATCTAATTCAATTTATATGATGAGTATGGATGATCTTGTGGCCATCGGTGTAGAGAGACCAATGATAGATAGTAGGTGCTCTTTGGAGATAGAGTTCACTCAATCGATCCATATGAATCCCTGAATGGTATCATGCCAAACTGTCAATCATTTTGATTCATGTCACAGTTGTGTATGTGGTCCTTTGACTTGAGACACCAAAGACATTGTGTGGACAGATGATCATGTGTTGACTATGACTACAAATCCCTAGCCATGGGATCTATAAAACATCATAGATTAGACCTGACATGAAGTCTTCGAAGGTGGTCTAGATGGGATCATCCGCTCTTGTATAAGTGGAGATCGACTCAAGGAATGAGATGCGGTTAAATCATTGGCCAAGGTAATAAAAATATTAGAGTTGTTCTCGATGATTTCTTACTTGCATTAGTATTAAATCGAGTGACTGATTAGGGTTTGATAGTTAACCATACCCTAAGTGATTCATGAGTCTTGCGGGGATAAATAATTATATGTACAAAGTAACCAATGATGGTAGGGTTTCATGAAGGAGTTCTTATATATTCCATATCTCCTAGAACACGTGGTGTAGCTTGGCATCCACCGGGCTAGTGACTCAACGTATTGATTGGGTGAAATCGATCCTTAGCCAATTAATCTAAATGTTGATATAGTTAATTGATAAGGAAGATTAGTAAGTGTTATTTGTTCGATAGAGTTATTAATTGGCGAGATATATGAACCTAGAGGGTCACACACATAAGGTCAATGTATATTTATGAAAATTTTATATTCCCAAAGTCTATAAATAGGGGGAAAATGACCATAATAGAGGTGCCCATGCAATCCTAGGGGAAATTCTCTCCTCTCTTCTCTTCCTCTCGTGGTGATGAGTGTTCAAGAGGAGATCCAATCGTTCGGAGATTGTGTGGATACGCTAGAGGCCGGACGCTTGAACGGTTGAAGAACTCTTTTGAATCATCCATGTAAGTATGAATTTTATTCTATAATAGATAGTATGATCATCTAGAATGGATGATAAGATCATCTATTCTTGGTGCTTCAACTTTTTTGAATGTTTTGATTCAACATCTTCCGATACAATCAATTTTTTGATCCAAATATTGGAGAGCTTATCGAGCCAGAGATCCCACCACTGCCCTTTGATATTTGAGGACATTGAATCAATGAATGAGATGCGATGAAATCCTTGGCCAAGGTAGTGAAAATATCAGAGAAAGAGTTACTGATGATTTCCTACACTCATGATTACTAAGTTGAGTAATCGATTAGGCTTTGATAGTTAGCCATATCTTAAGTTATTCATGAGTCTCGTGTGAATAAAGGATTATAGATACATAGTAACCGATGAAGAAAAGGTTCTATAGGAGAGTTCTTATACACTCCATATCTCCTAGAGTACATGATGTAGCTTGGAACCTAATTGGCTGGCAACTCAACCTATCGATTAGGTTAAATTGATCCTTGATTAATTAATCTATGTGTCGAGGTGGATAATTAATTAAGGTCAATTAATAAATTGTTCTTAGGCCTATAAATTTATTAACTAGTGAGATATATGGACTTAGATTGTCACGCAAATAAGGTCTATAGATGTTGGTAGATAAATTCATAATTATATTAGTTTTTATAAAAAATCCACACAACAAATGTCTTGATATAAGGGGAGAACAACCACAACTAAGGGTGCCCATGTAAGCCTTGTGGGAATTTTCTCCTTTCTTCTCTTTCTCTCTTGGTGAAGAACTTTGAATAGGAGATCTAACCATCTGGTGACCGTGTGGATACTGCTGGAGGTTACACACTTGAATAGCTTTATGAACTTTCTCAAGGAAGCCCTGTAAATATGTTTTCTCATACATACTAGTTTAAATATCCGATTCAATGTGTTACGTTGAATTTGATGTTTAGATAAAAACATTTGAATGCTCATTAACCTCAGAACCCAACACATGCCCCCCTACGTGCCACCTAGTTCTCTAAAGGCTTGCCACATGGCATACATGGCTACATTAACTTCTATCTCGGGCCCTGACCCTCTATAATATTTTAATGTTGTCAATAGTGCTAATACATTGAAATAAATTCATAAAATTTATGAATATCCCTAAAGTGGAAGAGGCTCTTTGCTCCCACTTGAGGAGTTGACTGCCCCAAGAAGAGGAGGGCCACCCCGTCCCCCTCGCTTGAGGAGGTTGCTGCCCCTAGTGAAGAGGACTTTCTCCCCCACTTGGGAAGATCACCACCACTAGGGTGATGAGCTGTCTTTCTAGAAAGGGAGTGCCATTGACCCAAGTAGAGGAGGGCCACCACCTCCACTTGAGGAGTCCACCATCGCTATTTCACCACCGATACCATTTCTGCCCCCACTTGGCCATTGCTTCTACTTGGAAGCTGCCCTTGCTTGGCTGCCACCCTTACTTGGCCTCCATCCTAGCTTGGCCCCCACTACTTGGCTGTCATTGCTGCCATTGCCCTCACTTGGCCACCCCCACCAGAATCGAAGTGTCCACACCTTCCTACGCCCCTCCTTTGCACTTGGTTGATGCCTTAGCATAATCTCTGTCCATCATTGAACTAGAGAGAGGGGGGGGGGGGGGTGACTCTATCATGTCTCATAGGCATCACATTCATCTACATCACTACCATGCCCCCTAGATACTTACTTGGGTACTGTTGTCATCTTCCTTCCTCCTCTAGCTAACATTTTCTGGCCTTTTCTACCTTTGCCATTGTGCAACCTTGCTAGCACCTTTGAGCAACCAAACTAGTGCCTTCAAGTGTCTAACTAGCACCTCAATGTGTGCAAGTGATAGACTTTAGGCACTTTTGCCAAGGTTGCAAAGTGCCCTTATCAATGTGATGCCAGACGGGTTGGTAAACCTGGCTGAGTAGCGGAACTAAAGGGAGATCTAAGGGAGGAGACCTAAGTGATCTAGTATGATGAGATGCTCGCTCAAGGTATCCGTGATGCAGGATGCGGTTGTGAAAACCCTCGTGCCTGATCAATGGGACTAAGGCTGACTGAAGATAGGCAGGTCAAACCTAACCTACAGGTATGTGATAACATGCTAAATAACATTATAAAACATGATTATTGATGCATATTAAGGCATAAATGATTTCATTTCCATGCATGTTATCACATTTATGTGTATTTTTCTATCATTCCATGAAAAATTTAGTATAATCTCAAAATACTTTAAAATAAGGGTTAAAAATAAGAATTTAAAGATAAATAATTTATATAACCCATCTTTACTTGAGATTATAGATGTTTTTAAAGTTAAAATAATGAGAGAAATCATTTTATAAATATTTATTTATATTTTCTTAAGAGAAAATACTTAAAGAATAAATTTTTTTTTTTGAAATAAAATGTAAACTCTCATTATTTATCAATTTTTACCTTTTAGAATAATAGATAATTATATTTTGGATCAAATGAAAGAAATTTGGATTAATTTGGAGTTATATTTTAAAAGTTATGAATTTTCTGATTTTAGGGATTTTTCTAGATTTTTCTGAATTAATTTTATGATTTTTAAAGATTAAAATAATAAAGATAAAAGAAAAAATCGGGTTTTATTTTCGCGCGGGACCCACGTGGATGTGACGATGCACACGAGGCCACGTGGTAGCGCCGCGCGGGCCCACGCGGCGCCTACGCGGCGCGATGTGACGTGCATATTTATATTTATCGTAATTATATGGGGGTGCATCTCGATTCAAGGTATTTTATAACGCATATCAAATGCTTCATCCATATGCTCCATCAGAGATCCGACGGCCGCGACATAATCAACACGGTCCACGATGGACCGTTTCATCGTAATTGTCGATCGTTTCGATCGGACGGTTACGCCGAAATGCCCAATAAAAAGAGGTGTTCCTCCGATTTGTAAAGCATTCGAGTTAGAAATCAATCCAATTGATCTGTTTAGACACCTCCCTTCTCGAATCTCTCGATTCCATCCTCTTCTACACTCATTTCCGTATCCACGGAGGGTTTGAAATCGAGATTTGGTTGAGAGACAAAGGAGAAATCAAAGCTTGAACTCTACGATCGCGTTCTTCACGTTTTCGACGATTGAGGTGATTAATCGTGTTAATTCGATCGCAATCTTGGGTTAGTGGAGTCAGTTTTTGCTAATCTTTCATCCATTCATGTTTAATTTCGATTTATATTAGGAATTGAAGTTTAATTTCGTTTAATTTTCGTTGAATTCGCGATTTACAATTTCCGAAAATTCTCTCTATTTCGTTCTTCAATTTCTCCGCGAAATCAAGATCAATTTCGATGATTCTTGATTCCGTCGAAACGATTTGAAGTTCTCTTTCACAACCTATCATTTTCCCCAATATCTACCATCGATTCATTGTCCGATTTGATCAATTTTGAAGAAATCATCAGAAATTTCCTTATTTCCTTGTGGATTCGACCCTTATTTACCATTATACCCCTCAATTCGAGTTAATTTCATCAAATTGATAAGTTTGGAATTATTTTTGACACGAGACCATGTGAAATCAATGACCTCACAGTTTCGTCTCGTCAGTAGACGAGTCCTAGACCCTATGTACGATATGTAGCCGAAACCTAAGTGCAGGCAGGCGTGCCGGTCAGCGAAGTCGACTCCGGGTAACATGGGAAAACTTGTGATGATGGGTAGGGTGAGATCCTCTCAATCCACGTCCGGAGGAGGGGAGTGGCTCGTCATGGAGTAGCCGAAGCTGTCGCTCATGCTCAGTGCCGGACTTGATGTACGCGTGAGAGCTTTCGATCCTATATCCACTCTACCCTACCTATATCCTATATCCAAAAAATTTTGGATTTATTTAGATTTTTAAAAATAAAAATAAAAGTTTTTATTGCGCGCTGATGTGGCAGTTGATGCGACGGCGGAATGACCTGTTGCCATGTGACGACGTGTATATGTGTCACGTGACGCACGTGTGTGTCCCCGTGTGCATGTGTGCACACGTGTATGCGTGTGTGTGCGCACGTGTAATTAGTGGGTTAAGCATCCATTAAAGATTTTCGCTAACCCATTATATACACTTTACTCATATACCTATCCAATTGCGTTTATTTTTGTCATGTGTGACGATCTTTCTTTTTATATCTTCACAGGTGACGTGGCACGCTCAAAATTGTCCAATCGATGCGAATCAATGCGATTTAATCTCAGCCCCTCATTTTCATATAAGTGAGGGGGGTAAGTGGCAACATTTGAATGGACAATGATTCATTTTGTTAAAAAACATGAATCTTGGTTGTTCATCAGAGGAGTTATAATGACTAAGATTTAAAGCACCATATGAGAATGTGAAATGTCGATTCACAATCGGACAGACGAGATCTCGCGACGCTCTCTCTTCACGCGATCACGTGGCGCGATCCTGACACTCCAATGAAGATCTGACGGTCGTGACTAAACCATAACGATTTACCTCTTCAGATCCATCACAACTATTGATCTCATCAAAGAGAAGATCCGACGGTCACGCCCAATTTCAAAACATTATAAATTCTCTCTCTACGACGGGAAATGTATCCACGGGTATTTCAAGTAATCAAACTGTTTAGACATCTCAATCTTTGAATCTCTTGTTTTCCTTCTCTTCTAGATCAATTTTCTCGTCCAATGAGTGTTTGAAAGTGAGATTTTGTGGGGAGAATAGGGAGAAATCGCTTCTTAAATTCTGACGATCATCTTCAAAATCTCAGAATGAAAAGCATTTGATCCGGCGATCAATTGGATTATTTAGAGCGCTATCTTAGGTTATAATTTGTGTTTTCCTTGTAATATCTCTTCTTATAACATCAGATTTCATTTTTGAATCATAGATTAGGTTAATTTTAGATTTAATTTTGTTTTCTCTCTCTTCACGTTTGGAAATTCTACCTAATTTTTGCTCTTTGATTTCTCCACAAATCTTGATCCAAATCGAGTGACTTTTGATTCTGTGGATTCATCTTTGAGTTATCTTTCTAAATTTATCAAAATCCCTAATTTTTCGCCTCAATTCATCATCCGATTTGATTGAATTTAAAGAAATACCTCAAAAATACCTTAATTCTTCGTGGATTTGACCCTTATTCACCACTATACTCTTTAATTCGTGATTATAAATTTAAATTGATGAGTTTGAAATTTTGTTTGACACTTATCCACGTGTTTTCAATGATTGCATGGATTCATCTCGTCAACTACTATATTTCTAGTCACTTCTCCTTTATATACAGAGGCATGTACTCCCTTTCTATCATCAATCTAATATAAGGGCTTGCCTTTCCCAAAAAAAATCAAGGTTTAATCATGAAAATCCACAACTTTGACTTAGAAAGTCAAACTTTGTCCATTAACTTTCTCTTTTTCTGAAATTTATATTTATAATTCATTTGGTCAAAGTTATTAAATCCACACACTAAAGGAAATATGGTTTATAAATTGAGAAAATTGACCTTGAAACACAATGAAACTTATTGGGCATTATGTGGACTTAAATGACATGATTGTAAAATTGCATCACAAACATGATAACATGTACCATAATTTTGTGAACTATGCATTGAAAATACATGTTATCTCTTTCCATCTAACACAAAGGAGTTTGGCCAATGGACTAGTGGTGAGGTTTTGTTAATGTCAATAGGTTGTGGAGAAGCTTTCATGGGCATTGAGAATCATGTAACTTATTTCCAAAGGCTCCTTAGTAATTTTCAAATTAGAAGATCTTAAGTAGTTGTGAGCTCGATTGAAAACTAAATTTATGCCCTAATTCCATCAAAAGTGACTTAGCACCCTAGTTACTTGGTTATTCAGGACCTTGGAGTTCCCCGCCGCCTTTCTCGCTCTTGCTTTTGCTTCATCAATGGACTCTTACTTGATTATTCTGACTGATTTGGTGAAGAAAAAATAATCTGACTTATTTATTGAGCTGGAAATAGAAAGAGGAAATTATCCTATCCAATAATTATCAATCACACAAGCTCGTCTAAGGTTTTTATTCTATCTCCACGCGCCTGGGATGTCCACAGTGCTCCAGCTTATCAGCGGTTCATTCTTCCGCGAGCTTCGCACCGGTCCTCCTCGCGGCGACGCTTCTTCTATACAAGTTTTGACGGAGGTTTTCTTCATCATGTCAGATTCCTTCTCGCAATATCTTGTCGCTTCTACATACAAAATCCACCCTTTCAATAGAATATTTATTCCCGGAGTTAAGCACCGTCGAAAAAGATCTCGCTGTCCTGATCGGACGGCGGATCGTTCTCCCAGTTGGAGGCCAACTGGCTGCCGCTGACCATCTCCCCGTCGAACTCGCTGCCGTGATAGGCGGAGTCGATTAGGGGTTCGTGGCAAGGGGGGAAAATGGTGCAGCCCAGATAGCTGAACTGCGGCATCATTGCACCTGTAACCAACGCTTCGTTAGTACCTTTATCTCTCTCTCTATCTCTCTCTCTATCTCTCTCTCTCTCTATCTTCGCGTACCATGGTGAGGAATAGTGGCTCGACCAAACACCTCGTACGTCTCCCCTTGAACAATCTGTCTCATATGCGCCTGCATAGGTGAAAATCATAACTCCAACAATTTAGAGAGAGAAAGAGACAGAGAAGGATCTACAAAAATCTGATTAGCCACATAATTAGGATTTGGGGTGTTACCGTTCTCGAAACTATTCACGGAAAGCTTGCAAGTTTGTGCGTGCGCCACCATCGATTCCCATGTTTTTCTCCGAAATATTCCCAAGAATCTGATTTCATTTTTTTCTAAGTCAATTCACCGTATAGATGTATATCGTACAAGAATCTGAGTATGATAGGGAGACAGACAAATATCTATATATGTGTATGTATGAATAGACATACATACATACATACATACAAACTTACAGATATATATATATATATATATATATATATAGAGAGAGAGAGAGAGAGAGAGAGAGAGAGAGAGAGAGAGAGAAGAAGAAGAGAGAGAGAGAGAATCTTACGGCTCGCAGATTCCCAGGATTGTTGAAGTGGAGTATGAGGAAGTCGCTAACGGTGCAGATGCTCGCGTCTTGGAGGCGCTTGTGGTATGGGCCATCCTTACGGATCTTTTTCAGTCGCCAAACTTGGTCGCCCGGGAACGGCGGATAGTGCTTCTTGTACGCTGTTGACCCAGATTCAGTCATCAAAGAGAGATATATAGCTAGAGTCATATATATATCTAGATAGAGGGAGAAAGATAACATACCTTCTCCTCGATGATCTTTCACTATGAAGGCTTCCGTCACAGCTTCCCTGATCCTCATTCCACAATGACTACCTCCGGCGACCTTAGCCCCGATCCTGAAATGCCGGCTTCTTGTCCAGCTCGAATTATCCGTGAAGCTAAGCTCTCCGACCGTGGAGCTTCCGCCATTTAGAGTGACATTGACCACTCCGGTTATCAGCGGCCTCTTTCCTGTCCTCTCCTTCACTATATTCTTATCAAAATCCTTGCTTGTCCAATTTTCATTTGTCCCCGGAAAGGCCCCATCAACTACTACAAGCTCTACTTTTATAGGGGAGGACGGGCTTGGAGATATTATTTCTCCGTTTTCCGCATTTACCAGGATAATGCGAGGAGGGTTTCCTTCCTCATCCTCGAGCTTACAATTAGTGAAGACAGAAGAAAGAGAGAGGCTTCTCAAATTTTTAGAATAGCGGAAACCGCAGTATTGTTGACCGTAGTCTGTGCGGCTCGAACTTGCTCTGGCAGGCTCCTGTAAAGAGAGTAAGCGGAAACGCTAAGCCAACGGGTTCTCTTTATTCTAGTGAGAGAAAGACAATCCATATAGTCTTTAGTATTGACCTCGGGATGGATAAGAAGATCTGGACAACTCGCTCCACTTCTTCTTGCACCTGAGGATGAGCGAGAAATGAGATGATGTGTAACGTCTCAGCACTTTATTGGTGTATCTTACCACTCTTCGTACAACGTCAGCGACGAAAGCGAGGAGCTTGACGTCCTCAGCGGAGGGAACTACCTTCTGGGTGCTGAAAGAATCGAGATTATCCATCAGAGATATTGCAGAAAGTCGACACCGAAAGATCCAGGAGCGTAAGCCAACTGGGTCGGGGTCAAACGGTAAAACACGAAACGGACCTAAGCTTTCAATCTCACCGACGAATAACCCGGAAAATAATAATATTATTCGGTATATATTCGAAGGGAAGACTGACTTTAAAATTTCGCGAATGACGTTCTGTCTCTTCTTCTCCGCTAATTGGTTCATTTCGCGCTCTTCCTCGTTCCTGAGCCGCTTCGCGCCCATGGCTTTCTTTGGGAAGACACCTTGAACTCGTAGAGAGAGAAAGAAGAGAGAGACCGGGGCGGTGAGCTGGTATTGTAGGGGGAAGAGGGGAGCAGAAAGGCAAAGGAGTGGAGACCTAAATAGGAAAGAGTAGGAGTGGGGTAAAAATATTCAAGATGGAAGGTGCTAGGAAAGTACGTGGAAGTGTCTCGGAAACTATTCCGCTGATCAACATGCCACTAGGTGGGCCCTTAAAAGCGTGTACAGGTCTCCTCTCTCTCTCTCTCTCTCTCTCTACACGAAGGTGAACCATCAAAGTGATTCAAAATTCATCAGGGCTCAGTTTGCAAACGAATCAATCGAAAATATACCGCTTGTCTCCTTCTCACCAGATATTTATGAGTTTCCGTGACGCGATTCTTGGGGGTTACTCTTTGACCCGAGAGAGACAAGCGAGCAAACATCATTCAGTGGTAGTTTTTCTATGGGTCCCCGTAAGATCTACATAGCGAGCCGTACAATCAGCATAATGCCAGTTTCTCTCTCATCTCTCTCTCCCTCTCTCTCTCTATCTTTCTCCCCTCTCCACATGCCCACACATACAGATCTTCAAACGCGGGAATACTGGATTGGATGGCGTCAGTTTCTCTCTCTTTCTCCATCTTTGTCTTCTCTCCCTGCACTCCAAAATACAAGTCGTCAAACGCGGGGATTACCGGATTAGCATGGCACTAGTCTCTCTCATCTTTCTCTGTCTCCATCTGTCTTTTCTCTCCACACGCCCGAACGCATATCACCGAACGCAGGATTAGCATGACGCCAATTTCTCTATCTAATCTCTCGATAATCAAACGCAGGATTAGCATGACGCCAATTTCTCTATCTAATCTCTCGATAATCAAACGCAGGATTAGCATCCAGCCAATTTCTCTGTCTACCCTGCATCTATCTACATCTTTGGCTTCACTCTCCTGAGTTCCACATCCATATCATCTAACGCGCAAACATCAACGTATACGCGTGGAAACCTGAAAAGCACTGTGCACCACACCTTTAGATTAGAATCATCCGCGGATGTCTGGAGTAGACTTTCACCCCGCGGATTGTTATTGAGTAGACTTTCGGGCGAGGCAAGGTTCATTACAGAGCAGAAAACGTAGTACGGGAGAGTCGCTATTGAGTGTCGTCTGATAGTGGTGATATTCCGACGTCAACACGGTTTTCTGATTCCTGAGAGAGTTCGACCGTCCTTGAATGCACCTCTTTCTCTCAACACGGTCGAACTCTCTCAGGAATCAGAAAACCGTGTTGACGTCAGAAAACCTCTTGCTATTGGCAATGTGTACATGTGGCACAGAGAGGTGGTGCAATGCAACGTGCAATTAGTGGCTATGTGGTACCGTTAAGGGGAGTATTAGTTCTTAAATGTTTTATTAATAGGTGATATCCCTTAATGGGCAGCATATTTAAAGAAATTTTTTTTTAACAGTTTTACAATATTTAAAGAAAAATATTTTATCATAAGGACATGTGTTGCATGGTGGAGTGCTAGATCTAGTGGACCGAGTCCATTGCATCCCCTTATATGAACATGACATGTGGCATGTTCTGGAGCATAATAATGAGTACCACACGATCAACGACCTTGATTATTTGCTTTTTCTCTCTTATCTCGATGAATTGTGAAACAACATGTGGTGCAAACTTGTGGGTTGTGCACTTAATGAAGATGATCCAACAGCTAGTATCACTCTCTCTCTTTCACTCTCCTTGTGGCAAATCACAAGATGACACGAGGTTCCTGTTTAAGATCTAATTAAATCCAATAGTTGTGATTAAATCAGGAAATTTTTAAGGAAAAATCAATGAGCATAAATGCTCCTAATTAAAATTATGATATCTTATGATCAAGATAGAGTTTAGAGATATAATTTTGTGATGATTTTCATTTCATGCTCTTTGTCCTTGACGAGACGAGACTGCGAGGTCGTCGATTTCACACGGTCTCGTGTAAAAAAATTATTCCGAACTTACCAATTTGGGGAATTAAGAGTGAATTGAAGGGTATAATGGTAAATAAGGGTCGAATCCACAGGGAATTAAGGTATTTTCGAGATATCTTTTGGAAATTGATCAAATTGGACGATGAATTGAGGTGAGAAATTAGGGAAAATGGTGGATTTAGAAAGATAACTTCAAAACGAATCCACGGAATCAAGAATCATCGAATTTAGACTTAATTTTGCGGAGAAATCGAAAATTGAAGTGGAGAGAAAATTTCGGACGTTAAAAATCGTGATTTAAGCTAAAATTTGATGAAATTAAAATCTAAATCCTAATCTAAAAAGCAATTAAACATAAATAGTAGATTAGGAAGCAAAAACCGCTCCCACTAACCCCCGATTGCGATCAAATCGTGGTGATTAAGCCTCTTAATCACGAAGAACACGAAGAACGCGATCGGTGGATTCAAGCTGCGATTTCTCCTTCAATTCTCCACCAAATCTTGATTTCAACCCCTCCGTGGATGCGGAATTGAGAGAGGAAGAGGATGGAATCAAGAGAAACGAGAGGATCGGTGTCTAGACAAGTCAATTTGATTGAAATCCAACTCGAATACATACATCGACGAAGAACAAGTCTATTTAAAAGGAAATTTGGGCGTAACCGTCTGATCGTTTCGATCGACGGTTACGATGAAACGGTCCATCGTGGACCGTTTCGATTAAGTCGTGGCCGTCGGATCGTGATGGACGGCCACGATTTGATCCATAGATAAACGTTATAAAACGCCTTGGATGTCGCCCCTTGGATCGCGATCGGATGGCTGAGATGCTTCCCGGGAGATTAAATCTCGTCCGTTATAACGCCTTAATTAAGGCACGTGTTTGATCTGCGATGTGTGGACCATGCGTCCACGCGATCGACGCGTGTGATGCCGCCACGTCGCCTCTAATCTGGCCATTATAACTCCTCTAATTAAGCACGTGCGTTGATCTCTGATCCGTGGACCGCGCTCACGCGATCGACGCGCGAGATCCTGCGCGCCACCCAATCCAACGCTCCGCACGCGTCCACGTCACCTGAAAGGTAAATACAACGTGTGGATTAGTCCCACACGGTAATAATTATAGAAAACTGTCGGGTTTATAAGACCCGACGGTTTAAAGGGTTAATAACCCTTCCCATATAGGGAAGGCTGAAGACCCATTTTATATATATAATAATAATAAAAATACTATATATATAAAACGCGCCACGTAGGCACTGCGCGGGTCCGCGTGGCTCTGCCAGGTGGCCTTGCGTGCCACGTCGCACCCGCGTGGGACCCGCGCACTTTTTGCATTTTATTTATTTATTTTAAACATTTTTTAAATAGAAAATAAAATCATAAAAATCAGGAAAAATTCAGAAAAATCCCAAAAATTGTAAAAATCATATCTTTTAAAATACAACTCCAAATTAATCCAAATTTCTTTCATTTGATCTGAAATTTAATTATCTATGATTCTAAAAATTCAAATTATCAAGAGATTTAATTCTTATTTCAAAAATACATCCATTTCTTTAAGATTTAAACTTTAGAAAATTAAATGAATGTTTATAAAAATAATTTCTCTTATTATTTAACTTTAAAAACCACTTATAATCTCAAGTAAAGATAGGTTATAAAATCATTTATCCTTAATTTATCACAATTAACCCTAATTTAGTGTATTTTGAGATTATAACATAAATTTGCATGAAATGATAGAAATGCACTCAAAGTATGATAACATGCATATAAATGGAATGTTTTATGCCTTATTTTGCATTAATAATCATGTTTTATCATGTTAAGATTGCATGTTATCAGTCCTCAAAATGGTTGACTTCAATTCCATGGCATAAAAATTAGGTTTTTTTATATTTCTAATATTGGCTAGTCGGAGAAAGAGTGTACCCATTGATCATTTGTCATGTACCGAGCATTATTTTTAATGAATTTATTCTCTTTTCTATTCATTCCTCTTGTTGGAAGCAAGTCACCAAGTCTGGGTGAGATGTATGGGCTCTTGTAGGAGTGATTGATCAAAGAGCATTGCTAGAGGAGTTTTTTTATCATGTAAATCTTTATATTAGGGTATTTTATTTCGATGTTTTCCATTTTCTCCATCTTTTCAATCCAAAAGTCCATATTTTTAACCCTAAATCATATTTCGAATGTCTGATCAAGAATCTTCAATATTTGGTAGGATATCAAAGGTTTTTGATCAATGAATTGCATCTTTTGCATATATCTTCCTTTTTCGTACACATATTTGCCTTCAAAATCTAAAAATACCAAAATCTTCCTTCATTTCAATATTTTAATCATCCTCCCAATGGATTTGACCTCGACTCACCACTATTCTAAATTTAAAGATCATATTCAAAGTGTTGAGTATAATTTTTAATATGAGATTTTGTGCTTTCAACAATTATGGTTTTATGCTTATCGCTTATTCTTGCCCTGGAGAAGTAATCAAGTGATGATTGTGGTCGGTACACATCTAGCATAATCCGGCCTAAGACGCGCATCGCTACTAGGTTTGTGCAAGTATCCGGATCATCCTCTTCCTTGTGATCATCTTTATAAACACTAGACATTGTATTTGCTTTTTCTTTTTTGTTTCTTTAATGTAATAGCATTGACATCATTTCTCATCACAAATCTTTCCCTCCATTGTTGTGCATCAATCCATCGCTATCGTTCCTAATATGTCATTGATGCATTCATTTCCATCATTATAAACAGAATTTAATGTATAATTCTTTCTAACATGATGCACATGGTCATATTTTTGTGATATTTTTGCATTTGTCATGTTATTCCACTTATGTATTCAATTTGCATCTAATTAGTGCTAATTAGGTATAAACATGAACATGTCGTGTAATGCTTTATTCCTTTGATTTGTATATCTTGAGGCTAACCCCATTTGAATTCTTTGAAGCTAAGTGGTTGAATTATCACATTTTTATCAGTTTTGTGGATGCAATGACATAAGATAACAAACGTAAATACATGAAAACCAATTGCAAACGAAAGAGAGGAGAAAATGACCTCTTCACCATTTTAATCGCCAAGTCAACTCTAATTCCATGAAGTCAAAGGGTGTAATTAAGGGTCAAGGTGGTAAAAGGTGTGAAGAAAGGTTAAAGAGGTCAAATTTGTCTTTTTAGTGATTATAGAGGTCATCATATCTTTCTGGGGGCAACCACTTCAGTAAGCTAAGTCAAGGTAAGTTAAAGGTTGTCAAATTTCTCTATTTTTGAGTAGATTAACAAACATATATTAAAATACCTCTAAATTAAAGTATTTTCTACTTAAAATGAATTGGAGGTAACCCTCTTAAGGTGGACGCCTGATAACATGCAACTTATACTTGTAATTACATGATTATTAATGCAAATTAAGGCCTAAAACATTCGATTCTTATTCATGTCATCATAGTTTGAATGCATATCTATCATTCTATGCAGTATAAAGTTATAATATCAAAATGCACTATTTTAGGGATAATCATGCATAATTAAAAGTGATATTTTAGAGTAGAGGATTCTCATTTAAATTTGAGATAATAATTGAGTTTTAAATGTAAAATAATGAGAGAAAACATTTTTATGTGCATTCATTCATTGGTCTAAGTTTTATCATTCAAATAACATGAGTGTATTTTAGAGATAAAAAATTATGTTTTTGTGTAATTTCTTAAGTTTTGAATTTTTAGAAGGATGAATTATTTAATTTCTAATAAAAAAATGGATTAAAAAGGAGTTCTATTTTGAAATTTATGAACGGTCTAATTTTTAGGGTTTTTTGTAGACATTTTCCAGATTTTTTTGAATTTGTTATAAATTTCTTATGAATTTATTTTAATGAAAAACATTAAAAAATCAATTTTATACATGTGGAAATGTGGGAGCTGACTTGGCGAGCTCGTTTGCGTGTCGTCGCATGG
Source organism: Lemna minuta (assembly GCA_024174645.1). NCBI lineage: Eukaryota > Viridiplantae > Streptophyta > Magnoliopsida > Alismatales > Araceae > Lemna > Lemna minuta. The sequence continues at coordinate 11,255,060 of CM044116.1, forward strand.
TGATTTGTGTACATGCCATGTGGACAAATGTGTACCTAACATTAGCAAACACAATTAGTGGTTAAGCACCCTGATAAGGGCATGAGCTAACCACTTAGGAAGTATGCCCTTTTATACCTTTTGTTTCACCTTGATTTTTGCAATTTGGGACTATCTTTTTCGTTAAGTGTATGCAGTTGATGTGACATGCTCAGGAATGTTCCATCGATGCGAAGACAATACATTTAATATGGGCCCTTCACTTTCACTTAAGTGAAAGGTATACGTGGTAGTATCTCACTGGGCGACAATTCATTTTATTAAACGGATCAATCCTGGACATTCATTTGAGGAGTTATAATGGCCATGATTAAATGAGCCACTTTACTATCTAAAGCTTCAAAACATAATTGGAGGGAAAAAATTTGGTGATGTTCTCTCTTCATGCAATCCCGTGGCACGATTTTGATGCTCCGATGAAGATCACAACTGTTGATCAAGTAGAAGATTCGACAGCAGTGCCCAATTTCAAAATGTTATTAATTCTCTCTCTTTGATGGTGTAAAACATTCTTGGATGTTTCAATCAATCAAACCTTTTGGACATCTCAATCCTTGAATCTCTTGATTTCTTCTTCTTCTTGAATAATTTCCACGTTCTAGGAGTGTTTGAAATCAAGATTTTTTCGTGAGAGAAGGAAGACTTTGGCGCTTGAACTCTAAATTTTCTTTTTTTCAAAACGCGAAATGAATAGCCTTGATCTAGAAATTAATTGAATCACTTTGAGCGCAATTTAGGGTTAGATTACATGTTTTCTTCTTAATCTTTCGACTTATAACCTTAGATTTTAGTTTTTATGTATAGGTTAGTTTAATTTTATGAATTTTAGCCAATATCTTTCTCTTTGTGATCAATTTTTTTCTCTTTATTTCTCCGCAAATTCTAATTCAAATTGAGTGATATTTGATTATGTAGATTCCTCTTGAAGTCTTCTTTTTAAAAAATAGTAATTTCCCTAATTTCTTAGCTCAATTCCTTGTTCGATTTGATCTAAATTTTATATCTTGAAGAATTCCCAAATGCTCCATGGATTCGACCCTTATTCACCATTATACTAATTAATTCATGATTAAATCTTCAAATTGGGGAGCTTAGAATTTTTTTTGATGCATGTATGTGTGTTTTCAATGATTTGTATGAATTTTTTAAATCAACGTTTCTCATTATTTAGGACAGATTTGGTTGTCATCTTTTTAAGAGGTGTGACCCACGTCGTTAAGGAGGGGAGTTATTACATCCTTATGAGGAGGTGAGACTCATTCTTTATAAAGGGGTTGGGCCACCTCATTAAGGGGTAAGATTACCCCTTTGAGGAGGTGACCAAACCCTTGGATGTCCTTGTGGTGGTGCATCTCTAGCCTTGATCATAAGGGCATAAGATCTTCACCGATGGTCACCTTGAACCCTAAAAAATCCTCTTTATATAAGGCTCTATTTTCTCTCTCCTCTATTTTTTCTTGCTCTCTCTTAGAATTAGGGTACCAAAGGAAAGAAAGAGGCCAAGGTCCAAGGAGAGAATTTCTTGATGCTCATTTTTGTCATGGAGAAAAAAATCAAGTGAGGATCGCAATCAAAGTAGATTGACTGTCACCTGACCAAGGACGTGGATCATGACAAGGTTGGTGCAAAGATCTGGATTGAATTCGAAATTGTGATCATCTCCAATTCTCCATAAACAATAAATTAGTGTTTTTATTTTTATTTACTTTTAATGTAGTAGCTTTGACATCATTTACTCTCGCAACTCTCTCTCTCTCTCTCTATCATTGTGCATCAATTCATCACTATAGCCGACCAATCTTCTTATCTTGCCATCATCTAACCCCCATTTCATTTAATTTTATATTAAATTTCCATTTAAATTCTGATTTCTCTCTTAATTCAAAAGGAAACCTAAAGTTATGACTCACATTCAACTATACATGCCCCGTTTACACTCATACTTGTTTTCACGCTCTTGCTTCTTTCCATGCTCTTGCCTTTCATTTGAACGTATAACTACTTACACGATATTAAGTAAAGAATTATACATTTTATTGCATGGAATCAATATACAACAAAAAAATCAAGTTCATCAATCACTGATCATTCTCTCACCTTACCATCATCTAATCTCTATTTCATCTTTTTCAATCTCATTTTCTCATTTGAAGTCTCATTTCTCTCAAAATTCAAGAAGAAACACAAGATTATCACTCACAGTTCTCTCCACACACTACATTCACACACGCTTATTTCCATGCTCTTGCCTTTTAGTTGAACATGTAATCTAATTATCTTAGCTCTTTTCGAATTGGACCTTTACTTTAGTAATATACTAAGTGAGGAATTATAATTTTTATTGCATAAAATGAATACACAAAAATCACACAAACACGTCAAAATCAAGTTCAGCAATGATATTTTAAAGATTGAAATTTTCTATAACTTTTTCCATAAATGACCAATTTTAATGTTTTGTAGGTACACGTGGCAACATTAGAGTTGCCCAATCCCGTGGAACAAGTCCTCGGGATTCTTTCTTCGTGGCTGATATGGATAAAATTACGGTCCTTGAATATGCATGCAAGTCTTGCACGCCTTGTGAGACTTCTTTATTTTCTTCTCTTTCCTTTTTGGTGTAGAGCTTTGAAGAAGAAGAAGTCCAAATAGCCAACGATTATGTGGATACTGCTTCAAGAACTCATCAAGTGAACCCTGTAAGTATGTTTTCTCATACAAACTGGATGATAAGATCATTTGTTCTTGGTGCCTTGGTCGTTTGAATATTCGATTTAATGTATTCCATTGCATTCGATGTTTTGATCAACATTTTGGAAGGCTGATTGACCTTAGATCCCAACAGATCTAACAAATAACCCTATGAGTTTCTTGAGGACTTTATTGATATATGCATGATGTGAAATTATCTTGGAGTATCTCAAGACCATTTAAAGATAAGGATATTTCCTCCTGCACTGAACGATTAGGCCAAAGAGTGTTCTGCATTAGTAGGACATGAGTTCAACTCATGGAGTGCGATGGAAAAATGTTTCTTGAGGAACTTCTACTATTTTGGAAAAGTAAACGCCCTTAGAAGAGCAATTGGGGAATTTACTTAAGTAATGATATTTTTAATGAGGCTTGAGAGAGGTTTATGGCTTTGATCACAAGATGTTCTTTTCATGGAGTCCCCTCATGATGGCAATGGACCATAGGTAGGGGTGAGACATTCATCTTAATGAGCAATGTGCGAGTGATGGAAAGGAGGTGAAAATTTTGCACTAAACAACACCGTTCTGTTGCAAGGTGTGAGACTTGGTTGTTTGGTGGAGAATGTCAGGGTTGACATAGAATGCATATAGAGAAGCTTTGAAAAACTTGAGAATGTTATCTTTACAAAAAAATCTTGGGGATTGTAGTGACGGCCTTAATAGTGATGACCTTAGAGTGATGAATTGCTACATAAAATAACTTTTTATTTAATCGATAATTATAAAAAGCAGAAGATATTTAAGCCATTTGCATTTAGCTCCTCAATGTGGAGTTCCACCTAAAGAAGCAAGGGCTACAATAGTTGTTGAATCTTCCATTGGTACATGGACAACTTACAAAGTAAGAATGTGCGATCATTGAAAACACTTGTTCACATGTCAATTTTTTTTATCGAAACTCACTAACTTTGAGGATTAAATCAATAATTGATTAGTATAATCGTGAGTAAGGGCCGAATCTATGAAGAATTGGGGAAATTTTAAGATATCTTCAAATTTTTGATCAATTAGATGATGATTAGGGGAGAGAAATTAGGGACATTAGTTTTTTTAGAAAGAGAACTCCAAGATGAATCCACATAGTCAAAAATCACTTGATTTGGATCAATGTTCGTGGAGGAATGGAGCAAAATAAGGAGAGAAAATTTGATCATGAAGAGAGAGAGAAAATGACTAAATTTCATAAAATTAAACTAAATTATGCATAAAAAATAAAATCTAATGTTATGGAACAAATGATTAGAAGGAAAACACACAATCTAACTTGAAGTCGCATACAAAATGGTCAAATTAATCATCCGATCAAGGCTTTTCATTCCACATTTTGAAAAACAAAAATTCATAGCTCAAGCGACAAATTCTTCCTATTCCCTCAACGAAATCTTTATTTCAAGCACTCCCTAGACATGGAAATAATTTTAAAAGAGGAAGAAAAATAAGATATTCGAGGATGTTTTCCAAAAGGTTTGATCACTCAAAAATCCAAGAATCATTTACACCATCAAAGAAAGGGGATATAAATGATGGATATTATGTGGCCTATAAGCCAATCACACTTTCATGTATCTTGTTTATGTGATCCTTTGACTTGAGACACCAAAGACATCTTGTGGATGGATAATCGTGTTTTGATTATGACTTACAAATCCCTAGCCACGGGATATCTAAAACGTCATATATTGGATATGACATGAAGTCCACGAAGATGATTGTGTGATCAAGATGGGATCATCCACCCTCGGTATTTGAGGAGATTGACTCAAAGGAATGAGATGCGATGAAATCCTTGGCCAAGGTAGTAGAAATATCGAAGAAGGAGTTCTCGATGATTTCTACACGCATCTAGTACTAACTTGAGTGACCAATTAGGGTTTGACAGTTGACCTTACCCTAAGTCATTCATGAGTCTAATGTGGATGAAGGATTATACATACATGGTAATTGATGACGGGAAGGTTCCATAAGTGAGTTCTTACATACTCCATATCTCCTAGAGTACGTGGTGTAGCTTGGCACCCAACAGGCTGGCAACTCAACCTATCGATTGGGTTAAATTGATCCTTGATTACTTAATCTATATGTGGATGTGGATAATTAATTAAGGTTGACCAATAAGGTGTTATTTGGTCTATAGAGTTATTAACTAGTGAGATATATAGACCTAGAGGGTCACACACATAAGGTTTATGGATGTTGGTGGATATAGACATAATTATGAGGGTTTTTATGAAAAAACTTCATACCAAATGTCTATAAATAGGGGGAGGATGACCACAACTGAAGGTGCCCATGCAAGCCTTGTGAGAATTCTCTCCTTTCTTCTCTTTCTCTCTTGGTGAAGAGCTTTGAAGAGGAGACCCAATCATCCGGAGACCGTGTGGATACCGCTAGAGGCTAGACACTTGAATAGCTTCAAGAACTCCTTCAAGGAAACTTGTAAGTATGTTTTCTTATAGATACTAGATGATAGGATCATCTGTTCTTGGTGGCTTGGTATTTTGAATTTCTGATTCAATGTTTTCCGCTGCATTTGATGTTTTGATCAAAATTTCAAAAAGTTATCGACCTTAGATCCCATCAATAAATAGGGTAAATTTGGGCATGGTTATTCAATATGATGATTGATCTTTGATTAACAGTCTAGATGAAATGCTAGGATGTGAATCAACACCATTAAGTGGCATCCGTTCGATTGTAGATATATCATCATGATTAAGTCACTTCACACGTGAAGAAGAAGCATTGTGTAACGACTCTCGTTTGATCTTCATCAAGTGCTCGAGTTGCTGCCACACGTCCAAAGAGACTATCGGGTGCATTTAATCCTAGCCATTATAACTTCTTTGATGAATGACTAGGATTTAAGTGCCATTTTTAAAAACAAATCATCACTGAATTAGAGTGCGCCATGTACCCCTCTTGAGTAAGTGAAGATTGAAACTTCTTATTAAATTGTGTGATCCGATGCCTCTCGTTTTGACACATCACTTGTATAGGAAAAAAAATAAAAACATAGTCCCACATTAAAGATATTCAAGAAATTGATTTCTATAAATAGAGAAGTGTCTTTATGCGATTAGCTTTTGCCTTTAAAAAGACGCTTAACCACTAATGATGTGCACACAAGTGTGCCACGTGGCAAGCACATACGTCACCATGCAGCAACACACAAGCGCACTTGCCACGTCATCAGCCACATCAACACACAGATTATAAAATAATTTTTAGTGTTTTTAATCAAAATTAATTCAAAATGAATCCAAAAAAATTATAAAAATCCCAAAAAAATTAAAAAATTCAGAACTTTCAAGATATAACTCTTTTTCAATCTATTTTTTGTTTGATCACAAATGAAATAATCATTCTATAAATTTTAATTTACTAAATAATAAGAGAATAAATTTATAACATAAAAATATACTCATTTTCTTTGAAAAATAAAACTAGAAAAATAAATGAGTGTGTAAAAACTATTTTTCTATTATTATTTACATTGAAAACTCAATTATAATCTCAAATTAAAATACAAATAATATATTATAAATTATCAAATTTAATTATACATGACTCTCCCTTAAATGAATGAATTTTGATATTATAATTTAAATTACATAGAATCATGAATATGCATGTAAAGTATGATAAAAATGTATAAGAATGTAATGTTTTATGCCTTAATTAACATTAAAAATAATGTTATTATAAGTATAAGTTGCATGCTATGACACCCCCCCCCCCCCAACTGAAATAATTGATAGACCCTTAAAAATTTGCTATAGAATCTCAACTGAAGATCATTCCACTTTTCAATCCTACAACAAAAGAGGTGAAATTTATAAAGGTTTGATTATGCTTCCTCATAGTGTGGACCAGAGTGATCTTGATTCTATCTCTAGGTTGACTTCTTTAGTGCATTTTAGGGTAGTGCTTGATAACACGCTAATTAGACATGATAATACATGATTATTAATGCATATTAAGGCATAAATGATTTCATTCCTATGCATGTTATCATATTTATGAGTATTTATCTATCATTCTATGAAAAAATCATTATAATATCAAAATACTTAATTTAGGGTTGATTATGATGAATTATTGATAAATAATTTCATAACCCATCTCTACTTGAGATTATAAGTAGTTTCTAAAGCTAAATAATGAGAGAAATCCTTTTTCTATAAACATTCACTTATTTTCTAAAGTTAAAATCTTAAAGAAATGAATGTATGAATTTTCTAATTTTAAGGGATTTTCTGGATTTTTTTTGAAATTTTTAATGAAATTCTAAGGATTTTCAGGAATTAAAAATCAATTTTTCTAATTTAAAATTGATATTTCAGATTATTTAAAGCGCGCAGGTGACGTGGCGCAATCTGGAGCGTCCGATCGATCACGATCAATGATCAAAGGCATGGCGCATCGTGGAACATCTGATCGCGCGTGTAAATCGAGCCGTGGATCGTCACTTAAGTGATGGGCGTACATGGCGAAATCGAGTGCATTGGATCACGTTTTAAGCTCAGCCGTTGATCTAGAGGAGCTATAACGGTCGAGATTAAATCTACGAAGAACGCATCTGATGCGTTCGATAGCGATCCAACGTCGTGCTTTTTTATGTGTTTTATAACGCATGCGACGTGGCTTAATCTCGAACGTCGATCGTCGATCGGACGACTACGACTTAACGGTAACGATTCACATCCGATGTATTTCATCAGAGCCATTGATCGCGAATTAAAGGACGATTGGACAGCTACGCCCAAATTGCCCTATAAATTGAGATGTTCTTCGAGATTGTAAAGCATTCGAGAGCTATTCGAGTAAATTGAACTGTTTAGACACCAAATCTCTTGAATCTCTTGTTCCTAATCGCTTCTAGCCTCATTTTTGCGTCGGAGGAGAGCTTAAGATCAAGATTTCGACGATCGAAGAGGAAGAAATCAACGCTTGAACTCCACGAATCGTGATTTTTGGATTTTGATGAATAACCTTGATTTCGGTGATTAATTGGATCAATTCGATCACAATTGCAGGTTAGGGATCATGTTTTATCCTAATCTATCTTCGTTTAGTGTTTAATTTCAATTTAGAATCGTAATTTAAGTGAATTGCATTTTTAATTTTGGTAATTTCTAAATTTTATGTTTTAGAAAAATCACCTCTCTTCAATCTTCAATTTCTCCACGAAATCATAGTCAAATTCATTGATTTCTTATTCTATGGATTCGTCTTCAAGTCCTCTTTCATAAAATACCATTTTCTCCTATTTCTATCACCGATTCATTGTCCAATTTGATCAAATTCGAAGAGATCATCAAGAATTTCCTTAATTCCCTGTGGATTCGACCCATATTTACCATTATACCCCTCAATTCGAATTAATTTCATAAATTTGGTAAGTTTGAACTTTTTTTTAACAGGTGACCGTGTGTTTTCAATGACCTCACAGTCTTGTTTCGTTAGTGCTCATCAGCTATTACTCAAGTTTAATTCTCAATTGTGATCAAGGTGAGCATATCTACGGTTTGATGCTATGGGGATCAAAAGATTGTCTTATTCTCATGAGTTGATTTAATTCCTTGCCCTCTCAATAAGTACATCACTCATTTGCTCATGTGTAGGCTACTTAGTGCATTAGAATTCCTCTCAATTTGTCTTCCTCCTATCAAGAGTGTATTTTTAAAGGGATTTCTTATCTTTGGGATGCAACGTGATGAGGTGACTAAAAGAATAAAAACTAGAACTAAAGGAATGATGTGGTTAAAAACAAAATTGCATGTAAACAAAATGGATACTAAAACAAAGATGGATACAACGTATCATAATTATACTTCAAAATGATGTGGGTAATGATGAATGATAGGGATGGATGGAAGTGGTAGAGATGGAATGAAAGAAGAGAAGTCATTCCCCATAACTTATTCTCCATATTTTGCTTTCTTCTTATTCCTCTCTTTTCTTTCTTTTTCTCCTTCCTTTTTCCTCTCTGTTTTTTGGAACACGATTTCCTATGTACTCTGAAATCAAGACTTTAAGAGAATTTATATGGAATGAGAATTTGAGGAACAAATTTGAAGGAATATGTTAAAAAAATGAGAATGAGAATTTAAGAGTGCAAAAATGTGAAGCAAAATGTGAAGGGATATGTACATGTGAAGGGAATGTGAATGAGATTGGATAGACGAGTGGAGTCATTTGGGAGTGTGATTATCATGAGCTAAGCTGAAAAATGGGTGTAAACTAATTAACTGGAATGGTAAAAATGGAATGAAAAGCATAAAGGGACAAAGATAGGTACACATAAAATTATAGCTCATTGCACTCTTTTAAGGGAAAGTTTGGAAGCGAAAGAATTCCCATACTAGGTAGGTTTAACTAATGAAAGGTAGGGGATAAGAATTTTTGCAAAAAAATTCTCTCAAAATCCCTTCATTTCAATATCATAGCACTTCAACCCTTTGATTACTCCTTTTTCGCCAGTGCATGTTAAGATACCTAACCCCAAAGTTAACTACTTAAAATAATCCCATGGTTTATCTATTTCTCTTGGTTTCATTACTAAAAAATGTAATCATATAGTCTAAAAGGCTCTCACTTCTACATCTCTAGTCAATAGGATATAAAAATGTCAAGACTTCTAAGATGGGGTTGAGTGGTAAAAATTTGGAAAATAGGAGTTTTAAGAATTTAGAATTTTATGATTTTTTAAAATTTTTTAGTTTTCTAAGAGTTTTTCTACAACTCTTCATTGCCCTCCATGAAATCAGCATGCTCATGAAAATATGACAAGAATATTATGTATGGCATATAAAAGATAACAAATGTAATGGGAAGAAATGCTTATAAAAAATTATTTAGGCATTTTAATGCCTATTTAAGGGATTTTTCTTGCTCATGCCCTCTGCCACAATATAGTCTCTTCTTCAACGGCTACAAAAATAAGAACAAAAACACAAAAAGAAAAATAAAAATTAAGTAAAGATAATCTTGGGGGTGCCTCTCAAGAAGCAGTTTAACATCTTCAGTTCGACAAAACCCGATAAAGCTCATGAGGGCCGATAGGGTGTGGGTGGCTGTGTTGTTAGGTAAGGCTTGAGACGATGGTCATTGACCTTGAATTTTTTGCGAGATTTGATGTCCGATATTAGTATTGACTCATCCAAAAAACAACTCTTGAACCAAATAGAAAGGTCTCATGAAGTCAAATCCCTATAGATCGAATATCTCCATCTCAAGGATCAGCTTGAGTGGCATTGATAACATGCTAAATAAACATGAAAATACATGATTATTAATGCAAATTAAGCATAAGATATTCTATTCTAATGCATGTAATCATATTTTTTAGTGTTTATCTATCATTATATGAAAAAGTCATTATAATCTTAAAATGTATTAATTTAGGGTTAATTATGATGAATTAAAGATAAATATTTCCATAACCCATCTTTACTTGAGATTATAATTAGTTTTTAAGGTTAAATAATTAGAGAAATCATTTTATATACACTCATATTTTTCTAGGTTTAAAAAACTAAAAGAAATGAGTGTATTTTTGAAATAGAAATTTATTTTTATCTTATTTATTAAATTTGACTTTTTAGAATGATAGATAATTTAATTTCTAATTCAATAAAATAAATTTGGATTAAATTGGAGTTACATTTTAAAACATATGAATTTTCTAAATTTTTGGGATTTTTAAAGAATTTTTCTGAATTTAAAATCGATATATTTGATTTAAATAACATTTTATTTTTGTGCAAGTGACATGGCAGTATGTGAAGCGTCCAATAGCGCAATCAATCGCGACCGTCGATAGTCACTTAAGGCGGGGGGGGGGGGGGAGAGGGGGTACATGGTGCAATTCTATTCATCGGCGAATCATTTTAAAATAATTTAATCTGAGTCATAGATGTGAGGAGTTATAATAGTTGAGATTAAAACCGACGAAGCACATTTGGAGCGTCTAATCAAGATCAAACGGTGACGGTTTAATACGTTACTGAGAACGCGCGCCACGTGGCTTTCATCTGAACTGTCCATGTGAGATTCAATGGCCATCGATTCGCATTCCTATGTTTCATCAAAGCCGTTAATCAAAGATTAAATGCTCGATCGGATGGTTACGCCCAATTCACCCTATAAATAGAGATGTTCTTCAACATTGTAAAGCATTCCAAGGGCAAATTTCGAGTAATCGAACTATTTAGACATCAAAGTCCCTTGAATCTCTCTCTTCCAATCGTTGCTAGATCAATTTCAATCGACGGAGTGCTTGAAAGTGAGATTTTGTTGAGAGAATATGAAGAAATTGACTCTTAAACATCAACAATCATTTTCATATTTGGGAATGAAAAGCCTTTGATCCAACAATAATTAGATCAATTAAAGCACAATCTTGGTTTAGAGATCGTATTTCATCCTAATCTTTCTTTGTATAGATTTAGATTTCAATTTTGAATCATAATTTTAGTCATTTTCAATTTCAATTTTGGTTTTTCGTGATTTTTATTTTCATAAATTTCTCTCTTATTCACTTGATGATTTCTTCGCGAATCTTGATCCAAATTCAATGATTTTTGATTCCGTTGATTCATTTTCAAGTCTTCTTTCCAAATATATTAATTTCCCTAATTTCTCACCATGATTCATCGTTCGATTTGATTGTATTTCAAAAAAACATTTGAAATTATCCTAATTCTCAATGGAATCAACCCTTATTCACCACTATACTCCTTAATTCGTGATTATTTGATAAAATTGGTGAGTTTCGTATTAGTTTTGACATGAATTGTTGTGTAACCAACGACCGCGCTAATTCATTCTGTCAGGCATCTCATATCTTTAGAGATGTTTAATGCCATTTGGCACTTAAACCACTTTGTGTGAAAATTGTGGGCATCCTTGAAGATGATGGGCCAATTGAATCTGCTCTATATGATCTCATTTGTAGTTTTTCACACGGCAAAGTGTCCTCCACACACAAATGAGTGGCACATCACTATAATATGTCCTTTCTCCTCCTATGGTACACATAGCTAAATGATATGGTCATATCCAAGATGGAATAGTAATGGTCCTTCTAAAAGTTGTATATAAGTTCCTGGATGAGCTTCTTATTTTGATGACAACTCCAATGCTCTAGATCAATACGATCACGAGGAAGTTGATGATATGTGAGAACTAAGGGGCACAACTAGATATAGCAAGGAGATGGTCATCTAGGAATGTATCAATTTTGTCTCCCGTACCTGGAATATGGAGACGTGATAGGTGATCTGCTACCAAGTTCTCGCTGCCCTTCTTTTCTTTAATCTCGAAGTCGAACTCCTAAAAAAGTAGCACCCATTGAATCAATTATGGCTTCGCCTCCTTCTTGGAGATTAAGTACTTTAGCGTTGCATAATATATGTAGATGTTGACCTTACTCTCCAAGAATAAGGTCAGAATTCTCTAAGGCATAGACCACTACCAATAGCTCCCTTGTTGTCATCATGTGGTGCATTTGAGCTCTAACAATTTCTTGCTTGCATAGCATATGAGAGTTGGCTTCCTGTGCACCCGGTCCCACTGCATAGTCTGAAGCGTTGCACACGATTGTGAAAGGTGATAACATGCATTTATAACCTGGATTCTTACCCTAATTAACTCATATTCATGCTTATTTTATGTGAATATGATGCATGTTATCATACTTTTTAGGAATTTTCTCCATTGGCATGTCATTTCACTAAAGTTGATATTTATGCATAAATTAGGGATAATTTCATGTTTAATAGATGATTAATCTTTTGTTTAAATTAATAGAAGTTAATCTCAGTTATTAAATGAGTTTTGACTTTAGTAAATGTTTGGAAGGATGATTTTAGGATGAATTTATGATTTAGAATGTTTAATTAGAACTTATTTAATGAAATTTTAATTCATCCTTATTTCCTTCTTGAAAACATATTTTAAATAACATGATATTAAAAAGAAAAGAATTTGTGATCCAATGGAGAAAATTTGGATTAAAAAGGAGTTGTATTTTGAGAAATATGAATTTCTAAAGTTTTATACGATTTTTTCCGATTTTTATTTGATTTTTAATTGAATTTTTAAGTATTTTTTTAGTTAGAAAAATCGCGAAAAAGGAAAACGTACCTGCGGAGCTGACGTGGCGAGCGGGCCCAGGCGGGGCTGACGGGGTGAGCGGGCCCACATGGCGCGCGGGTCCACCGCGCCGTTACGACGTGGCGCTAAGGCCACGTGGCAGGACGCGTGTGGCCCACGCGTGACGCAAGCGTGACACGTGTGCGCGATATATATTTAATATAGGTTATAGATATAAGCCTATTCTTAGAACTGGCTGATATCTATAAACCGCTCCCCTATTTAACCGCAAAGATTTGCTTTATTTTATCCGTGTGGGACTATGTTCCCACACGGTCTTACCTTGCAGATGACGTGGACGCGCGGCGAGCGTCCGATCTCCTCACGAACGGCTATGATCGCGTGGACCCGAGTCCACCCGATCATCAAATCAGCACGTGCTTAATATACATAGTAAGTGAAGCGATCGGATGGCTTACCTGACGCCAAGTGGCAACGCGAGGAGCGTCGGATCGTCATCAAAGGAAGATCGCGCGATCGCGATCTGACGGCCTCCGTTGAAGCCGCGTGGAACGCTCTGGCGCGTCGGATTTTCATCAGGTAACGATCTTCATCGGACGGCCCTTGAGGATGCGTGGAAGAACTCCGCGATCGAGCCGTAATCGGGGAGCTGGCGTAGCGAAATCTTCTCTAGTCGATCGGACGGCGATCGACGACTGACCAGGACAACGATCGTGGCCCGATCGCGGCGTGATCGTGGCCCGATCGTGGCCCGATCGTGGCGAAACTCGTGGCCATTTCGAAGGAGAATTGAAGCGAATTCGTGACCAATTCGTGGTCCATCAAGGAGCTACGACGTCGCCCCAAGGATCCGCTCCCACGACCCTTGCAAACCGCCTCCACGATCGCCTCCATCGCCCACGATCGTCGGACCAAATTTCTCTTTAAAAGCATGTATTTCCCTTCTTTTGTTCTTCAACTTTTGATCGATTCGTGAAGGAATTAAGCGAATTTCGAGGAAGATCTTTAGTTCATCGTGATCCCCCGCGTTTAGACTCGATTCCGAAGGGATTGGAGCGGGATTGATCACGAATTCCTCCTTGGTTTCATCAAATTTTCCCCTTGAATTCCGAAAGTCCGTGAGAAAGGATCCGAGCAAATTCACTCCAATCCGCGCAGAATTGGAGCTCATTCTCGTGGCTATCGGGTTAGTAGTGAGATTTGATCGATTATCAAGATGTAATTTGAGTTTTTATTAGATTTAGAAGTTTAATTTTGCAAATTAGTTCATAGTGTTCTTCATTTTCCCCAAATTTCGGTGTGAAATTTCGCTGATCTTGAAAATAAGATATCTCTCTGATTATAATTTCAAATCACTTGATTTTGGTTTCATTGGATTCCTCTTTTCATCAGCTTTCCGTGGATAGCAAATTCATCAAATTCCGAGTTCATTTGACCCTTCAATTTAACGTTTGACCACGGACTGTTCATCTTTCATCAGAAGTGAAACGTTGACTTTCGGGGTCAATTACTTTTCATTGACAAATCAGAATTTGATAACTTCGGTCTTTTTGGATTCCTATGGTTCTTAGCTTTCTATTGACATATAAATTGCAAGATTTGGATTTCATTTGGGCATTCAATTTGAAGATTTCCTCTGAGGTGTTCATTTCGGGGATTTTCTGATCATTGATTTTCAATAATTCATAATAAATCCATTTCTTATCCAAAAATTACGAAATATATATCAATAAATTCCATTTTCTCTCTAGTTTCCAAATATATAATTTTCGTAATCTTATGACTCTTTTTGATTCTCTGATTTTGCAGAACACCTACTGCTGGTCAAAGTCAACGCTTTGACTTTGACTTTTGACTTTTCTCTGTCAAATCCGAGATTTCAAATCTTAAAACTTCTTATTTACCTTATTTATATCATTTCCATATCTTAAATCTTATTTTCTCTTATTTAAAACCCCTTTTAAACCTAAGTTTGACCAAGTCAACTCTGCGATTAAAGTCAACCCTGCTCTCTGTGGATCGACCCGATACTTACCCAGTACTTGATTATTATATCTTGTCTTTGTGAGTTCGGTTTTATAAATTTTGTTTGACCATCGTCTTTGTGTTTTAACGACGCGCGAAAACGACACGTCAAAAGGTAAGTCCTAATTAGGACTTTTTAGAATCAACTCCTTGATCAAAGCGTGCTTCAATATCTGGAATGCTCGCTCAAAAAAGTAGAAATAAAATGATTTCAGGATTGTGGTGTCTAAATAGTTCAATTTCCTCAAAAACCCAAGAACAAGGTTTTCTGTCGAAGAACATTTCGATTTATAGAGAAATTTAGGCGTGATAGTTGGATGCGTCGTTTGATCTTTGATGAACGGTTCCGATTGAACGTCAATTCATGAATCGTCATCTTTAAGTCACGTCCGTTCGATCGACGATGAGGTGTCCATATTTTTCCATGTCGCGCATGAAGAAGAGGCATCGCTTGATATCCACCGTTCAATTTTCATTGAGCGAATGAGATGAGTCCACGTGTCCATCGGGCATATTTAATCTTGATCGTTATAACTCCCCAGGTGAGTGGGTGAGATTAAATCATCTTTAAAATGAATCGTCACCTGATTAGATGTTGCCACGTACTCCCTCGAGTAAGTGAAATCTGAAGATCACGATTAAGCCGCGCGATCAGACGCGTCTCATTGCGCCACGTCACTTGCAACTAAAAGCAAACATAATTAGTCCCACATGCCATATATTAATGAAATTTGGCACGTATATAAGATACGCAATGTTAACGGGTCAGCGTAAATCTTTTATGGATGCTTTAACCCATTAATCACTCTCGCGCACACACATGCACACACATACTCACACATAGGCTGCCACATGGTGTGTACGTGTCGCCATGTGGTGACGCTCTACCTCATCAGCTTGCGATAAATAGAAACCATTTTTTATTCTTTTAAAATCGAAATTAGGTTTAAATAAATTCAAAAAAAATTCTATAAAATTTCTAAAAATTAGAAAATTCATTACTTTCAAATTATAACTCCAAATTAATCCAAATTTGTATTGTTGGATCAGAATTGAATTATATATCATTATGAAAAGTCAAAAATATTTTAATAACAAGAGAATACATTTTAATTTCAAAAATACACTCATTCCTCTTATAAATTAAATTTCAAAAAATACCGGGGTAAATAAAAATATTTTCTCTTATCATTAAATCATGAAAATACAATTATGATATTAAATGTAAATTATAATAAAATCATATTATTATAATTATGTATAATTATACCCAAAGTGTTACATTTTTATATCATAACTTAAAATTACATAAAATGATAGGTATGCACTCAAAATATGATAATAAGCATATAAAAATGGAATATTTAACGCCTTTATTTGCATTAATAATCATGTAAGTTCATGTATAAATTGCAAGTTATCACAAACCATGATGATCTTTGTCAGGTGAGCTAGACAACCATCGAAGTCCTGTCCAATGACTGAAAAGTCATCCATGAAGATTTCCAGACTATCACCAAGAAATTCAGTGAAGATCGGCCTCATACATCTCTTGAATGTTGCGAGGGCATTACATAATCTGAATGACATATGTCAAAAAGTGAACGTGCCAAAGGGATATGTAAATTTCATCTTCTCTTGATTATCCGGATGAATGACAATTTGATTGTAGCTTAACATCTTGGCGTATGATTTCTACATTTAGCCACTTAAGGATTTTTTGTTTCACTACTTCCAACGCCTTATGGTTTAGTCTCCTCTGGGCCTCCTTGATGGGTGTGGAATTATCCTCCAAGAAGATGCGATGCATGCACAACAATGGATCCAATCCCTTAAGGTCTGCTAGGGTCCAACTAATTGCCTTCTCATTTCGTCGCAATACATTAAGTATTGTCTTCTCTTGCTCCTAATAGAGCTGTGAAGAAATGATCACTAGCTTTTCTGGCGTGCATCAAGAAAAACATACTCGTGTAAATATGGTAGAGGCTTGAGCTCCAATGTAGGCTTGTTTGATGGTAGTGACTCGACGTCAAGCTCCTCAATGTCGACCTCCTCATTGATTGCCATAACTTCTTCTATAAAAGCTTCAATATTCTCATTATCACAATTGTCTTTGGCACCAAAATCATTAGAACCTCGTGGAGGGTACATCATCAACTAGTTGAATTTGACCTTCATCGTGTGATGTCCCACCTTTAGTCTCACTTCTCCTTTCCCCCCAATTTGTGATGACTTTTGCGGTGGCTAAGAAAGGTCATCCTAAAATGAATGGGGATTGATTAAGCTCCTTAGTGATTTTAATATCTACAACTAGAAATTTTACTAGGAAATAATAATCTTTTATAGTGACAATCACATCTTCTAGTATGCCATGTGGTTTCCTTATTGGTCCATGCACTCAACATAATTTTACAAGGAAAGACTACAACTCCCCTACATGATGACAATCAAGTAAAACCTTCAGGAGAATGTTAATACTAACTCTAGTGTCTAATAAGGATCTAGTATAAGGTCATTCCTCCTATGTCACTAGTGATCATGGGCACTCCCATATCTCTCTTTTTGGATCGGCAAGGTATTCATCATAATTGAACTCACAATTTAACTCAATTGGATCCTCCTGGTGTACCTGTGGGGTGTGCAAATCCCTTTAAGAAATTGTGCTTATGAGGGAATATGCTTAATGACATCTATTAGAGGGAAAGTGATGGTGAAACTTTTGGAATGATTCTAGTAGTTGATCGTCTAGTTCGCTTGCCTTGGCTCTCAAGTAGTTTAATTCTTAAGGGTAAGGTATATTAGGCTTGTATGTGTGTGGATTTGGCTCAGCCTTGGTCTGCTCATCCTCATTGATGAAATGAATGCGTATGATCATCGAATACACATGATGTTGTGTCAAAACAAAGTCCAAAATTACCAATTTAAAGATTAATTCACGAATTGAAGGGTATAATGGTAAATAAGGGTCAAATCTACTGAGAATTAGGGAATTTTTAGAGATATCTTTGAAATTAGATCAAATCAGACGACGAATTGAGTTTAGAAATTAGGAAATGTATAATATTAAGAAATATAACTCAATTGCGAATCCACAGAATCAAAAATCAAGTGATTTGGATCAGAATTCACGGAGAAATCAAAATTTGAAAATGAGAGAAAAATTTGATCGTAAAATTGATTAAAAGCCAAAATTAAAACCAAATTAAACTTAATCTACGATTCAAAATGTAAATTTAATGCTAAATGATGAAAGACTAATATGAAAACACGCAATCTAACCCAAAGTCGTGCTCGAAATGATCCAATTAATCGCCAGATTTATGGCTTTTCATTCCGCGATTTTGAAGACGAAGATGGAATTCAAGATGTGATTTCTCCTTACTCCCTCTATCAATTTATGATTTCAAATACTCCTCGGACGCCGAAACGTGTCAAGAAGGTAAATAAATTAAATGACTCTCGAATTGTGGTGTCTAGACAGTTCGATTTCACTCAAAAATCCAAGGGTAAGTTTTCGTCGCGAAGAACATTCAAATTTATAGAGTATTTTGGGCGTAACAGTTGGATGAGACGGTTCATCACGATCAACGGTCCAGATGAAGTTTCGTTAGGCGAATCGATGCTATTAAGTCGCGTCCGTTCGATCGCAATTGAAGGGTTGAGATGCGTCCACGTCGCGCGAAGAAGAGAAACGTCGATTCAGTTTGTTCATTGGATTTTCATCGGGCGGTTAGGATCAATCAAAAGGTCCACCGATCGTGATTAATCGTGACCGTTATAACTCCCTTGATGGACGGCTGTAATTAAGCTCCATTTAATCGAATCGACAGCTCACGAGATGTCGCCACGTACCCCTTGAGTAAGTGACATCCGACACGTGTGATTAAATCACGTGATCGGACTTCTTAAACATCGTCACGTCACCTGAAATAAAAGACAGAAGAAGATAGTCCCACACGAAATAAATAAAAGGGTTTAATCGGGTTTATAAGATATGACGGATGTAAGCAGTTAGCGAATTCCGATTATGGGATGCTTATAATATATATATATATATGATCCGCGCATACGTGTCACTCACACATATGCGTGTCATGCACACACGCACACACGCATAGAAGCGTGTCCACGTGTCACACGTCCGCGCTTCTGCGTGTCATCACAAGGCAGCGCTCCGCCACGTCAGCGCGCGGTAAATATAATCCCTTTTTTAGTCTTTTTTAATTAATTAAAAACCAAAAATATAGTTAATTAAATTCATAAAAATTCCATAAATTTCCTAAAAATTTTAAAAATCATAACTTTTAAAATACAAAACCAAATTAATTCAAATTTTGTTTTGTTGGATCATAAATTGAATAATCTATAAAAAGTCAAAATATTAAAATATTAAGAGAAAGAATTTTAATTAAATAAATACATTCATGTATCTTATAAAATAAATTTATAAAAATACATGAATGTAAATACACATCATTTCTCTTATCATTTAATCATGAAATTATACTTATGATTTCAAATATAATTAGGATTAAAATCACATTGTTTAATTACACATAATTATCCATAAAATGATGTATTTTTTAGATCATAAAATGATAGAAATATACTTAAAAATGTGATATCATGCATAAAATTAAAACAATTAATGCTTTTATTTGCATTAATAATAATGTAAATTCATGTATAAATAGCATGTTATCACACCCCCAACTTGAATAATTTGCTAGTCTCTTAGAAATTCACTATATAATCTCCTTAGAAAAGTCCTTTCATCCTTTGATCCTGCAACTAGAGAAGTGAAGTGTATGAATGTGTGATTACTTTTCCTCATAGTGTGGACCATGGTGATCTAGATTCCATAACTAGGTTGACTTTCTTAGATCATATTAGGGTAGTGCTCATCGGCTAATGCTTGAGTCAATACTCAATTGTAATCGAGGTGGGCATATCTAAGGTTTGATGCTATGAGAATGAAAAGATTCTCACACTCTCATGAGCAGATGTAATCCTCACTTCTCTAATTCTAACATCACTCCTTCACTCATTTGGAGGCTACTTAGTGCATTAGAATTTCCCTCAACTCATCTTTCTCCTTTAAAGAGTGCATTGCAAAAGGATTTCCTACTTGGGGATGCATCGTTATGAGGTAGCTGAAAGAATAAAAAGACACTATTTCTAAAGGAATGACTTGGTTAAAAGCAAATCAGCATGTAAACAAGTTGAATATAATATACAAAGAAATGTATCACTGATGTTTAATTATTCTCCCAAATGATTTGGATGATGATGGTAGAAAAGGATAGATAGAATTGATAGAGATGGTGTGGAGTGGTAAAATTGATATAAACATGGTGGAAATGGAATGGAAGTAATGGAATGGTATTTGATAGGTAGAGATGGTATTGAAGTGGTAGAGATAGATTTCCCATATTTTTATCCTTCTTTTCACTTTTCTTATTCCTCTCTTCCTTTTTCTCCTCCTTTTATTTCCTTCTCTCTTTTTGTCTTCTTCCTTTCTTCATTTCATATTGTCTTCTCTTTTTCCTTTTCTTCTTTTATTCTTTTTGCATATTGTAACTTTTTTTAGAGAAGAAGAAGATAACTTTTGAAGACTTTACATAAAACAAGGACATGGAGGAGGTCTTGATGTTTGAAGAGAGTATTCAAAATTCTGAAGTGTAATATGAAGGGATATTTGTTGGTAAGGGAAATTGTGCATAAGATAGATGGATGTGTTTATCACTTGGGAGTGTAATTATAATCAATGAAGCTGAAAATGGGTGTCTAATTGACTGGTTAGGAAAAAGTGGAACTAAATGCCTAAAGAAAAAAAGATAGGTGCATAAAAAATTATGGCACATTGCACTCTTTTAAGAGAAAGTTCGGAAGCGAGGAATTCCCACACCAAGCAGGTTCGGCTGATATAAGGTAGGGGATAGGAATTTGCTTGAAATTCACTCAAAATCTCTCTATTTCAATCCAATAGCACTTCAACCTCTGATTACTCATTTTTCCTCGGTGCCCGTTAGATACCCAACCCCGAAGAAGTCAACCACTAAAAAAGAATCCATGGTTTCTCTAGATCACTTGGTTTTATTACTCAAAATGTAATCACATGGGATGTAAGGCCCTCACTTCTACATCTCTAGGAATAGGATCTCAAAATGTTAAGACTTCCAAAGGTATTAAGAGTGGTAAAAAATTTGAGTTTTTAGAAGTAAAAAGCTTAAAATTTTTGAAAAATTATTGAGTTTTTCTACATCCTCACCCCCCAACTTAAATCTTTCATTGCCCTCAATGAAATCATCATGCTTATAAAAATATGGCAAGAATATCATGCATTAAATGAAAAATATTATAAACTGAAGTGAGAAATAAAAGGTTCAAAAAAACTCATTTAGGCATGTTGACGCATGTCTCCATAATTTGTCTTGATTTTTTCTTGTTGCATAGTGGGTTCCTTCAACTATGTATGTACATTGATAAAAACTAAAAACAAAAACAAAATAAAACAGTAAGATAATCTTAGGGTGCCTCCCAAAAGCGCTAAGTTTTACGTCTTCAGCCAGACAAAACTTAATGAAGCTTACGATGATTAATGAGATGAGGGTGTTACCATTATCGCGTCCTCCTGTACTTGGGGAAGATGAAAATTTACCTTATCTGCTGGTGTGGGTGGCTCGGTTGTAAGGTAAGGCTTAAGACGATGCCCATTTACCTTGAATTGTTTGCCAGATTTGGGGTCAGAAATAAGTATGGATCCATTGTCAAACGATTCAACAACCACGTAAGGACCATCCCATCGTGAGCGCAGCTTACTTGGAAAAAGCTTAAGGCGAGAGTTATATAACCAAACCTTTTCATTTACCTGGAAGGTTCTTCTTCTGATGTGTCTATCATGAAAGGCTTTGGTCTTTTCCTTGTAGATTTTTGCATTTTTCATACGCGTCGTGACTTAGCTCCTGTAATTCATGTAGCTGGAGAAGTCTATGTTTACCTGCTTCGTCTAGAGATAAGTTGCGCTTTTTGATTGCCCAATAGGCTCTATGCTCAAGCTCAACTGGAAGATGGCACGCCTTCCCAAATATGAGTCGAACGGAGACATCCCAATGGGTGTCTTGTAAGCCGTTCGATACGCCCATAAAGCATCAAGAAGCTTGTGTGCCCAATCTTTACCATCTAGTCGAATGATCTTTTTTAAAATATTCTTGACTTCTCGGTTGCTCACTTCAACTTGCCCATTAGCTTGGGGGTGGTACGGTGTGGTGACGGGATGATGTACTCCATATTTCTTCAACAATGCACGAAAGTGTGCATTATTGAAGTGCAAGCCTCCGTCACTGATGATGGCCCTTGGACAACCATATCAGGAGAAGATGTTCCTCGTGACAAACTTGAGTACTTTTCGATGAGTGTTTGTCCTAGTGGGGATAGCCTCAACTCGCTTAGACACATAATCAACCGCTACCAAAATATACTCTTTCCCATCAGAAGGTGGGAAAGGTCCCATGAAATCAATCCCCCATAAATCGAATATCTCCACCTCAATGATAGGCATCATTGGCATTTCATCTCGCTTGGAGATGTTTAATGCTGCCCAACATTGTAAGCACCCCGTTTAGAAACGGTGGGCATCCTTGAAGATGGTGGGCCAATAAAAACCGCTTTGTAAACTCTTATCCGCAGTCTTTCGCGCGGCAAAGTGTCCTCCACATGCTTATGAGTGACCGTATGCATCAATAATATATCTCCTTGCTCTTCTTACGCTATGCATCACCATATGATCTGATTGTATCTTACATGTAATAGAAGTGGTTCTTCCCAATAATAATACTTGAGTTCATGGAAAAACTTCTATTTTCGATGCCGATTCCAATGCTCTGGGATCAATCTAGTCACAAGAAAATTGACGATGTACGCGAACAAAGGAGTGTGACTAGATAATGCAAGAAGATGCTCATCAAGAAATGAATCACTAATGTCTCCCATACCTGAAAAGTGGAGACAAGATAGGTGATCCGCCACTGATTTTTTGTTGCCCTTCTTATCTTTAATCTCCAAGTCAAACTCTTGAAGAAGCATCACCCATCGTATCAATCGTGGCTTCGCCTCCTTCTTGGAAAACAAATACTTTAATGTTTCATGATCAGTGTAGATGACGATCTTGCTTCCCATGATGTAAGGCCTAAATTTTTCTAAAGCATAGACCACTGCCAAAATCTCCTTCTCCGTAGTCATGTAATTCATTTGAGCTTCAGCCAAGGTCTTACTCGCATACCAAATGGCGGTTGGCTTATTCTCTATCCGATGCCCCAAAACCGCTCCAACTGCATAGTCTAAAGCGTCGCACATGATCTCGAAAGGTAAGTCCCAATTAGGACTTTGAAGAATCGGTGATTCGATCAATGCGAGCTTCAACATCTCGAATGTGCACTCCCCTTCTTTGTCGATGAAGAAGTCTTGATCCTTGCAAAGAAGAGTGATTAACAATTTGGAAACTTTAGCAAAGTCTCGTAAAACCCTGCGGTAGAAGCAAATGTGCCCTAGAAAACTCCATAAATCTACATAAATCTCGTAAATCCTCTTCGATCAACGGCTCTTATTGATCTCATTAATGTGATTCGTTACTGTTAAGTCCCGTTTGTTGGATCGCAGATGGACGCTCGAGATGAAGCCACGTCGACGCGCATTATAAAATGTCTTGAAACGATCGCTATTGGATCGCAATCGGACGCATCAGATGCGTTTTTCCGCGATTTAATCTCGACCATTATAAAGCTCGCGATCAACGGTCAAGATTAAAACGATCCGGTGAACCCAATTTAACCACGTGTCCCATTGACTTAAGTGAAGATCAACGGTTGATAAGGATCACGTGTGATCGGACGTTCCTCACGATGTCACGTCGCCTCCTCATCGCGATCGTTGATCACGATCTAATCAGAACGGCTCGATTGCGCCACATCACCTACGCGCTTTAAATATTCTCAATAATCGATTTCAAATTACAAAAATGGATTTTTAATTCCGGAAAATCCTTAGAAATTCATTAAAAATTCAAAAAAATTCAAAAAATTCTGGAAAAATCCCTAAAAATTAGAAAATTCATAACTTTCAAAATACAACTCCAAATTAATCCAAATTTCTTTCATTAGATCAGAAATTTAATTACCTATCATTATAAAAAGTCAAAATATTTAAATAACAAGAAAATAAATTATTATTTCAAAAATACACTTATTTCTTCTTGAAATACAAAACTTTAGAAAAATAAATGAGTGTATATAAACATTTCTCTTATTATTTATCATTAAAAACCTAATTATAATCTCAAATTTAGATGGGAATAATCAATTCTAAAATATATTTTTAATTATCCCTAATTTAGTACATTTTGAGATTATAACTTAAAATTGCATGAAATGATAGAAATGCACTCAAAGTATGATAAGATGCATACAACTGGAATGTTTTATGTCTTATTTTGCATTAGTAATCATGTATTGTCATGTTAAGATTGCATGTTATCAATCAGCGGTTGGATTTCCTCTTTTATCAGCTAATCCACGAGATTGCGCTACGTCTCCATCAAGCCAACCGTCAGATCTTTGCCACGTCGCCTACGTATGTAAATAAATAAAGCCAACCGTGAATGAGAGAGCGCCACGTCGCTCTCTTATTCCACCTTAAGTCAACTATGACAGCACAACCAGATTGCGACACATTGTTGCGATTTGGTGGGCTTGGTCTGATTTACCTTTTCACATAGGAATATTGCATTTATGCCCAGCGACCTTTAAAATGTAAATTAAAAGTATATTTTACTCGTTGATGATAATAATCTATTTAGAAACCTTAGAGAAATAAAAAGATATGCCCAAAAATTTGTCTAATAATGTCAGATAATTACATTTATTCCCCTGATGCTGACAAATATGCATAAAATTATTAGAATAATTAGAAATACATCCTCAAACTACTCTAAAATTCATTTCAATCATTTATAAAATTCAAAAAAAATGTATTTTGCCTTAAAAATTCATTTCCTTGTGATTTTATAATCTAAAAGAAATATTCAAATATTATAAAAATCAGGAATTATCACTAAATCAAACGAAGGCAAAATTAAGCAATTTTAATCATGATGACACCCAAATATGTTCATTTTAAGCTAAGTACTAATGTAATATGCATAGATTAAAGTCATAAATTTGTGTGTTAACAATAAGTGTGAGCCTTTCGCACACTTAATCCAACGCCTCATGAGCTGCCATGTCGGCTGCAAAAAAATTAATACGTTAGATTAGTCCCACATGCAAAAAATTTAAGGAATTGGAGGCCTCCTGTTATAAGTGGGGGCCACCTGTTATATTTGTGTCGCCCTAATGGGCCCAAATGCCCCTCTCTATCACGATATTCAAGCCCACTATGCTTAGCTCACTTAGCCCACGCGCCACGTATGCACTCGTGTAGGCGCCCTGCGTGGACTCACGCGCCATGTAGGAGCCCACGTGGACTCACGCGCCACGTAGAAGCCCACGTGGACTCACTCGCCATGTAGGCACTCGCGTGGACTCACGAGTAGAGTTGGCACGTTGGCGCACTGCCACGTTGATGGGATCTGAGGTGAATAAATTTCTGAAATTTTGATCAAAACATCAAATGCAGCGGAAAATCATTGAATCGGACATTCAAAATACCAAGCCACCAAGAACAGATGATCTTATCATCTAGTATGAATGAGAAAACATAGTTATAGGGTTTCCTTGAAGGATTTCTTGAAGCTATTCAAGTGTCTAGCCTCTAGCGGTATCTATATGGTCTCTGGATGGTTGGATCTCCTCTTCAAAGCTCTTCACCAAGAGAGAAAGAGAAGAATTGAGAGAATTCCCACAAGGCTTGCATGTGCACCTTCAGTTGTGGTCATTCTCCCCCTATTTATAGACATTTGGAATGATGTTTTTTCATAAAAACCCTCATAATTATGTCTATATCCACCAACATCCATAAACCTTATGTGGGTAACCCTCTAGGTCCATATATCTCACTAGTTAATAACTCTATGGACCAAATAATACCTTATTGGTCAACCTTAATTAATTATTCACATCCACATATAGATTAATTAATCAAGGATCGATTTAACCCAATCGATAAGTTGAGTTGCCAGCCCGTTGGGTGCCAAGCTACACCACGTACACTAGGAGATATGGAGTATGTAAGAACTCACTTATGGAACCTTCCCGCCATCGATTACCATGTATGTATAATCCTCCATCCAAATTAGACTCATGAATGACTTAGGGTATGGTCAACTGTCAAACCCTAATCGGTTACTCAAGTTACTACTAATGTATGTAGAAATCATTGGGAACTCTTTCTTCGATATTTCCACTACCTTGGCCAAGGATTTCATCGCATCTCATTCCTTGAGTCAATCTCCTCAAATACCGAGGGTAGATGATCCCATCTTGATTACACAATCATCGTCGTAGACTTCATGTAGTATCTAATATATGACGTTTTAGATATCCAGTGACTAGGGATTCGTAAGTCATAATCTAAACACGATCATCCATCCACAAGATGTCTTTGGTGTCTCAATTCAAAGGACCACATACACAACCATGACATGAATCAACCTGATTGACAGTTAGGTATAATACCATTCAGGGATTCATACGGATCAATTCAGTAAACTCTTTCTCTAAAGAGTGTCCACTTTTTATCCTTAGTGTCTCCACATTGATGGCTATAGGATCAGTCATACTCATCATATGAGATGGATTAGATAGTGTTATTATTTCCGGATAATATGATGTCCTTCTTGAATATCCCACGAATAAGAATATTTATAACATATGTTTAAAGACTAGTGATCATTATATTATGATCTCATCATAATTCACTTAGTCATTGCACATGCTCATGGACTTCATTGCAAACATCACACATGAATGGCAATGAATAAATTTCATTTCAATGAACATAAACAAGATAAATGAAAGTGTGATTGGCTTATAGGCCACAAAATAGCCATCACAAGTTTTTGCCTCTTTTCTTTGATTTTTTTATTTCTGAAAAATTCAGAAAAAATCCTAAAAACTTCAGAAAAATAGTTAATCTTCAAAAATTCATAACTTCATTTATAAAACTCTTTTTTGCATGAAATTTTCTTCATTGGATCAAGAATTTGATCCTCTTCCAATATATGCCCTGAAATCATACATTAGACAGAAAAGAAAATTATGAGTGAATTATTTCCTAGTTGACTTTCTAGAGTCAATTAGGTTAATTCCCTCTTTTACTCTTAACCCCCCCTTTTTTTCTTTCTTTCTTCCTCTTCTTAAACCTTCATGCAATCACTTTAATCTTGAAACATTTAAAACCAAGAATTTGAGGTCAGATACAAGTGGATTGACCCTTGAAAGGGTCAAACATACTTAAAACAAATAATAATGCTCAGATTGATGAAAATATGAAATTAAGTTATTTGGCCTTAAATTGAAGAAATTTTCATTTTAAGATGTTAACGTGCATCATATAGACTGAAATTATGCATAAAAAGTGTTTTAAAACATGTAGATGCATATAATGAGATGCATGTTATCACTTATTACCTCAGCTTTCATGTGTCCCTTACTTTAGCACTAGATTAAGTGGGGAATTATAAAATGTATTGCATGAAATCGATGCACAACAATGACATGAAAAATTCTGAAAATTGAGATCATCAACTACTAATGGTAATTAGGTTAAAACACTCACTTCGGGGCATTTTTTTTACTAGTTACCAATTCTTTGTAACTTGAGAGAAGCAAACTAGCTTGAAAGAAAGTAGGAAGTAGTGAGCAGAGAGCTTCAAGTTGTGGGCCAACCAGAAGATGTCTTAGGAGCTCAATCTATCAATCACATCATACAATTTGCATATGTATCTATTAATGCCACGATGGTTTTTCAATTTTCTTGAAATTAATTGGAGTTTTGTTCAAATTCCAAGCCAATAGATAAACAAGACATTTGATCCTCAAACATGGGTCAAAATTATGTCCATGGAGATGGTGAGGTGATAGTACAATCACAGACTCTGAAATTGCAGTAGAAAACATAAATATTTCAAATATCTAATTCATCCCTTGTACCTTATATTTCCTATCCCTCTCTCCTTGGTTTAAGGGGTGATATGACATTAGGATGACCCTTGAACCCTTCCATGAATGGTGGATGAATGGATGAAGATATTTGTGATGGTTGCATTGTCTCTTCCCCCCATCTTATGAGGTTCCATGGCTGAATTTTAGCCATTGCACCCCATCTAAGGGCATGATCCAATGAAAATTAAGGCTTCAAAGCCCCTATCCATGTTTTTTTACACCTATCGGACAATTTTGTCATTTAAACACCCTTGGAATGGATTCTAGGCACCAAAAGGGGTAAGATTATCCCCAATGATCTTCTAAGAATTATTTTTTTATCATTCTTGCATCAACTTCTATTGTAAACATTTATGAAGGGACTAGTTTTGGTGATGTTTTCTTTCTTTGAATGTGGGAGCTCCATAAGAGAGAATTTTGGATGAATAGTACTAATTTCACTTCAATTTAATCATGTTCTTTGTTAATTTTAGGGATGCTATTGATCGACTGCTAGTTAAGTCCTAAATTGTTGTGTCTTTAAAAACATAGGTCAATAATTGTTGCTCTCTCTTTCGTTGCATCAAATTTTTACAATCTAAATTCTCTACCTTATAATATTTTTTCCTTGCTTGATTTTTCATGAGATTGAAGGAGTGGAAAGGCCAGCCTTGTCTTATTGGT
The DNA here is from genome assembly GCA_024174645.1 of Lemna minuta. NCBI lineage: Eukaryota > Viridiplantae > Streptophyta > Magnoliopsida > Alismatales > Araceae > Lemna > Lemna minuta. The sequence goes on from CM044116.1 coordinate 11,283,816, forward strand.
CTTAGCACATTATTCCTTTTATTTTTTATGTTCAACATAGGTTTCTTGCTGGACGTTGTTAGCCTTATTCCTAGTGAATTTCACCTTGCCTCTTTGCCTCACAAGATTTGATGAATCCCATCATCATCTATGAACACCATGAGATGCCTAAAGTTGTGTTTCAATGACTACTCGTATGATTGTTAGTGTCAAAGGTTTGTAAACAATGTTTTGGCGTATATGTTTGTCATACTACCAACATGCACTCAATAAGTTCATTCATATGATAGTAGAGTAAGTTTAGTAGATGATCCATATAATCTTGATGCATGTTATCATGATTTCTTGTAACTTTCCATTTCACATGTCATACCGTTCATTTTTCAAAATCAAATATCTTTTGTCTAATTTCTATTTTTGAGTTTTAATAATCTTTGGACTTTTTTAATTTAAGGATGAAAATAATAAGACATGAAAAATAATTGAATTCATGTCAAACAACATCTATGAAACTAATCATCTTCTTGATTGATTGATTTTTATTTTTCGAAGTAGACTGATGATTAATGAAATTTATTTTCAAATAAAGTGCCGGAAATTTCATTGGAAAAGACCTTGTAAATTTAAAGGTGCGAATGTCCTAGTTTATAAAATAATTTGGTAATTTTGAAAACACTAAATTTGGCAAGAGGGTGGGTAATTTGTCATTCTAGACAGACAATCAACATCTCCCGATCAGCGCATCGATCATGATCTCCGGTCTTCAATTAAGAATAAAAAGCGGAAAATGGGTTTATTTTTCTTGTCCGGCTTTTTAGTTTCTATGCACAGAATCAATGACAAAATAATTAATATTTACAATCACGGAAACGCTCTCCAATTTCACGCCATCTCTGTGAACCAACGGCAAATGTCCGTCTTACAGCTTTTACTGAAACTGTGCTCCGCGTCTTTAACAAGATTTTGAGCTCAAGAATACGAATTGCAGGGATGGAGAAGGGGAGCCCGAAGCGTGAGGGCAAAGCTAGTGATGCGGCTGCGGTTCTGACAGTGAAATGCCTCGACGATCTTCTCAAGTATGTTCCTGCTTCCGGAGAAAACGTCAGGATTAGGATTCCTCTGGAGACGAAGCTTTCCGAGTACAAGAAGATGGTGGAGTACGCCGACTCGAAGATGTACGAGCTACTTGATGATGAGCCAGGGATGGGTTTTTCATGGAAGATGCGAATGGAGAGCAAGCTCGCCGGGATCGATCAAAGCACGGAAAATCTCGCCAAGAAGGCGGATATCCTCAGGATAGCTTTGAACAATATTCACTACGACAAATAGGAACTAAACAAAGCAAAACTAGTGGCCTTCTCCAGCATTTGATGTTATTTTCTTCATGCGCGGTAAAGCTATTCACATTGCCTGTGATTTTTTTATGCATGTCAAGACTTAAAAAGTCAAACTGGACAGATCCATCGTCTAAGAAAGTTAGGAATCTAGTGTATTGTTCACATTACATAAAGTCAAACGATTCATATGCTGATATCCTCACCAAGTCACAATTCTAGAGGATTCAATGCAGACGTGGCATGAAGAATCTTCATTCAAGGCTGAATTTTGTTGAGGCATTCCAAGTTGAAAACAGCAGTTGAATGTGTTGACTTTTTTCCGGATCTTTTTCGTGTGTTTATACTAATTTTATTATAAATCTGTTACTTGAAATGGTTATGGCCGCTGAATTAACAAGACTCACACTGATTGACTGGGCCCGAAAGTCCAGATTTCCATAAGCATTGATGGATACGGAACTCATTCATTCTTTCATGAATATTTTCTCGAGTTGCCCATCATGCAATTTCTGCTTCAGTCGGAAGAGAGGAAACATCGTGGTCAACGGAGAGCACAAAGCACTTCATCAGTTCCGTCCATCCGACTTAGCCGTTTCCGCTGCACGATTCCGTTCATCCGACTGGACTAGCTTCTTGTTGGGGAGCATCCAATTGCGCCTGCCTGCAGGGGGAATTCCCAACCGTATCTGGGAGATATGGAGGGTTAGACTCCTCCCTCCCCTCCGACCCGTCGACCCCCAGTGAGACTCTTTTCAATGAAGAAGAGGGGGAAGAGAAAGATAGGGAGGGGGATTCTTCTTCCGTCACCACTCCCTTCACCGTCGGGCAGAGAGGAGATGGAAATCATCCTTCACCTCTCTCCTGGCACGAAAATCACCCTCTCCCCTCCTGGTCTGGCGGGCGAGAGGGAAAGCGAGGGCAGGAATCACCCCTCCCCCACCATGGCAAGACCGGGAGAGAGAGAGGGCTCCCCGAGAAGCCCGCATCAGAGAAAAAAAGGTGGCGGGAATTTGAGCTGAACGTGGGCTGATTCAGAGAGAGAGATCCGTATCCTTCGGGGGAATGTCGACTGGGGGACATTAATTTATTGGGGTACATCACGGTCATCTCAGAGAGAGCGAGGGGATCCGTATCATTTTCCCGCTCCCAAGGAAAATGATATGGGATTAAAATGTAAAAATATAAAGCGAAATGTTTTGTAACGTGGGAGATAAACTTACCGGAGAGAAAGAATACGGCAAGAACATTTGATCTTTCATTTCGAATCAAGATCTCCTTAATCTCAAATCATATGTACATCGAGAATTCTCTCTCTTTCTCTCACTAGCCAAACCCGAGAACCTTGGGAGCGAAGAGCAGTAGCCGGTTTATGGCGCTGGGGAGGAACTTTCTGGCAAAGAGGTAGCAAACGGTGGTATTTTTTCCGTTGTAACTGCAGGTCGAGTTATTCCGCATCTGCCGGAGAAGATCCAGCGTGACCGCCGGTCGCCAAAACCGCGTCGGATGCGGGCCGCCTGAAGACCAGTCGACCCACGTTAAGGTCCTGTTCGCGTTCCTGCCGGGCCACCGTGCTGCTACCATGGTCGGCAAGTAGTGTTCGTCCGAGTAACATGAACCTTTGCAGTACTTAGCGAACACAGGGAAGAACACACGATCTCTGACGATTTCTAGAGCGAGAAAGCGATCAGTCTCAAACCACTGCGACCCTTTTCGCCACTGTTCAAGCCGCACGGTGGGACGCATTTTGGGGCTGTAGCGGCCGCGGCCGGTGGGGCCCGGATCGTCGTAGGATTCTAGAAACGTGGTCGAAGAGTTGATGAGGTAGGAGTAGATTTCGGGGAAGCTGAAGAGGGGAATGCAGGATTCAGATAAGAGGACGAATCGCTCGTTGGAGATGTCCAGTAATGCGTTTGCTAGGAGTCTTCGTTCTGCCTTCATCATGCTCGGCTCTCCCCATTGCACCGCCTTGAAGCATGAAGACATGATTAGGGCAACAGAATAAGAATATAGGGAAAATCTGTGTCATTTCACACGTATAAACGGACAGAATAATAATATAGTAGAAAATCTGGGTCGAGGACCGACGAGAGAGAGATTCAATGATGAACCGACGGCCAAATATATGATTAAAACTACGGCAAAAGAAACCGGGCGATTTAAAGCTCACCCGGTCAATTCAATCAATTACTGAAGCATTCACAGAGAGAAACGCTCCGATGGCCGAGCCGTATTTAAGAAAATGATGCAAATTAATGCAGCCGGACCTCACCTTGCTCGGAATTCGCCTGCCAAAGAAGACCGAGTCCGCAGGGAAAGTCTCGTGGTAGGAAGGGTTTAAGTGAACGTAGAGAGAAAAAAGACCGTCGTGGCCGGCGAAGAACTTCTCCCAGAGCGGCGCAAATGGAAGGGGGCCTCTGGCAAGGAACAGAAATGCCACTTTTGGGACTCTCCCGGATGGCTCGTTGCTGCCACGTTGCACCATTGAAGCCTTCCGAAGAAGCTCTTCATCCGTCATGCGGTGCCAAACCCACTTCGGTTTAATCGGTTCCTGAAGACCCGCGAGAGAGAGGTTTGGTTTCGATGAGGGGAGAGGTGGAATTGTGATGAAGGAGGAGATTTGGATGGGGGCGACGGAGTTTAGAAAAGAGCAGGCGAAGAAGCCGGCGGAGAGAGAAAGGAAGAGGAGGAGGAAGCGAGAGCGGATGGGGGGGAGGGAGATGGAGAGAGGAGGAGGCTCCTGCTGATTGGTTTTCATGGGAAGAACGAGAGAGAGAGAGAGAAAGAGTGAGAGGACAAGCGACGAACGGGTTCTGGCTCTGGCTGAATTATAGTGCTATTGAGATTTGAGAGGACACCGCTTGAATGAGACCGGGATACCGAGGGCGTTATTTTTTTGCCAGCGTGGCATGCAAGGTTCCCAAGACCAAAGGCTGACCGACCGTAGGCAAGAGAGGGACAGAGAGGGCGTTATTTTTTTACTCAAAGCCCGAAATTTTAGATTAACGCTTTTGCGCTGCCGTAGACGTGAGAGATAGAGAGAAGGAAGACGCGTTCAAGACTACAAAAACGGGCCGCGGCTTTTCAAGGTTTTGCAAGCCAGACTGTTGAGAAAATTTGGGCCCCTGGATTTAGAGAGAGAGAGAGAGAGACGAGCTTTGGTCTCGTTCATGCGGACCTTTCAAATTGCCTAGCTGGACTTCACCTTGTTATTTTTATCAGGAACCCACGAACGAGACAGAGAGAGAGGGGGAATTTCTGTCACCAGTGTGAAAACACGATTAATTTCAGCCAGAATCTCTGTCACCGTGACACCGTTCGGACCTAAGCTGGTGAACCAGAGAGAGACAGATGACCCATTCAAAAAAAAACTCACGTGCTTTGTTGCTTGTAAGTCAGAGTCAAGAGCGCGAAAACGGAGACGAAGAAGGCGGCGCCCACGCCCACGCCCACGCGGCGAAGACCCAAAGATTGCGTCACCCTGACGAGGACCCACCGACACACAAACCGCGCCCCACATGACGCCACAAACCCCTCCAATGAAAAACCCTACGCCAAAACGTTGACTTTTATAGATATCTTCATCTGTTCCCTATCATTCTTTAATCTCTAGAGAGAAATATAAGTATAGAAGGAAAGAGAAAACCCGGCGGCATGCCGACAGAAGAGTGAGAAAATCAAATGTCGACGGGGCAAAATTTTCATCATTTCAATTCATTTGTTAATCTAGAGAGAGAAAGAGTGAACATCGACTATGCCGTTCTTGTCTCAGCAAAAAGCCTATCACAGCTGGCGAGGTACGTCTCCAGCGAGAATCCCTGCTCTCGCCCCCGAAAAACAAAATAAATAAACAAATAATCGGCGCAGATCTTCCGAGTACACGTTCCTTTAATTTGTATTAAACATAGATGGATGAGGAGTGATGAGAAAGAGAAAGAAAGCGTTGACCCGATTACCTGAGGGAGTTTTCCCTGGTGAGCCAGATGATCCACGTGAAGTCTCACGTTTGACGAAGCGGCAAGCCAGAACTTAGAGTCCACGTCAGCATACGACTTTTCAAGAATTTCGAAAATAGTCTGAGCTCCGCCCTCTAAGGCATCTAAAACAGATTGCTCTCTCGCTCTCCTGTGCCTGCCAATGTAATAATAATTAATTAGATGGATGCTATTCCAAACCAAATATTTCTTTTTCGTCAAATATTTACGCATGTGTATGTATCAGGGATTGAACGGTCGTGATCAATTGATGGATAGAGATCAAGTGTGGCTGAAGACAGACTTAACATTTGATTGAAAATGAACCTCATCACGCTTGAGAGAGAGAACAGTTAAAAAGATTGCGGGGTTTTCCGAGGTGCTTTGGAGTGATCATTATCAGCATGCCATGATGATCGGATCTGATCTCTGAAGACGAGAGCATATGAATCAAGAGACTGAGAGAGAGAAATGATGATACCTGAGGTATCCACACAGAAGATTCTTAGGCCAGCAGTTGATTCTTCCGTGCATGGGAATCAACACATGTGGAGATAATTCCAGAAACTTGTAGGTTGTTTCAAAATAATCCTGAATTTAGAAGTATTTTCATTAAAGAATGGAAATTCATTTTCAGAATTAAAATTATGTTTACCTTCATGTTGCCACCAGATCTATAATCAAGGGTAGCGCTTCCCTTTCTGTGTAAGAAAACCTTATAAATATTATAATTTTAGTAATAAGAAAGCGAAATAGTATAGTTCTGAAATTAAGTAATCGATCACAAATGTTACAATGAAAAGAAAAAATTACCCTACACAATGATCCCCCACAACAAGGGAGTTTGAACTAACATGAAGTAGACCGGCATGTCCATCAGTATGCCCCTGTGAAAAGGATTTTGCATAAGAAACCGTAAAATCAACGTGCGTAAACCAAGCAAAACAAATATTTTCTTTTTATCATCAATTTATACCGGTGCAAAAACTACTCTTAGTTCTTCGCCACTGATATTTATCTTGTCCCCATCAGAAACTTTGAGACAGCTAGAAGACCACATGTCTGGCATTAATAAGGGAACAAAATTGAGACTTAAACTTTGCTGTTAAAGGTTTGCAAACTAGACAAAATCAAACTGTTGCTAATCTCTGATTTTAGGGAGCGAGACAAAAGTAAACGTCTGGTGGGCATTCATAGATGTAAGGTAATATATGTAAGTATATCCATCTATCCACAGAAATCCAAATCAATTAATCATTAGAATCCTGAAAAAAAAACCTTTCTTTATGCGATCCAAGGTGTTCTCGTGGGCCAGAAGAAGAGCATCAGGGTTACATTTCTGGATAACTGAGAGACCTGTTCTTACGATATGAATACATATGTATTCATGTCATCAACGCAAAGAAATGTCATCTTGATACAAAAAAATTATTCTCTCACCATCAATATGATCATAATGATGATGCGTAACAAATATCAGTAGTTTCCTAGGCAATGCTGCAGCAATACGTGAAAGCTGTTCAAAGTAGAAGAAACGTCAACACATGAAAATTTAACATAAAAGTTGCGAAAGTATAGATAGTAGTAAACCTCTGAATGAAACTCAGAGCAACAGCCTGGATCTACAAGCAGAGCATCTCCATAGGCAGCATACAATGGGATTTCTTTTTCCTCCGAGGCTTCAAACTTCGATATGAGCACTAAATTTGTTGTTTGAAAGGGCTTAAGAGTTCTGCTCCTCATAGGAAAAATGCAAACACCTGGAGGATACTCCTATATCAAGATATTCATCTCCTTTTGTCAATAATTAAAAATTAAAACAACATTGAGAGTCTACGAGTATTTTGGTCATTTGGTAGTTTAAGGCTGTAACACAGTTTTGTGGTATACAGGCATTACAATAACTTTTTACTTTGCGGTGGTTTCCTATATTTGGGATGCCTCTCTTCAATACAGACTTCACTCTAACCAGGAGCCGTGGTGATCTCATCTTTCTTATTTATATTGCGTGGGATCAAGTGTTCAAAGATTCTAACTTTCTGGTTCCACCCTCAATTGGAGTTAAGGCTTGAACAGAGGAATATCATATATATATATATATATATATATATATATATATATATATATATATATATATATATATCCCACATTACAGGACAGCTGTGGGGGCATTGTTGTCCTTTGTCTCCAATGAAGAGATTGTAAACAGGTGAAAGATATACACTGAATGATATCTTTAGACAAGATAGATATATTTTTGGCCTAAATGGAAGACAGGATTAAGAAAGACCTCGCAAAGTGCTTTCCCTTGGGTCTGTGATGCATTTGATCTAACTTCATCAGCAGTACTCTAAAGATGGATCAAGGATTCTATCGACAGAAACAATAGAATGAAGGGGGGAGAGTAAACATAAGTGATTAATCGTGACAAGGAGCTCTTAAAAAGGAACAAATTTTCTACAAATTTAGAAATATATTAGCGCATCATTCTCCTGTTCCAGCTCCTTCCCACTATTTTCATTTCATTGTAATGTCAGTTTTCACATATCTTTACAATGTTTTCCTTTGTTAAGTTGCACAAAAACCACGGCATCAAAGGTTCCCCGGCATTAGAACAATAACTGATGATAAACAGACGGTGTTAAATAATGAAGTGAATTCAACACATCCATTGACCGATCTAATGAATGTCAAAACTTGGGAAATGTAATATATCTCAGTCTTAAACAGTAACAATGCACCTGAAAACGAATAGCCGAAGGGATGTTGTATTTTGCCCTGGATGAATCAGAAAAGAACATAGCTACAAACAACGGTCCTATGCGATCGCCACCAGGCTTAACTTCCTTGAGCAACATTAAGGCATTTTGACAGGATAACCACTTGTTTGTCTGGATATCTCCATCTGAAAGTTCTAAATGACCATCAAGTGTGAAAAAAGCAGCAGTTCTGTCATTTACAAGCAATTCTAGACATTCAAGCAAAAAAATATTCAGAGCTAAAGTGTGGAAACCTTGAATAAATTTCTGCCCCTGCTTGAATTTTCCAAGAATAAATAACGTGCGAACTGGAGAATCTGGTCCAAAATGGGGCTCATGGACAAAAGTTTCCATAGGTCCAGAAATCTTTACTGATATTCTGCAAACCCACTTGACTTACCACCTACAAGAAATCATATCAATTAGTCTCCTCTAAAGAGAGAGTATAAGGCTTCACAATAGTGAGTTTACACTGAAAAAAACAAACACAGGAAGGGGACATGAATATAACGATGCAGCAACGCTACCGCACTTCAAATGTGATCTTTGATGTCCAAATTACGATAAACGTCGGAGCATTTACTAAGTTCACCTGATCGATTGCGGAAAGGAGGTCAAACTTCCTCCAGTCAACATCCGAGCATGAATTAGTACAATCTACCGCGAGATCATCCACCTCCGCCCCGTTATCTAACAGTTTCAAGGGAGCTGACGGGCAGATCCCAGAGATCGGAGTCCAGAGAGCGCTGGTACTCCTCTCCCTGAAGAAAGGGCGCCGACTGGCGTACAACGAGAATCTCTTCATCATCGAGAGAAGGTGCCTTGATGACGAAGGCCACTCTGTACTCAGCCATTCGCCAAAATGAATCTTGATCAGCGAGGCGAGGATAAAAGCTGAATCTCAAGAGTTCGGTCGGGTCTAACGCGGGGGGGGAGGGATTAACCCGCCGCCAAATGTAGTTTTCACCTAATTTTTCCAATTTTCAACAACCGGTCCACCGACCACATTAGACCGGTGGAAAAGGTTAATCTACATAAAGAAAATTGAAAAAGGGGGGATAAGAGAGAGAGAGAGAGATTAAGAAAAATGGAGGGTGAGAATGAGGCATGTGGTGTGATAGGTTGAAATTGATGTAGAAAGATGAAGATGACTAAAAATTACAAAGAATCCTAGAAGTGATGATAGAACATGAACAAGGAGCAGAAGTCAAACAAAAATTTTTATCTAATTTTGAGTTGCCCCTTCATAGTTATCAAAATATGATGAATAAGAGGATGGGTGGATTGATGAAATAGACTTGGATGTTTACATTGCTCAACATGAATTACAAGCCATTTTTTTGCGCAACAATGAAGGTATGAGCATCATCAATCAGGGACATACATGCATGCAAGCGATGTCAATTCACCTTGGGTAGGTGAGTAACATGTGAGAATCTACCCTTGCGAGTTGGGAGGGTACAACGATTGAGTCAAAAGGTTTGGTTTTGATGAATAACCTTTTTGATCATGAACTTGAGTTTGAAATCAAAAGAATTTAATCCAAGACCAACATTTTTACTCAATTTCCTTTTCATTTTAGTTGCGATATTCTTTTTGTCTTCTTAGTAATTTCCTCGGCTACCATCTTTGATTGTCTCCTCCGTTGACGCTTCATCTAAGCCACATTTTCCTCTCCAGTCAGCCATGGATTTCTCCTCAGCCAACTCTTCACTTGATGCCTCAATCTCCACAAAAACCATCCTCAATGCTACCATCCCACATGGCGTGCACTTATAAAATGAAGGTCTTTGATAGGTGGTGATGTGGGATTTTGAAGATGTTGAGGCATTATTCAGGAAAACTAGTAATATTGGGTATTTTGATACAACTAGAGGCACATTGGTAGATCCTCCAAAAATGTAAAGAAAGTAACATTAAAACGTATAAATGAAAGATCAAAACGATCTATTGAAGAGCAAAGTCACTAAAACAAGAAATGATTTCTTTCAAAGAAGTTCTTTTTGGCAAAGACTATTGGTTTCAAGGATTGTGGGAGGTAGATATGATAGCCTTTTATCTCTAAGAGTACCTAAAAGATGACACCCTTCAGGGATTATGAGACGTATGAGAGATTTGGTGAATGGTCTTGAAAAACTACAACAGTACTAAAGGTGCAAAACGATGAATGGAAGAGGTTTGTATGAAAGATTTAAAAAATTAAGGGATGAAAAGTATCAGTAGAATATGGTTGATTGGACATCAAAATTAATCACCAATGTAAAATGACTACTTGTTATATCAAGTACAATGATCAATTAGGGTTGAATCTAAAGGGAATAAGGGATACCTTTCAAAATTTTGGTCTCTTTAGTTATTGAAATAGGGCTGAGAATGATATAGAATAGATTATTGAGATAAGATGATCAAAAATAAAATCAATAAAGTCAAATCCAATTATAGTTATTTGAGAAAGAATGAAAGAAGGATGACTAAAAATACAATACATTTTAGAGTGAATATAACACTTCCAATAGACACTCTCAATTTAATTCTTAATAAAACATCTCAAAGCCTAGATCTAGCAGCAAACACAACAAATAAATCAAATTATCTTTCAATATTGTGTCGAACCAAGATTTCTTTCAATTTTTGGCTGGTGAATATTCAACACTCAAACCGGCTTTACTCTAGCACATTACAAACTTACTGTAGATAAAATGATAGATATAATATGGCCTATAAGATAAATCACGCTTTTATGTTTGGTTTATATTCATTGAAATGAAATTTGTCTATTATCATTCTTGTATGATATTTTTAATGCAGTTCATAAGCATATGTAATGACTATGTGAATTTTGATGAGATTATAGTGATCATTAGTCTTTAAACATATATTTATAAACATTCTTAATTAAGGGATATTCAAGAAAGACATTAAATTATTCAAAAAGAATACAATTATCTTATCTGACTTAAATAATGAGTATGGTTGATCTTGTGATAATCATTATAGAGGCACTAAAGATATATAGTGGGTGCTATTTAGAGAAAGAGTTCTATGAATTGATTTCTATGAATCCTAAATAGTATTGACCTAACTATCAATTAGGTTTAATTCATGTTATAGTTGTGCATAGTGATTATTTAACTTGAGACACCAAAAACATATTGTGGATAGATGACTAAGTTTTGAGTATGACTTATGATCCCTAGCCATTGGATCTAAAAAATATCATATATTAGATACCACCTGTAAGTCTTGTAAAGTGATTGTGTGGTCAAGATGTAATCATTTACTCACAGTATTTGAAGAGATTAACTCATGAATGAGATATAATGAAATCATCGGCTAAGGTAGTAGAAATATCAAAGAAGATGTTCTCGATAATTTCCTCCGCACATCAATACTAATTGGAGTGACCAATAAAGGTTTGATAGTTGACCTTACCCTAAGCATTTGAGTTACGTATGGATGAAGGATTGTACATACATAGTAACTAATGGTAGAAAGGTTCTATAAGAAATCTTTGTATACACTTCATATATCTTAGAACACATGGTGTATCTTAGCACTTTGACGAGCTACCTTTTTGGCTTGTCAATTAGGTTAAAGCAATCCTTCATTAATTAATATATATGTTGATATAGATAATTATCAAAGGATATAATTTAGCCAATTATGGGCAGCCCATTAAAGGCATATCCCTCTTCTCTTCTTCTATATAAGTTAATACATTCTCCTTCTTGCTCATATACACGAATTCTAGTATTTTATTTCTCTTACCATCAACAATAACTAATAATGATTAACTAGGGAGATATATGGACCTAGAGAGTCACACACAAGCTTTGTGGATATTAGTACGTATAGACATAATTATGATCTTTTTGGTGCAAATTTTACACCTAATATCTATAAACAAGGAGGAAATGATCACAACTCAAGTGCCCATAAAATCCTTGTCAATAATAGATATTATGAGGTCTATAAGCTAATCAAAATTTTATGTATATTTTTTATGTTAATTGAAATGAACTTTTATTCGTTTTCATTCTTATTTGATGTTTATAATGAAGTCTATGAGCATATGTAATGACTAACTTAATTTTGATGAGATCATGATATGGTGATCACTAGTCTTTAGATATATATTTTAAATATTTCTATTCACGAGATATTCGAGAAGGACATTAAATTATTCAAAAAGAATAGTAATATCTAATCCAACTTATATGATGAGTATGAGTGATCTTATAGATATTGGTGTGAAAACATAAAGGATAGATAGTAGGTGCTCTTTGGAGAGAGCGTTCATTCAATTGATCAATATAAATACCTAAATCAGTATTATGCCTAACTGACAATCAGGTTGATTTATGTCATGGTTACGTACATATTCCTTTGATTTGATACACTAAAGACATCTTTTTTCTGGATAGATGATTGTATTTGATTATAAACTAGAAATCCCTTAGCCATAGAATCCCCAAAATTTCATATGTTAGATACAACATGAAGTCCTTGAAGATGATTGTGTGGTCAAGATGGGATCGTTTATCCTCAAAATTTGGAAGATATTGACTCAAGGAATGAGATGTGATGAGATCCTTGGACAAGGTAGTGGAAATGTTAAATGTGGGTCAAAAAGGAAAGGGAGAATGGATAAAGCGGGAGAGGTGAAGAGCTTGTAAAATGTGGTCAAGAAGAGAGAAAGGGGAGGATAGGAGAGAAAAAGTCAATCAAATTGAATTTCTTCTTCTCGACCTTCTTTGCTACTCTTGTCGCCCAAGTCCTACAACCATGAAAATTTAGAGAGATAGAGGAAGAATGTAGAGAGAAAGGGGTCAGGTCAACATAGGCCTACCAAGTCATTTTGGGCCGATTTGATTAGACAATCCAACAACACAACCGATAGCTAGTGATTTAGATATAATTCTTGATAGGCTCACAAAATTTTAAGAAAAACATCAAACATGGTGAAAGGCCTTGAATTGAGCTTTCAAACATAGATGATCATATCATCTAGCATAGATTAAAATTTATATTTACAAGGCTCATTTAAGGAGCTTTTAAAACTGTTCAAGTATTTAGCCTCTAAAGATATCCACACGATCGGTGGATGATTGTATCTCCTCTTTAATGCTCTTCACCAATAGAAAAAAAAAAAGGGAAGAGTTTTCATAGAGTTCATAGGGGCACTTTAAGTTGTGGTCGTTCTCCCTTATTTTATAGATATTGGGTATGTGAACTTTTAATAATAAGCTACAAAATTATAAATTATCTATCAACATTCGTTGACCTTATCTATGTGACCAATTAGTTCATATATCTCACAAATTAATAACTATATAAACCTTATAAACACTAATTAGTTAATCTTATTAATCAACTATAATAACATATAAATTAATACATCAAGGATCGATTTAACCAAATCAATGGATAGAGTTGTTAGCTCATTGGGTGCCAAACTCCAAAGGGCACCCATTTCTCATCTTTAGTGTCTTCACACCGATGTTCACAAGATTATCTATACTCATTATACAAGTGAAATCAGACAATACTATTTTTTTCTAGATAATTTGAAGTCTTTCTCGAATATCCCTCCAATAGGAATGTTTAGAACATATGTTTAAAGGCTAGTAATCATTATATTATTATATCATCATAATTTACTTAGTTATTGTATATGTCTATGAACTTTATTACAAATATCACACAAGAATAATAATAAATAAATTTATTTCTAATAGCTTTAGAGGAGACATGTGAATGTGTTTTGGTTTATTTTGGCAGTTCAAAAAAGACAATCCTGGTTAGTTTCGCCCAACCCTAATCTACATAGATGAGTAGTTAGAAGATGATTTCTTTAAGCAGTTGATAGTCATAACATTAGACTTTAAGAATCATGGATCACGATGATATGTAATTTACGTAATCATTTCTATCATTTTCACCACTTCCTAAGCATACTTAGCAAAGATGAGGCCTGCCAGCAAGTTTGAGATTTTTCAAGGTCAAATAGCTTGGGAATAGTCATTCTTCTTGAGTTTTCATGGATGTAAGATTGAATAGTGAATAACGTGGAGAGGAAGAAAATTCACTTACTTTGATTTTTTAAAGTCGAGCTTGGTGATTTATAAGAGATTATCCTCTTCATCTTATCTCAGTTTTTATTAAGTGCTTCATTTTCGAGAAAATTATAAAAATTTATGTTGCAGTAGTTTCAAGGTTTTGTATGATTTTTTGAAGTTTTTTTTTGCAATTTTCTAGATTTCTCTAGATGAAATTAGATTTTTCATGAATTATTTCAGGATAGAGAAAGCAAAAGGTGGGCCCATTACGGCTACAACCGGCGTGAAAGGAGCTTCTTGGTACCAGCTTTCCGACGCGCCAGGGCAGAAATAATCATGAGCATAGGCTGTGCCCTACATGGTACTGAAATCACTCCCCATAAATTCAGTAAATTTATATTAAATAATATTTTCTGCAGTGGCAGGACTGAATGCGCAGACGAGGCACGTTCGATAAAGGGCGTTGACCCGATGCCCAACGAAGGCTCTCTGAAGATCAGATCCGTGGGCAGCTTGGTGGTCTAGCAGATGAATTTTCGCCAAAAAGGAGGGATATCTGCAGTACTCCGATTGAACAGCAATTCGAATCCTCGTCGAGAAGAATCATAGTCCCCTTACATTTCATTGAGCCTGTTGATCTGCAGTGTCGTCTATTTAACGACTCAATGACCAATCAAGTTACCTGACCTCACCTCACCGGTGCCCATGATCTTCACACTTCGGGAGATCTATCCTCGCGGCACGATCACCAAATCATGGCGATATCTCGGCATGTGCACCTCATTTGAATGCTGTTAAAGGGTCATGAATCTTCACATTCCCCGTGGTTTTCATCGCCTAAATTACCCAGAAAAACGTCTTTTAGATTCCTGAAAGCCATGATCCCTTGACATCGATTTCACATGTCTATTTATAAATCTTGATACCTATCTGATTCGAGTCCTTTCGGATCAAATCAATTCTCGTCTTTTAGATCTACATTCCTTTCAATTATAATCTCAATTTATTCTCTAAATTTTCCAAAATCCGTCAATGTGCGTGCCAAACATTGATGGCAATGTAGAAGGCTATGAAAAGGTTAATCAGGGGCTCATTCGAAACCAAATAGGTACATTTTTATGTCATCAACGGATGGCATATCATGTACATTTTCATGCTTAATTTCGTTCACTAAGAGTTTTGAAGGGATACTATTTAGTTGCCAGATAAAAGGAAGACGCCAGAATGCACAACTATTCAATCCCAGTCTGCATCGGGAAATTTAGCTGATGAAGATCAGAAGAGGGGAAGAAAGCTAGCAAGATCAGATGATAAGCAAGATGGAGCAATTGTATACCATAGAAGAAATGTTCCAAAAGGCCGAATACAGACCCAAAAAAATTCTCTCCAGACTTTCTCATTAATCATCAAGAATCTCTCTGAAACGCAGCCATATTACTTCTAGGCTTAATCTATAAATACATTCTTTGTTTCCTTATTAGAGGAAATCATCATTTGAAAGAATAAGAACAAAAACAAGAAGAAATGAATAGTGGAGAGAGAAGAAAGTGGAAATAAAAGAATCAGTATAGAGAGAGAGCATATGAAATTTACAAGATGCACACCTTTCGTTGAAAAAATGGTAGTGTATCCGTTCTCATCACAAGAGAAGAAGATCCGGAACTGGGGCCGATGGAGCCCGTGGAGGAGATCTTGAATGAGGATGATGATGACTGCTTTTCCGTGACTCATCATGAGTCTTCCGCTCCTCCCCTCCATTCCCATTCTTCTCCCTCCTTCGATGCCTCTCTCCACGCCGTGAGTCCGCTGAAATCTCATCTTTTCTAGAAGATTTCTTCCTTGAAGTGGTGGTTGCTTTGTCATCATTATCCTTCCCATGGAGAACTTCACGGATCACACCAGAGAGAGGATCATCTCTCACTGGAGAAGAAGAAGCCACAGGACTAGTTCTTTGTCTTTCATCAAGCTTCACTACCACCACAGGCCGTGGTTTCATCTTCCTCTGACCTGTTGACTCCTTCCTCCCCAGCTTCCTTATCAGCCCATCCATAGATGGCGAACCTTCTTCAACACCACCATCTGACGGTTGGATCACCTGCACTGGCGGGTACTCTTCATTTGGAAGATAATACACATCATTCTGGCGGCGATGTTCAGCAAACATGGAGATCGATTCTGTTGACAAAGTCGATGCGACAACTCCAGTTTCATTGACCATGAAAGAGATGGTGGTCAGAGAAGAAGTTTCCAGAATCGCATCCATGTCTGAAAGATCTTCCCTGAGAGTAATTCCATCTGGAACAGAAACTAGGGTTGGAGCGTTTTCAGAGACTGGGCCAAGATCTTCAGCAAATGCACTGCCCATGAATGAAACGATTTTTGTAGAGTTGGAATCTTGGACTCTGTGAAATGCCCGGATGAACCCAAGAACATTCCTCGCCCGTTCCTGCAACTCCACTTCCCGACATTCTAGCAATGGATCCAAAGATTCCTCAATCAGAGTCTGAAGTCGTTTTGCACAATGAGAGCTCCAGAATTCCCCCTTGGAAGAGTAATCTTCTGGGATCATGACACCAGAGGAAATTTCAAAGAATACAGATTCAGAATCTCTTTCTCCAGCAGCAGATTGTTCACAAGAATTGTTAAAGCAGAAGATCAGGATCTTGAAAAGGGACTGGATGTAAATGGCTCTAATGGACACTGGAAGAAGAACGACCCTGGGCTGTAGAAGAGCTTCCACGAGTTCAACTGGATTACCAGAGAACTCCACATACTCGCCAGAAATCCATGCAGCTGCAGATAAAACTCTAGAGAGAAGAGGATTCCCCAGCAATGAAGGATCAATCAAGAGATCACGAGCCACTCGAACTAGCTCGGGCCTCGCATCTTTGACTCTGAACCCTATGTCCACAAGGTGGCGCTCAATGTCTTCACCCTTGGAAAAGTGAGGATGGCGAGCAATGTCTCCAAGAAGCGCGACAAACCAGTCAAAGTCTGTGACCAGCTCATAGTAGTTCCTGCAGCTCAAGGATAGAATTTCCCCAAGAATCTCATCGGCAAACTCTGGATCTGACCTTGAAGCATAATGCAGAAGAATTGTCGATATTTCTATCAAATTGGCATCGGCTACCATCTTCATGATCAGATGCAGGGCTTCTCGACGAATATTGGAGTCTGGATCGCCGAGAGATTTGACAACAATTTCCCTCCTCTCCTCCACCGCCCAGAGATGGATTGGTTGAAGCATTGACAGAGCTTTCAAGCTGAGATACCTGAGATTTGGATCATCCTCTGTTTGCAACAATTCCCCCAATTTCTCCACTCCAAGCTTCACAGCGCTGTCAAATCCATCTAAACAAGTGAACACAGTCCTAATGCATTCAAAGACCAACGATTTTGCTGATGACTGCCGCAAGTGATCACAAACAGGATCAAGAATCTTTCTCGCCAGCCTTGGCTCCAGAGGAGCCAGCCTCTGGAAGATCTTCAACACCTTGATGAGAATCCAATTGTTCCGGGAATCAACCAGAATCCTATAAAATTCCGGCGCTAGTGGAAGATACGCCTTTGGATCGACCACCGAGAGCTCGCAGAACACCCCAACAGAGGCACTCGAAACTCTCCCATCCCCACCCTCCAAATTCTCCACCAATCGCTTAAAACCCACAAGAACAGAATCAGGGTACAGAGTGAACAATCTAAGAGCCGCTGCAGTCGCCTTGGCGCGCACCCTAGACCGAGAACTACCCAGCAGAGAGGAAATCTCCATGGAGAGATCTCGCAGCAAATCCGCCGATGCCGCGGGGGAGGAGAGAAATTCTAGGGCTAGGGACGCCGCAGCATCACAATTGGGCGACGTAAGATCTTTCCTAATTTGATGAGTAGCGAGCGGAAGGACCGAAGTAGAAGGGGAAAAGGTAATTGAGGCGGCGAGATACGATAATTTCTTGAAATGGAAGTTGGAAGAAGGGAGAAGTTCTAGGGCGTGGAACGCAGACCATGAGACGTCGATTCCGTGGAGGGAAGCGATGTATGTGAGTTTCTGGAGGGCGATCGCCTTGGTGGTTTGGTCGGATGCGCGGATCTCGCGCCGGATCTCGTCTATCGCTCGCGAGAGGAGAATTTGGGGAGAATCTGAGCTTCGAAAGGATTTGATTAGGTCTTCGAGAGTGCGCTGGAATAGGCTGTCCAATAGAGAGGGCGACGAAGTTGAGGACGAGGAAGTCCCCGCCATCGCTACCGAGAGGTGTCTAGAGAGAGAAAGCTAGGTCTCCCGCAAAGCTGTAAAGCGGGAAGAAGAAGATGTCCCTGAGGCGTTAAGCCGTAACCGGTTAGATTCGGACCTGTTAATTGGATCCGATAATATATCCAATATTTGTATTTTGCAATTGACATTATTAAAATCTTTTGGGATTAACGGTTTTTTATATAAACCGGAAACTGTCTAGATATCGCGCGAAGAAAATGCCGGCGGAGGGGGAGGAGAAGTGGAGAGAGGAGGCGTTGGCGGCGACTCCGCTTCTACAGCCCGACTTCAAGTCCTCGAAGATCTCCCAGGCGCAGATCGAAAAGTTTAGGGTGCGCGATCGTTTCCTCTTTCATGTTCAAAAAAGTAAATCCCTTTTTTCTATAATTTTCTTCCGCTGTTTTTGATAATCCCTCTTCTTCGTTGAACTTTCCAGTCTTATTTACGAGCGTTCTGCTGCCTTTGGGCTGTTCTTTTCATTATTCAGTTGTCTGATATGCACTGCTATATTCGGATAAATAATTTTAGTGCGAGTATATCCGAAGAGTAATCCGTCATCTGAGGTCAAATTCGGACGAAGATGTGTTCCCTTAGTTTCACTTTTATTACTATCATGTACAGAATGGATTTTTTTTTTTGAGGAGAAATAGAGAGCCACCCGGAACCGGTGACCCCCTGTTGTCATTGAAAAAATAACTGAGATTACATCAAGGGGGCTATCCCCGTGAGGGTCATGCCACCTAGGTGCCAGGACCTTGCGATCCCCCTCGCAGCATGCTGTACCGCATCGGTGGAGGGGGGTCGGCCCCTGAATATAATCTCGTTCCGGTGGAGCCATATCGCCCATAATGTGGCGAAGATGGTCTGCCACTCTGTCTCCCGCCGGAAAGGCCCTTGGCTGATCGACTGCCAAAATGCGTCCCCCGCCGTGACGTCGATCCCCTCGAGAGCCGCCTCGTTCCACACGGTCTGAACCAACGGGCATTCGAAAAATAGATGAGAGCAGTCTTCAGTCGCGCTGGAGCACATAACGCACCCGTCATCCGCCTCCGGAATAAAGCGCTGCCGCAGGGAGCGTGTCATCAGGCGGTTCCGAATGAGGAGCCACCCGAAAACCTTGATCTTTAGAGGAATACGCCGTCTCCACACCACGCGGCACCGGCGTACCAGTACTGGATTGTCTGGAGGCTCCGTGGCTAGGAGCGATCCATACACCTCGCGGACCGTGAACCGGGAGCCCCTCCATTCCCAAGCGTCCCTCCCCGCCTCGGCAGGCCGCAGATGAGCCAATGCCGTCTGCATCCTGAGTAGATCCTCGATCCGTTGTTCTGACATAGCATCAGGGAGAGGTGGGCACCACGTGTTGCACCATGCCTGCTGCACCGTGGCCTCTGGATTGGTGGAAAGGCCGTAGAGGCGGGGAAAAACGTCCCGCAGAATCCCTAAACCGGACCAATCATCAAGCCAGAACCTGAAGTTTACTCCATCCCCTAGCTTAGCCTGGAACAAACTTTGGGCCTGGGCAAAAACTGGTCTCAAACCCTTGTAGAATGCCGACTCGCCTCGCCTCTGTTCGGATCGTTGCCCCCAATCCAACACGGTCCCATAACTATCCATTAAGCTCCGGGTGACCATATCCGTTGGAGCTTGCATCATTTTACGTACCTATTTCATAAGCAGTGTGGTGTTGGTGTGTCGTAGATTCCTCACCCCGAGGCCTCCCTCAGTCGTAGGCCGGCATACCGTACTCCACTTGACCAAGGCTCATCCCCTAGTCCCATTTGTTTCCGCTCCGTGCCAGAAGAACCGTCTCATGATGGCTTCCATGCGCTTGCATATCCCCATGGGTAGGCAGAAAACTGACATAAAGTAGGTGGGGATGGCGGAGAGCACTGACTTTAAAAGAACGAGGCGTCCCCCGCGTGACAAAAGTCGAGCCCGCCATCCCCCCAAGCGGCGCTCTATTGTCTCCAAAACTGGCTGCCATTCTCGTGTTGTTATCCGCCCCTCCACGAGGGGAAGTCCTAAGTACCGAATAGGTAAGGATCCCGCAGGTGTATCCAGTATGCGGGCACATCTATCCCTTTCTTCCGCAGACATCCCAAATCCTATGAAAGTGGACTTGGCCCGATTGAGGCTGAGGCCCGAGAAATCTGAGAACAAATCCAATAGAGCTGAGACCTTCTCCGCGGCCGCCACCGAGCCCTCTATAAAGAAGATCGTGTCGTCATCGTACTGCAATAAGGGTACCCCGCCTGGCCATCCCGTGGTCTGAAAGCCCGCCAGTAGCCCCCCCATGCACAGTCTCCCCGTGCACACCGTACAGAATGGATTTTCAATCTGAAATAATGCTTTTTCACTCTATATTAGGAACTTCACAAGTTGCGTTTGCAAATGAAGGAAAGTGCGAAAGAGAAAGGAAAGGGAAAAGGTAGTGAAGTTTCTTTCTGAATGATTTCTCTCGTGATCGTGTCAAACATTTTGTAATTTACTATTTTTCTATAGTCAATGCAAGTAGTGGATCAGCAGGACAGAATACGAAACTATTCATCAAAGAATGCAAGGAAGATGAAATGGCTGCAGTGCGAGATGAGTCAACTGCTCCCATTTTGATTGCAAAAAACTTTTGTCCGGGCCCAGTAAGTTCTCTTTTAAAAATTTCATTACATCTCTTTTTTACTTGAAATATTATTTTATGCCATTGAATTCAATGCTCTTGTTCAGTATGATATGATTATTATTTGGTTTTTTTTGGAATTAGATACAGTTGGCTTTGTATTTGATTAATTGAGATTGTGTCAGGGTGAAGCTGAATCTGCGTTCAAACCCAAAAAGAGGCAGAAATTACACTGGGGGTAAAACTTTTAGATCTTGGCAATTCGTTTTTACAAAGGATTTTTTGGAAAACTCTTGCTGTTAAATGGAGAAATCAGATTGTCTTCATTTTCAATTCTCGCTGATGTTTCTGATTTGTGGCTTCTTACAGGCTTGACACCAAGAAAAGATGGGAAAGGAAGTCCAACATGTAAAATTGGTAATTTATCAAGCTCATCCTCTCTCTGCACATTTTGGGAAGAAAAATACAGAAAACATTCCAAAACTTTGGTTCAAGAAATCTATAGTAGGTCAAGAACTTGGAGATAGTAAGTGCCAGAATTATAGAACTGATGATGAAAACTCCATAATATTCCTGCTAGAATAGGAGTAGGCCGCATTCCTCACACAGTCCATCATTTTGAACCTCTTTTTCAATCCTCCTAGAGATTGAAAAGGGAAGGTCCCGAAGGTAGAAGACTAGCAAAATTTGCTGCTGCTTTTCTCACTCATTTGGTGCTTTGGTGCCCTCGTTAGTTCCACATGCCCGCATTCTAGAGGATCGTAGGATTCTGATGGAATCCGTTCCGGGTCAACTAGCTCTAAAGAATAAGTGTTCTGTTGTCTCTAGGTTCAGGCTGTTGTTGACTGATAATTTTTTGAAAGTATGGGCAGACTCATGCATTAAAAAGAAAGTGCCCTACCTATAAAGGAGAGACTCTTCTCTACTTGAGGGGTGTACATTAATCAACCTACATCTCTCTCTCTCCCCTTCTCTCCACATGATTCTGTGGTAGAGTCATTGTTCTTGTGATTTGTGACCAAAGATTCTGTCTGAATTTTGAAGCCCATTGACAAGCATCTAAATCGCATGTTAAATTTTTATCAAAATAAAAGAAGCAATGATACTCTGCCATGAAAAGATTCATGAGAAGTGCAAGAAAGAGTTTGATCTTTGAAAATTCAATTGGTGCCAGGGTCCAAGAAAGTCAGCCAGATTACAAGCAAAGCTCATCAACGTACTGAAGATTTTCCAAGAGAGGTAACTTTTTAAAGGAAATACTCCCAATGGTTTGAAATCCATTGGCTGGGTTGAACGATAGGGGGCTTCTTGACGCAAACAACTGCATCAGTGGGAAGACGCCAAGGGAGCATCTCTCCACTAAGTCTCTCTCCGGGAAGCATGAAGAAGTCCTGCTCTGTATAAAGCATCGAGAAATCCTCAACTACGCAAAAAACACGCAGGATGAATAATCTACTATTCATTTTTTAATTTACTCATCAAGTATTCTCTTCTTTACTTCATTTCAGTGATTGTGTTTAAGTGGTGTGGTAAGCAAAGGGAGCTGATGGATGTACAAGAATGAGGACCTTCCCCCACCCAATGCCAAGGATGACTTACATGCATGTCTTCTATAGTCAACCATAGTGAGTATAAATTATCAAAGCACCCTGGCTGCATTAAAGAAAATAAGGTCATCAGCTCTCTAGAAGAGGAAGGGTGCCCTAGGAGTAAATAAAAAGATCCATACGTATTTTGACAAACTGGATAGGCCAAAATTAGTATTTTCTTTCTTGTTTAGAAGGTAGAATATCCACCAACTTCTCTCTTTCTTATGGCCTATGGGTGAAAATGTCCTCCAATTTCTGAAAGATTTACAATCACTCAAGAAAATTTTGACAACTTGCCACAAAAACTCAAATGTACTGAGAAAAAGTAGAAATTTTCATCTCCCTGTGAGTATGAACTCGGCACACAAACACATAAAATGTTGATCATATATTCATTATCTTAGAGGTCAAATGTATCATTAGTCTATATTTTGTCTAGGCACTCAAATATAGGTGCATGAGTGAAATTGGATTTACTACTTCAATAATCTACATCATAAAATGAGTTTGAGCTAGCTTGAATGCCTTAGTAATCATAGTGTGATTTGTAAGCACCAAGAATGAACCCACCTAGCTTCACACATAAATAGGTTCAATGACCAATAAGTGGTATCCATATAGGGGGAGAGAAATGGTCAAAAAACCAACTCGGCAATGAAGGTAACATAGAATCTAAAAAATAAATCTAGAATCTACTGATGACACTTCTTGTTTGGATTGCAAAAACCTTGTATCTTAAATTTAATCATTCCACATTTACAATCAAACTCAATTTGAAATGACATCTTAGACGGTCCATTTTTAGAAATGAGTGGTTGATAACATGCATATTTAACTCATATTTTCATCATACTTAACTGATATTAATGCTTAATTTATGTAATTATGATGCATGTTATCATATTTTTATGACATTTTCATCATTGGCATGTCATTTCACTCAAATCCACATTTTTTGCATTATTTAGGGTTAATTATGTGTTTTATTGATGTTTGACCTTTTTCAAGGTCAAAAAACTTGAAATTAACCATTTTCCTTGAGTTAAATTTTTAGGACTTTAGTGGATGATTTAAATAATAGAATGATGGGATGAATCAAAAGTCAACTTTAGGGGGTTGACTTAATTTGGCTTTTAAAAGTCAAGCTCGAATTATTTTAGTTCATCATATTCTCTTGCTAATGTTTATATTTCAAGTGACATGAGATTAAAGAAGAAGAAATTTGTGATCCAATGAAGAAAATTTGATTCAAAAAGGCTTTTTAAATTGAAAGTTATGAATTTCTTCAGTTTATATAATTTTATGGAAATTTATTTTGATTTTTCAGGATTTTTAAAGGCCGACAATAAACACAAATGGGTTTATTTGGCGTGGGACCCGCGCTGTGCTGACGTGGCGATGCTGACTCATGGCAGCGCCAGCTAGGTGATGAGACGAAACCGCGAGGTCATCGACTTCACACGGTCTCGTGTCAAAAATAATTCCAAGCTTACCAATTTGATGAAAATGATTCGAATTGAGGGGTATAATAGTAAATAAGGGTCTAATCCATAGGGAAATAAGAAAATTTCTGATGTTTTCTTTGAAATTGATCAAATCGGATGATAAATCAATGGTAGAAATTGGGGAAAATGGTATATTATGAAAGATAACTTCGAATCGCTTCCACGGAATCAAGAATCATCGAAATTGATCTTGATTTCGTGGAGAAATTGAAGTTCAAAATAGAGAGAAATTTTCGAACGTTGAAAATCGCCAAATTGACGAAATTGAAGCGAAAATTAAACTTTAAATTCTAATCTAAATCAAAATTAAACTTGATTGGATGATAGATTAGCAAAAACCAATTCCACTAACCCCAAATAGCGATCAAATTAACACGATTAAACCTCTTAATTGTCAAAAATGTGAAGAACGCGATCGTGGAGTTCAAGCTTCGATTTCTCCTTCGTCTTTCAGCCAAATCTCGATTTCAAGCTCTCCATGGGTGCGGAAATGAGAGAAGAAGAGGATGGAATCGAGAGATTCGAGAAGGGATGTGTCTAAACAGATCAATTTGCTTGATTTCTAACTCGAATGCTTACAAATCGGAAGAACATGCCTTATTTATAGGCTATTTGGGCGTAACCGTCCGATCGAAACGATCGACGGTTACGATAGAACAGTCCATCATGGACAGTTTCAGTTAAGTCGCAGCCATTCGATCTTGATGGATGGTCCAGATGAGCCGCGTGGATGAGATTTATAAAAACGCTTTATATCATGCCGTTGGATCGCGATCTAACGGTCGAGATGCTCCCCGCGCGATTAAATCTTGGCTGTTATAACGCTCCTTAAAACTCACGTGTTTTGATGAGATCTAGTGGACCGCGAGCTCACCCGATCGACGCGCGATGTTCCGCGGTCTGCCCGATCCGACGCACTGCGAGTGGCCACGTCACCTGCACATAGAAACCGTGTGGAACTTAGTCCCACATGAGAAAAATTAAAAACAAGGGTTGGGTTTATAATATGCGAAGTTTATATCGGTTAGCTTAAATCCTAACTATTGGATGCTTATATGTACTATAACCAATATATGTATGATAAATATAAATATGCACACGTCACATCGCGCCGCGTAGGCGCCGCGTGGGCCCGCGTGGCGCTGCCACGTGACCTTGCATGCCACGTCGCATCCACATGGGTCCCGCATAAAATTAAAACCCTTTTTGCTTATTTTTAATTCATTTTTAACATTAAAAATCACAAAATTAATTCAGAAAAATCAAGAAAAATCCCTAAAAATTAGAAAATTCATAACTTTTAAAGTATAACTCCAAATTAATCCAAATTTCTTTCATTTGATCCAAAATTTAATTATCTATCATTATCAAAAGTCAAAATTAATAAATAATGAGAGTTTTAATTTTCATTTAAAAAATGTATTTATTTTTTTAAGGATTTTAACTTAAGAAAATATAAATAAATGTTTATAAAACATTTTCTCTCATTATTTTAACTTTAAAAACCTCTATAATCTCAAGTAAAGATGGGTTATTAATTATTTATCTTTAAATCATCATATTTAACCCTAATTTAGAGTATTTTTGAGATTATAATAACTTTTTCATGGAATGATAGAAAAATGCGCATAAGTATGATAACATGCAAGGAAATGAAATCATTTATGCCTTAATATGCATTAATAATCATGTTTTATAATGTTTATTTAGCATGTTATCACTGGGCCTGCACGGACCCATGCGGGTGCGTACGTGGCGTGAAGGCTATGTGGGTTAAGCGGTTTGGGCCCACAGGCATAGTGGGCCCGAGTATCAGGTAGAGGATAGTGGGGGAATCATAAGGCCCATAGGGCGACACGATAGCTATAGGGGTCTTCCCTTATAAATGCGAAAAAATCTCTTAATTTTTTCTCATGTGGGACTAATGTGTCTCTATGTATCGCAAGTGACGTGGCAACTTATGAAGCATTGGATTAAGTGCGTGAATAGGTGCGCGTTGATCTGATGGATCTCGGTCCACCAGATCTTGAGCAAACACACATGATCAATTTTTAGCCGTTGATCTCATTAGTGAGATCCAATGGCAAGGACAATCTCGCAACCGGAGAATGATGGAGTGACACGTGGCAGTTTGTGGACGCTCCGAAGAAGATCAAACGACAAAAATGAAGGAGAAGGTGGAGCCCGCGTCATGGGGATTGTGGCTCACTTCTTCCATGCAACATGGCATCATTTGAGCCATTTGATTCTCTAGATGAAAACGGACAACCATATTTAAAACACAAAATTCATCTATAAATTCATGTTCTCTCTTACAGAAATGAACTCTTGATTAAACTTTGAATTGAGCATCTTTGGAGGAAAATATTGAGTTCTTCGTGAATCCTATGCATCCTAGACTCGATCTCGCATGGATTGAGGCAAGAAATTCACAAAAATTGTGAGAAAAGCGTTTGGTAATTGTCCATTGAACGCCGAAATCATGTCAGACAAGGAATTAGAGAAACCTACAGCAATCAAATCAATTTGAAGCTTAATCTTCATGTTAATCGGGTTAGTAGTGTGATACCTTCGTAATCCTCACTTTCTAGATAGTTTAAATTAGATTTAGATAGATACTTAGAGTTTTAAGAACCAGAATTTCTTCATTTTCCCCAAATTTCTTCACGGATTTTCGTGGATTTCCGAACAAGGATTTCTCTTTCATCTTAAGTCCAATTCTAATAACTTTTTATTTCATTAGATTTCTTGTTCAGCCAGATTTCCATGAATGATTTGCAAATTTTTCATCGAGGTTTGACTCCCTCTATTTGTCTTTTGACCAACTATTGTTCAAAATGAATATGAAATTGGGCGTTGACTTTCGAGGGTTATTACTACAAATATGGAATGTGAAATTTGTTAATTTTGGTGTCTTTTCTAATCTACTTATTGTAAGCTTTCTACGCATAGGTGATTTGTCATATTTGGATACCATTTGACCTGTCAATTTAAGGATTTTGATTGAAACCTTAATTTTAGTGATTTTTTGTCCAATTGACTTTAAAAAATCACAGTAAATCTAATGGTACTATAAAAATCACGATTTTAATATCAAAATTCTCCTCTTTCTCTCTAGTTTCTAAAAATATAATTTTTCGTAATATTATCTCACCTTTTTCTTCTCTGATTTCACAAAAATTCAACGTATGGTCAAAGTCAATGCTTTCACTTTGACTTTTGACTTTTCTTCTCCAAAACATTTTTCAAAAATTTTAAAAAAACATCATCTCTCATATATTAGTAATATTTCTATTCATTATATAGCATAATCCTTTCTTAAAAACCCTAATTACACTTAAGTTGACCGAGTCAACTCTTTCCATAAAAGTGAACTATGCTCTCTATGGATTCGACCCGATCTCATCCCTGTACTTGATTTCTGATTTTTTTAAAAATCATCGTGAGTTCAGAATTATATCTTTTGACTAACGATCAAGTGTTTCAACGACTGCACGTTTCATTGTTCATCAATGGTCTATAAGTCGATCAAGCTAAGTGTAGCTCATTCATTTATCTACAAATCTTACACTTATTTCCGAGAATCTGTGACATTTATGGTGAAGTATAAGGTTACTGATAACATGCTAATTAGACATGATAATACAATATTATTAATGCATATTAAGTCATAAAAAATTTCATTCCTATGCATGTTATCATATTTATGAGTATTTATCTATCATTCTATGAAAAAGTTATTATAATATCAAATTACTTTAATTTAGGGTTAATTATGATGAATTAAAGATAAATAATTCTATAACCCATCTTTACTTGAGATTATAATTAGTTTTTACTGTTAAATAATAAGAGAAATCATTTTATATACCTTCATTTAATTTTCTAAGTTTTTAAATCTTAAAGAAATGAATGTATTTTTGAAATATAAATTAAATCTCTTATTATTTATTAAATTTGACTTTTTAGAATGATAGATAATTTATTTCTGATCAAATGAAAGAAATTTGGATTAATTTGAGTTATATTTTGAAAGTTATGAATTTTCTAATTTTTAGGGATTTTTTCATATTTTTTTGAATTTTTTCTCAATTTTTGAGGATTTTTTGGAATTAAAAAATTTTGATTTTTTGGATTATTATTAGCGCGTAGGTGACGTGGCACAATCTGGAGCGTCCGATAAATCGCAATCGATGATCACATGCAGGATGTGATGTGGCACATCGTGGTACGTTCGATCGCGCGATTAAATCGTGATCGTTGATTTTCACTTAAGCGTGGGGGTATGTGGCGCATTCTGATTTGTTGGCAAATCATTTTCTAAATGATTTAATCTGAGCCGTTGATCAAAGGAGTTATAATGACTGAGAATAAACTGACATAAACGTATATGAAACGTTTGATCACGATCCAACGGCGAGCGTTTGATGCGTTTTTATAATGCATGCAACGTGGCGTCATCTCGGCGGTCGATCGAAGATCCAACGGCCACGACTTAATGGTAACGATTCGCATCTGATGGGTTTCATCAGAACCATGGATTAAATGAAGATCGGACGGTTACGCCCAAATTAGCATATAAATTGAGATGTTCTTTGACGATGTAAAGCATTTGAGAGAAATTCGAGTAAATCGAATTATTTAGACACCAAATCTCTTGAATCTCTTATTCCCAATTGGTTCTAGACTCATTTCCGCATCTACGGAGTGTTTGAGAGTGAGATTTCGATGATCGAGGAAGAAGAAATCAATGCTTGAACTCCACGATTGCGATTTTCCAAATTTTGATGAATAACCTAGATTCTGGCGATTAATTGGATCAATTCAATCGCAATTGTGGGTTAAGGATCGTGTTTCATCCTAATCTATCTTCGTATAGATTTAGATTTCATTTTAGAATCGTAATTTGAGTTAATTTTGTTCTTAATTTCGGTTTTCGTGATTTTTATTTTTCAGAAATTTCACCTCTGTTCATTCGATGATTTCTTCGCGAAATCAAATCCAAATTCAGTGATTTTTGATTCCGTGGATTCCTCTTCGAGTTAGGGAAATCTCTTGAATTAGGGAAATCCACAGGGTCCCCATTTCTATCATCAATTCATCGTTCGATTTGATCAAATTCGAAGAGATCATAAAAAATTTCCCTAGTTCCTTGTGGATTCGACCCTTATTTATCATTATACCCCTCAATTCATGATTTAATCATTAAATTGGTAAGTTTGGACTTTATTTTGACTCTTGACCGTATGTTTTCAAGGACCTCGCGGTCTCGATTCATCAGTTATATGTTCAACGATAAGTAACATACAATTAAATAATACACCATTGATCATTTGACTTAAAGACTTGTCCTAAATGTTCTAGTTCATGGGATATTCAAGAAGGATATTAGATATCAGATATAGTACATTTTCGGCGCTTGTTCATATTATGAAGATTGATGAGACAATTTTTTATAGTTGTTGAAAACATACAATCATAGGTAAATGAAAAGGTTTAGACTCTCTTTGATTGATGAATAATTAGTAAATAAAATTTTAAATCCATTGAGAATCACGGTTGACTTTGAGGTTTTAGAATTGGGTAAAATTGGGTCATTGATGCATTCATTTTCATCATTATAAATGGGTTTTAACACATAATTTTTGTTACTATAATGCACGTTATCATGTTTTTTATGATATTTTTGCATTCATCATTTTATTCTACTCATATTACGAACTTGCATCTATTTAGTGCTAATTTGATAAAAAAATAAATATGTCCGATCATACATCATGCTTTTCAATTACTTATACTATGAGACTAACCCCATTTGACTCTTTCAAATTCAAGTGGTTAAATTCTCATATTTTCTATGAGTTATGTGGATGTAGTGGACATAGGTATGCAAGTAGGAAAGCATGGATAGGAATGACGATAAGAGGAAAAAGGAAACAACTCTCTACTAAATTTGAACACCAAGTTAACCATCTTTATATGAAACGTGGTAAATGAGGTTTGCATTTGGTAGAGGGATCATCATAAGGTTTTTAGAATGATCCAAAATTGATTTAGAGTGAATATTGGGTCAACCTCCTTATTTTTAAGGAGGTTGGACCAAACTTAATTTTTATTAAAGGAGGCCTTAATTTTTTTTTCTAGATATTTTTAGATGAAAAGATAGAAGATTAAATTCTTGATGCAATGGAGAAAATTTCATGACAAAATGAGTTGTATTTTGATGAGGTATTCTATTTTTAAGTTTAGAGATTTTTCTAGAATTTTTCTGGAATTTTTTTCCTAAATTTTTAGAGACTTTTCCGACTTTGAGCATATTTATGAAAATGTCACTCCAATTTTTGAAATAAAAATTTACGAAAAATACCCTTCCAATTTTTAAAGTGAAAATGTACAGAAACGCCCCTTCAATTTTTGAAGTCAGAAATTTACATAAATGATCTCAATCAAAGGCTAGGATTTTTTTAAAATTAAAATCATGATATCTCGTGATCTATATGAAGTTTTGAGCTGAAATTTTATCTCTAGATTTATCTTTTAACCTTCTATCCATCTATATCCTTGGATCAAATAATCGAACTGGAAAAAAATTAATTTTAATAATTGGACTCTTTTACCTCTCTTTACACTCAAACCCTAGGAAGCCACCTATAAAAGCTTTCATTTTCTCTCTCCTCATATTTTTTGGCTCTCTCTTAGCATCAGGATACTAGAAGGAAAGAGAGAGGAAGTCAAGGCCCAAGGAGGAGCATTGTTTGATGCCCAACCTTGTAGTGGAGAAAGGAGCAAGCAAAGATCGTGATTGGAGCGGATCGAGCATCACTCAGCCTAGGATGGGCACACCAACGGGGTTTGTGCAATGATCTAGATTAGATTTTGGCTTGGGAACATCTCCATATAAAGTAGACATTTTTTTTTTTTTTTCTTTTCCTTTTATTTTAGTAGCTTTGACATCATCTCTGCGTGCATCTCTCACTCTCGCCGTGCATTTATCCATCGCTACTGTCATCTATTTTCTCATCTTTATATCATATTATCTCTATTTTCATCTCTATTAATCTAATTATCTCATCTATTTTGTAATTTCTATCTTAATTCTAAGATAAACTCCAAATTATCTCTCATACTCACCTCCATGTACTCCATTCCAACTCACACATCTTCCTCTGCCCTCATCTTTCTTTTAAGCACATAACCTCATTACTTTAGCTCCCTGTGGATTCGACCCTTGCTGAAACTATATTATGTAAAGGAACTCTATTTTATTGCATGAAATCAATGCACAACAATGACGAAAAACATATACGCGATCGAGTTTATCAATTGGTGCCGTTGTCGGGGAGGGTGAGAGTGAGAGATGCACCCAGAGATGATGTCAAAGCTACTAAAATAAAAGGAAAAGAAAAATAAAAATAAAACACATGCCTACTGTACATTAATTGATAAACTCAATCATATCTCATTCCTACTATCTCGGCCAAGGATTTCATCGTATCTCATTCTTTAAGTTATTCTCCTGAAATATTGAGGGCGAATGATCCCATCTTGATCAAACAATGATCTTCGAGGACTTCATGTTGTATCTAATGTATGACTTTTAGGAGATCTCATGGCTAGGAATTCGTAAGTCATAATCAAAATACATGATCATGTATCCACAAGATGTCTTTGGTGTCTCGAGTCACATGACCACATACACTACCATGACATGAATAAAATTGATTGATAGTTAGGTATAATACCATTCAAGGGTTCATATAGATCAATTCAGTTGACTCTTTCTCCAAAGAGCACTTACTATCAATCCTTAGTGTCTCCACCCCAATGGCTATATGATCAGCCATACTCATTATTTGAGTTATATAAGATAATGCTATTCTTTCTGGATAATTCGATGTCATTCTCGAATATCCCGCAAATATGAATGCTTAGAACATATGTTTAAAGACTAGTGATCACTATATTATGATCTCATCATAATTTACTTAGTCATTGCGTGTGCTCGTAGACTTTATTACAAACATCACACAAGAAAAATAAGAAATAAATTTCATTTCAATAAACATAAATGAGATACATGAAAATATGATTGGCTTATTGGTCACATAATATCCATCACCATGTATATCCTACTGAAACTATTTTGGATGATTGGGAACAAAAGTATGGAAATTGGTCTAGCATCTCTTGTAAGTTGAAGCAAAGCACTTCTAGTCTTGGAGACTATTGTTTGAGTTCAAAGGGCCTTCTAACTAAGATTGAGATTTCTCAGCCCTGCTGATATATATAAAATTGCGGCCATTGAATGCGCAAGTTCACATATAAGAAATTCTACTCAACTTTTTGAATTCGGTTTTGAAACTTAAAATAGCAGTAAGTCGAGGTCAAATCCACAAGGACGAAGATTAAAGATTAAATAAATAATTTTATTATTATTTTTAGATCAAGAAAGCAGAGATGATTGATAAAAAGAAGATGTATGGGGGAGATGAAATGAATAGATCAAATGCTTCCAAACTCCTTTTGAAGGTTGAAAACCCTTGATCAATGGTGGAAAAAATATTTTAGGGCTTGAAAATATAAAAATATGGATGGAAAATGATTTTGAATCTAAGGATTCATGATGAAAACAAAATTTATTGATTCTCTCTAGTCAAAGCCGAACTTCAAGAGTTCGTACTTCTTGCGTGGACTTGAAATCTTACTTCCAACACGAGGAATGAAGAGAAAATAGATGAAACTTGCTAGAAATGAGGTCCATACATATAGAATGACTAATCGGTACCTTCTTTCATCTTGGTTAGACAATGCTAGAAGCACACAATGAAACATTAAGTACTAAACTTTTTTGCCTCATAATTTGAATCAGCCCTAACATATTTGTAGCACTTGAAATGTCAATCATTCTCATGAAATTTCAGTCCTTAACTTGATTAGGATCATGAGACATCATGATTTTAATTTGGAACATTTTTTCATTGATTTACTTTCTCTCTTCTCAAATCGCTCCGATCAAACAAGTGATCAAACTTTAAAAAAGAAGAAGAAAATATCTCTTTTCTTTCCTCTCTTCTCTCTCTTCCCTCATCTCTCTTCTCTCTTATCTCCTCTCTCTCTCTCTAGGCGATGGTGATAAGTGGTCAAAGTGCAAGCGCAAGGGGATGGCACGAGCAAAGAAATGAGCAAAGAGAGAAGCATGCACATGCACGGTAAAGATCAGGAGAAAGAGTGATGAGAAAACAACATGATGCAGCACAACAGAGAGGAAGAAGAGCTTCTCACATGTGCGCACGCACACACGTGCATGCGAGAGAGTGAGGGAGATCAAAATCTAGAGAGAGAGAGAGAGAGAGAGAGAGAGAGAGAGGCACGTGAAAGAGAGCTTTCTCGGAAAGATTTCATGCACGAAAACAATGTTTTTCTGTTGCTCGAGAGAGGAGGGAGAGAGAGAAATTTATGTGCCGGAGGGCTGATGCAAAGGTGATATGTGCAACAAAAAATTTTCCTCGCATGAGAGAGAAAGAGGAGGCGATGGAAAAAAGGAAGAAAGAAAAGAGAGGGGGGAATAGGATCTCTTCCTCCCCCTTATGCACACACATCTGTGTAGGGGAGAGAAGGAAGATAGGAAAGGGGGAAGAATTTCTATATTGTGTCAAACTTGTGATATCAAACTCTTGCAAACATGTTAAATGGATTGTAGCATAAACCTATCACTTTCTGGGAGACACGCTATAGCTTGTCAACATATGTGTCGGTAACTCGAATTATCAATTGGGTTAAATCAATCCATGATTAATTAATGAATATTAGATATGAATTAATTTTTTGGATATAAAATAAAGAGTTATTTGGCCTAAAGGATGTTACTCTTAGGGATTTTGATGTTTGTCAAAATGGATGTAACAAATACTTGTGTTTAAATTGATTCTTTTGAATGATCAATCATGTTGGTTAATTTCTTGCAATTATTTTATGTCTAACCTCACATAAATCTAGAATCGTTGTTATTCTATTTTATGTTATTTTTGGAATAACCTTCTTAATTGTTCTACATTTTGCAAGCCTAAGTACTATTGAAATAATGCCTTTTTCCTTTACCACCGTTACAAGTTTTTATTGGGTTATTAGGTATGAACTAGTCTAATTATATGTCATCAAGAATTATTCTTACATCAGTTAATATCTAGATTTGTCATATACATTTATATCTTTATATACATGCTACATATCAGAATTATTTATATTAGAAATGCCCTAAGAGAAAGAAATCTTTTAAAGATTTCTTCCTTCAAATTTAGTCCTGGGGGTGTGGTGGTTAGGGTATAAAATGCAGAGATTATGTATTTGATCTCACCGCTTCTCTTCCAAAAAAATTAGGGTTTTGCTCTATTCAGTTCTCACCCATCGTGGTCTTCAAAAGCTTCAATCTTGATCAAGATCTAGACATACAACGTAAACTGCCTTGAGATCAATCTGTCTAAAGCTTTCATCACAGCTCACGCTCAAGCTCACATCATCTCACAAATTATTTCAGTCATCCTTACTCCTTCAATCAACGTATTTCTTGATCGTATAGGTTTCTCCATCTCTATTACGATTTTTTAATCTCTTCCTCATCTAAATCTCTACTTTATTCATTGGTTTATTTTTTGTTACACTAACATTACTGTTTTTTAGAAAAATCGCTCTCATCTCATTCTCACATCTTTTCAGATTTCAATCTTCATCGATATATAATTTAAATGAACTATTCTAACATCACATTTATTTACATTTTACCTTATATAATAAATCTCGCTCTGTTCTTTTGTATTCTGAATCTTCATAACACATCAGTCTCCCTCTTTCCTCCATTTTTATATATATTCGTCCTTTCGGCGCATTTATTTTTGTACTTCTATCACACTCTCACTATTAAATTTTCTGTAATCTAATATGATTTTGTACCTTTTCAGATTCTAGTTTGTATTAATTTTATTTACTCTCTCTATCAATCTAATTACATTAATTCTCACTTTGTGAAAAATTTCTGTAATCTAATCTGATTTTGTACTTTGTCAGATTCCACTTCATATTAATTTTATTGACTTTGTGTGTCAATGTAATTGCACTAATTCTCACTATGAAATTTTCTATAATCTAATCTGATTTTATACCTTGTCAGATTCTAGTTCATATTAATTTTATTTACTTTATCTATCAATTTAATTGCTTTAATTCTCACTGTGAGGTTTCTAGTCATCTAATCTGATTTCAATACTTGTTAGATTCCATTCCATACTATTTTTCTATAGTTTATCAAGTAAGTTAATTGGTTTATTTTTGGTTGTGACTATTTTAGAAAAAAATGTTGATCGAGCTTCAATATCCTCTTACTCTTTTAGTTGGTTAGTTAGCATATCTTGCTCAGCTCTTATGTGTTTAGGAAATAAGTTTATTTTTATCGTTGTAGCGGAGATTGTATTAGAAACCATCCCATTCCCATTTCTTACAACCTTCGGGAATACTACTCAAAAGGTGCTTTAGTCATCAAAGTCAATCAAGAAGTTAACAGTCAATCATCGAGAAGTAGTCTATCCCATAGGATAGTTAAAACCTTTCATCAGAGGTGAAAGTCAATATTTTTTAGAGGTCAACTGTGTCTATCAGAAGGTCAGAAGTCAACAGTTTCATTAGAAGTCAAAGTCAATCCTTGAGGGAGGTCAAATCGTGTCTATCATAGGGTCAGAAGTCAACAGTTACATTAGAAGTCAAAGTCAATATTTGAGAGAGGTCAACTATGTATGTCAGAAGGTCAACAATCAACAGTCACATCAAAAGTCAAAGTTAAACTTTGAGGCAAGTCAAACTGTGTCAGTCAAAAGTCAAAGTCAATAGTCAACCCTAAGAAGTCAAAGTCAATAGTCAACCTTAAGAAGTCAAAGTCAACAATCAACCTTAGAAAAAAGTCAACCCTAAGCGGTCAAAGTCAATAGTCAATCTTAGAAGTCAAGTTCAATATCAAAAGGTCAAAGTCAACAATATATACTAAAGTCAAGTCAACCCTATCCAAGCTAAGCTATTTTGACTATAGTATCTCACTGTACCTCATCTAGTTAGAATCATTTAGTTATACTTTGTCAATCAAGATTACTCTCATGTGTACTTAGAAGAATGGGGTGAGTCTTAGTTGTGGAGACGAGAAGGTGAAGAGTTTCTAGAGCAAGAAGACCAAGAGGTTCAAAAGGGCACAAATTTCACTTTATTTGAAGTCGGCAACACAATCAAAGGAGTTGTGACACAGGTTGTAGGGAGATGAGATCTCAGGAGGAGGTCAGCCTAAGGGAGTAGAGGCGTTCAACAGCTAAGGAGATCAAGACCAAGAGGATAGTACTGCAAGATAAGGTAAAGGTGAGAGTTAGGGTCGCTGTTGCGGGCGAATCCTAAAATTGTGTATATTGTCATCGTACAACCCGATTGTGGGGGAGTACAGATTAGGATTTCATTTGGTGAGATTGGAGGCTCATTGGCCATAATACTCGTGACTAGATTAAGGAACATTAGATCCCCCAACCAGTATAAAAACACTTGTGCACCATGAGGAAGAGAGAAGAGTGATAAACAAAGAATTCGAATAGAAGGTAAGCAAACTTAAAGAGTAGCAAACTAACTAATTCCCCCGCCCTCTTAGTTAGTTCCACCACCACTTCAGAACTTCAAAAGATTTTTAATTGGGCCTAAAGGGTCACACAATATAAGGTTCTTGGATGATGAGGTAAATTTATATTTTTAGGATTTTTTAATAAACACCAAAATCTATGTAAAGACCTTAATGATAGAGTTTGGTGTACTGGAATGACTCCCTTCCTTATAGCCACCTTGGTCTTTTCCTCTCTTTCCCTCTCTCTCTCTCTGTCTCTATCTGTCTGTCTGTCTGTCTCGTCTCTCTCTCTCTCGTCTCTCTCTCTCTCTATCTCTCTCTGTCTCTGTCTCAAACTCTATGTGATGGGTTACGCTGTGGAGATCCCTATGTATCAAGGCTATGTTAGTGAGTAATAACATATCATACAAAGCGAGTAATTACAAAGCTTGCAATTATACAATTATTAGTGCGTTTCAAAGCACACTTTATACATTTATGATGCATGTTATCATGTTCTGAGTGAATTTTTGTAAATTTCATGTCGTTTATCTTGAAGTCTTAATATCCATTATTTTAAGGCTAATTTTGTGTAATTCATATGTTTGACATTTGCTAACATTAAATTCTTTCAATTTTATCCTTATTTTCTTCAGATTTTGGATTTTATAAGATTGATGTGAATATAATTATGAATAATTAATAGACTAATAAGATATTTCATTTTGAATGGACTTTGAAATGAATTTAGTTTGACTTTTCTAATTGAAATTATAATATTTTAGGCAAAAATGATTTATGCTCCTAATATATCTTAAGTTAAATGGCTTAGAATGATAGATAATTAAATCTGTAATCCAATGAAGAAAATTTCAATGGAAAAAGTTAAAATTTAAAATATATATTAATTTTTTGTCTTAAGGATTTTTTGAGATTCATATTGATGAACCAAAACTTGTGTTTTTTATATCGTTGTTGTGTTTTAATTCATACAATACATTTATAATACCTCACTTAGGACAGTAGTAAGCAAGGGTCGATCCTCAGGGAATCTAGGTAATGAGGATTGAGACTAAGGTAGAAGAAGGGAAGAATTCCTATAGTGGAGAATATTAGAAGTTAGAAGAGGAATTTTATAGAGATAGTGGATGTAAATGGTTAGATTATGTTTATGTGGTTCTAATTAGAGGAGAGGGGGTGATAATTAGAAGGGAAGAGATTGAGTGAAGACGGGAGAAAATGATGAAGAGGAGAGAAGAGAGGTATAATTGTATAGAGATAAATGATGATTTAGGGTAGGGTTTATGAAAAAAATGCAACAACCTATGATTTAAGTAGAATAAAAGGTCGTACATTATCCATGGAAAAGCATACAAGAGAATCCCTCATCAGAATCTTCCCACAAACCCCGTGTTGGTGCCAATCCTAGGTCGGGTGGTGTTTGATTCGCCATGATGTCGATCTCCTCTTGTTCTCCTTCTCTAGAACAAACTCGGGCATTCGATGATGCCTAGCTTGGGCCTAAGCTTCTCCCCCTTTCCTGCTGGTGACCTGGTGTCAAGAGAGAGCCAAAAGACAAAGAAATTCGGAATGGAAGGAGGAATGCTTTTAGGAGTTAGGGTTTCCAACAAACTGATGGACGATATCAATTTTTGGTGTTTCCAGGAGTCCGACCATGCGGATGGAAAGAGCACGACAAGGTTAGTATCCCATCCAAAATTCAGCTCAATCGGACGGGTGGATCGAAAGATATCAGCCCTCCAAGTTGGAGCATTCCTGGCCATTGATTTGATGGTCTGATCTTTTTTAGTAATATCTTTCAACCGGTGAGTCCACGCGATCGTGCCACGTTGCCTGGAAGCCAACCATCGAAATGCTCGCCACGTCACCTGCATAGGTTAGTGACTAAATGACAAAACATCAACTGAATTAAATTAGTTCCGAAAAAAGCGAATAAGAGAGCGCCTCTGTCAAAGTAAACGCGCGAATAGTAAATTGCCACGTCACTTGCACAGGTTAGGAAATTAGAATGACGGTGCATGACTTTCGCCTCACCTGCGCAGGTAAGTAAGAAATTAAATTACTATTTCAATCCCTAAACGGTTAGATGAGAGGAAAACGACAAAAGCGAAATACAAGACGACGGAATAATAACACAAAATGAAAAAACGCGATATAAAACGACAAATCAAAATTTTCTTACGATCTGCGGCGATTAAATTCATCGCAGATCTCCTTTCTTCGTGTGAATAAGAGAGTGCCACGTCGCTCTCTTATTCTGCCTAAAGTCAATGAAGACGGCGCCAGGAAGACATCTCCACGTCACCTGTAAGCGAACAAAACAACAAAAGATCTACAAAACATCACGACAAAAGAAAGAGTGAGACAAAATGACAAAAGAGAAGGCAAAGAAAATGACAAAAAGGGAACATAAAAGACAAAACGAGGTATGTCTGCAGCGAATGAGAGAGCGCCACGTCACTCTCTCTCTCCTTCCTCCTTAACGTCAAAGATGACGGCGCCACCCACGTCATTTGCACGGGTACGTCAGCAAATAATAATAATAAAAAAAGAATAATACTTAGTAGACGCGGAGCTTCCAGATCGCGACACGTGTCATGATCTGGTGGCGGCTGTCTGACTTACCTTTGAGGACCTGAAATTACATTTATGCCCCTATTAGTGATAAATATGCAGAAAAATCTTAAGATAATTAGAGATATATCAAAATAATGCTCCAAAATTCATTTAAACCCCATATAAAATCCAGATAAATGTCTTTTGCCTTAAGAGACTCATTCCTGTGAGACTTTATAATCTAAAAGAATTGTACCATTATTGCAAAAATTATGAATTATCACCAAATCGTATTGAAGGCAAATTTAAGCAATTTAATCATGATAACACACAAATATGTTCTTTTTTAAGCTAGGTATTCATGTGATATGGATAGTTTAAAATCATAATATTGTGTGTTATCACATATGAATTTGTAAAAGCCTTAAAATCAATTTTCTAATTGTTAATAAGTGTGATGATGTAGAAATATGACATCATATGTCACAAATTAATTCATAAGAGGGCAAGATTTAATCTGAACCCTTCATCTTCACTTAGAAGGTGGTGGGGTATGTGGCTCCATCTTGTGAAGCATCGATTGGTCTTATTTTTACAATAAATCCTTTCTATTAATTAAATGGGTCTTTTGAGCTTGTTAAAGAGATGACATGGCTTCATCAAAATGCTCTAATGGTGATTTGATGATTGAAGCTAAATGATAATAGTTCAACATCATCATTTAATCTTGGTCGTCCATTGCATTTGGGAAGATGATTGAATGGCCAAGCCCAAATTCCTCTCTATCTATAATATCTCTCCTTACAAAAGAAGACATTCTCATTTTTTTTATTGATCAAACCTTTTGGACAATTTTTTCCCCTTAAATATCCTAATTGAAGCATCTTCGAGGCTTCTAGTGTACATTAATCATCTAAAATCAAGATTTTGATGAGAAATTGGGGAGAGTTTTATGCTTGAACTTATAAATTCCTCTTTGAAATCATGGAATAAAAGCCTTTGATCTAGTGATTCATTTAATCAACTTCTTCATGGTTTCAAGTGAGTTAGGTTGTATTATCCTTAATCTATTTTCATTTTGAGTGGTAGATTAATAGAAATTCATCAAATTTCTTTGATGAACCCTATTCTTTGGTAAGGTGATATGATCATGTTTAGTTTTTATCAATTCAGTTCAATTTTCTTTCTTGTTATGTGATCCTGGTGATGTCCAATTTGTTTCTACTAAGTATATCAAATTTCATTGAGTACTCTAGATCCCAAAACTTAAGAGGAACTATCAATGACTTCAAGTACTTGGCCAAGGCAAAGGGAACTATCAAAGGATGAGTTTTTTATGACTTCCTATCACACTAGGTCTGATTGGGATAAGTGATTATATTTTGGCAATTGACCATGACTTAAGTCATTTGCGAAGTATCAATGCAGATGAGCGATTAAAATATATGATTAATGGTGTCAAATCGGTTCTATATGTAGGTATAATAACACACTCAAAGGATATTCTTATGTAAGATAGTCCAATTCTTACATAATAACCCACTCAATACATATAATATAATTAAAAATAAAGGTATTATATATAGTCTCGCTATAAATAATTGATAACATGCATTTATAACTTAAATTATTATCCTAATTAACTCATATTCATGCTTATTTTATGTGAATATGATGCATGTTATCATACTTTTTAGGAATTTTCTCTATTGGCATGTCATTTCACTAAAGTTGATATTTATGCATAAATTAGGAATAATTTCATGCTTAATAGATGATTAATCTTTTGTTTAAATTAATAGAAGTTAATCTCTATTGTTGAATGAGTTTTGACTTTAGTAAATGTTTGGAAGGATGATTTTAGGGTACATATATGATTTAGAATGTTTAATGAGAAATGATGTAAGTAAATTATAAGTCATCTTGATTTCTTCTTTCTAAATATATTTTAAATTACATGATATTAAAAAGAAAAGAATTTGTGATCCAGTGGAGAAAATTTGGATTAAAAATGAGTTGTATATTTTAAGATATGATTTTCTGAAGTTTTAGCCTTTTTTTCCCTTATTTTATCTGATTTTTATTTGATTTCTATGAATTTTTATTTAAAAAAATCGCAAAAAGGGGGGAGTATTTACCTGCAGGCGCTGATGTGGCTAGCGGGCCCAGGCGGCGGCTGACTCAGGGGACTGCCTCGGGGTGCGACACGGCACTGAGGCCACGTGGCAGAGCCCGAGTGGCCCACGCGAGGCGCACGTGGCGTTGACGCGTGGCAGGGGGCCACGCGGGCACCTGTGAGGGGCGCCACGTGGCAGGCAGGTAGGTGGAGGGCCCACGGGTATAGTGGAGCCCTAGTAACATTGGGGGACGGTAACGCTATGCTTAAATAGGGGGGCTCTCCTATTTAAGCGCAAAACCTTTCATTATTTCCTTCGTGTGGGACTATGTTCCCACACGGTTTTTCTTTTGAAGGTGACGTGGCTGCATCGGACGCGTTGGATCTTTTCGCGAAGCGTCGATCGCGTGGACTCGAGTCCACGCGATCGAAATCAACACACGTGCGGGAATGATCGCGTAAGTGAATGAGATCAGAGGGCTTACCTTATGCCACGCGGCATCATGAAAGGGGCCCCCGATCGTCATCGGACGGCTGGAATGAAGTCCGATTTATGGCTCACCGTGGATACGCGCGGAGCCCTCCGGTGCGTCCAATTTCCATCACGCGGACGACAGCGAATCGTGTGGACCACGATGATCGTGCGGATCACGATCGCCTGGATCTTCATTGGACGGCACAGACAAGACGTGGAAGAACCCACGATCGCGGTCCGATCGAGCCGCGATCGCGGTGCGATCGAGCCGCGATCACACCTCTTTCGTTGGGAGATCGTCTCCCGTCGATCAGCAGGCGATCGACGAAGGATCAGGACCACGATCGTGGCCCGATCGCGGCCCGATCGTGGCCCGAGTATGGCCTGATCGTGGCAGAAGTTGTGGCGATTTGGAAGCAAAATTGAAGCGTTGGCCATCACCGATTCGTTGCGGAATTGAAGCCACGATCCATGCCCAAGGAATCGCCCCCTCGACGTCATCAAACCGCCTCCACGATCACCTCAACTGCCCACCATTTC
This sequence comes from Lemna minuta, assembly GCA_024174645.1. Lineage (NCBI taxonomy): Eukaryota > Viridiplantae > Streptophyta > Magnoliopsida > Alismatales > Araceae > Lemna > Lemna minuta. The sequence continues at coordinate 11,326,205 of CM044116.1, forward strand.
GAGCCCAATTTCCTCTTTAAAACCGGTGTATTCTTCCCTCTTTGTTCTGAACTTTTGATCGACTCGTGAAGAAATTAAGCGAGTTTCGAGAAAGGTCTTAAGTTCTCGTGATCCTCTGCTTCCAACTGTGTAGAGACGCATCCATTGAAGCATGATAATCACGATTTCATCTCTTGATTTCATCGAATTTTCCCCTTGAATTCCGAACGTCCACGAGGAAGAATCCGAGCAAATTCGCTTCAATCCACGAGAATTGAGGCCCCATTCTTGCGGAAATCGGGTTAGTAGTGAGGTTCGATCGATTATCAAGAGTTAATTTGTATCTTTATTAGGTTTAGATCTTTAATTTCGCAAAGTAGTTCATAGTGTTCTTCATTTTTCCTAATTTTTAGTCCAAAAAGTTGCTGATTTTGAAAATAGGATATCTCTTTTATTATAATTCCAAATCATTTGATTTTGATTTCATTGGATTCCTCTTTTCATCAACTTTTCGTGGATAGCAAATTCATCAAATTCCGAGTTCATTTGACCCTTCAATTTGACGTTTGACCGAGGACTGTTCATCCTTCATCAGAAGTTAAACGTTGACTTTCGGGGTCAATTACTTTCAATTTAAAAATCATAATTCAATAATTTTGGTCTCTTTAGATTCCTCTGGTTCTTAGCTTTCCATTGACATATAAATTTCAAGATTTGGATTTCATTTGATTGGTCAATTTGAAGATTTTCTATGAGGTGTCCATTTCGAGGATTTTCTGATACTTGATTTTCAATAATTCATAGTAAATCCAATTCTTATCCAAAAATCACGAATTATATACCAATAAATTCCATTTTCTCCCTAGTTTCCAAATATATAATTTTCGTAATCTTCTGACCCTTTTTGATTCTTTGATTTTATAGTACACCTACTGTTGGTCAAAGTCAACACTTTGACTTTGAATTTTGACTTTTCTCTGTCAAATCTGAGATTTCAATTCTTAAAACTTCTTATCAGGTCTATTTATATCACTTCCAATTATTTTATCTTATTTTTATTTCTTTAAAACCCCTTTGAAACCTAAGTTTGACCAAGTCAACTCTGCAATTAAAGTCAACCCTGCTCTCTGTGGATCGACCCGATACTTACACAATACTTGATTTTTATATCTTATATTTGTGAGTTCGGTTTTATAAATTTTTTTTGACCATCGTCTTTGTGATTTAACGACGCACGAAAACGATTCGTCAATAATCCCATTAAAATTAAGAAAATAGTTATTTCAATTCATATTTGACATTCAAAACTTAAAGGATGCTAGGAAAATAATAAAAATATGTCAAAGGACTTGTGGTGGATAACAATGAAGTACATAAACAAGATTTTTTTATTTCATTGATAAACAAAAGGCTGAAGATGAATCTATAGACATGTATCACATTGTAAAAGGAAAAGGTAGGAGTTGGAGAGATAAGACATTCACCTTGTACAGGTAAAAGTGCACGTAAACCCTATAGATATAAGAGAAAAGTCTTGAGAAAAACTAGCATTAGTAATTGATGTGTGGGATGAAACTTAACGAGCCAAATTTGTGCGGTCATCGAGAACACACATCAACAGGTTAAAACAAGTCCAAATTCACTTTAAATTAAGATTAATTAAGTAAAAATAGTGAGAAAAGGTCCAATCCACAGAGAGTAGAGATTACTTTAGAGAGGTTTTAAATTTTTATCAAATTGAAGAATGGACTGGGGTGAGAATTTAGTGGCAATTATAGACTTTATATTGAATCCCTATCAAAATCCATGCAAATTGAAGTTGAATCAAGGGAAAAATTAAAGAGAGAAGTTAGGGAAAATTATCGATTTAGATTGAACCTCAATCTAAAACCACAAAAATTGAATTTGAATCAAGGGAAAAATTAAAGAGAGAAGTTATAGAGAGAAAATCATGAGCAAAGTAAAGAAAATGAGGAAATTTGATGAAATTCTATTAATCTACCTTTTAGAATTGAAAATATAACACTAAATGACAATAAAATAGAGAAAATATACCCAGCTAACCCAAAACCATGGAAAAGTTGATCCAATTAATTGTTGGACCACATGCTTTTCATTCTATAATTTCAAAGTAAAAATTTAGAGTTCATGTAGAAAAAATTCCAAATTTATTGTCAAAATATTTGATTGTAGATGTCCAACAAACGCAAAATGAGTCAAGAACATGAACCAATCAAGAGATTTATTTAACAAAACTGTCCAAATGGTCCTATCAATAAAAATCATTTGAATGATGTCTATTTGTGCCAAGAGAGAGAGAGAGTGTATGTAGAGCACAATTGGGCCTAGTCATCCAATTGCCTTCTCAAATGAGAAGGATTTCTAGGATCAAAAGATAATGGGCATGAGACATTATTTTTGTCAATGAAAGTAAAAGCAGTTTAACCTAATAAATTAGTTTGTGAAATCCTAATAGGCCCTAATACCTTCCTCTCTATAAATATTTCAATGCATCCCTATCATGTACCCATAAAAGACCCCATGATGCAACCCTAATTTATGAACTCTCATTCTTATCTTCTCTCCTTTTATTTGGTATAAAGAAAATATTTCTAGGGTTTCCAATCACTCTATCTCTAGTGCGCTAGAGGCCTCCCTCTTTTCACCCTCTCTCAAATGGCAAAACATCTACTACCTCTTCATAGCCACCACACACATCCCATAGTATCCTTAGTTCTAGTCCTTGACTCACCTTGATATCACTATCTCTACAACGAGGTCAATCAATGTACAAGTTTTCTAGGCATTTTCTCCTCTGTTGTGGACAGAAAATCGATGAATTGGGTTATGTAGTGATTTTATGTCATTTGAATCTATCTAATTCACATAAAAAACTGATAGGTTTTCAAACTCAACTTACTAGAAGATAATTGAGGGCTTGAATCCACATGGAACATAGGTTTTGAAAGAGTAAGAATAGAAGAGCACAATGGTTGATAAGTTTGAGGGAGGAGATGATGTAAAGTTATTATTCTATATGAATAATTGGTTCCATCTATCAAAAATACCTCAAAACATAGATGAGAAAGCATATTATAAATAGAATGACGATGATGGTTTAATCTAAAGTACATTTGACAAAGAATGTTAATCTACTTATAATCTATATGTTATGATTTCGAGGATTATCTTACAAAATGAGAAACACAAACCTTGATTTTCATTGACTGTTGTAACCAAGTGTATCATCTAGATATCAAGACCGACAACACTCAATTTCATACCAAAAAACTTCTAAACAATCATAGATCCATTCTATTATTATTTTACGATGATAGTCAATGTAGGGAAGAGAAGAAGATGATCACAATGAGAAAGATAAAATGAGTTCATAAGATTTAACTTAGGCTACTTTGAACTGGTAACAAACAGCTTTCCTTTTATAGTTTGGTCAGTGCTATTCTCTAGGATAGTATTCCTTAGGCTCTTCAAATTTCAGGACTTCAATTATACAATTTCTCTATCGATAATTGCTTGATTTCAGGACTTGAGCGTTGAATTATGTCTAGAAATGGCGCAATTGATGTTTTATTGGAGCATGATGGTCAACGCAATTGCTCTTATTTTTTGGTAGAGGATCTCTTATTGATTCTAATTTCCTTGATTTTTGTGGTTGACAGAATCTTCATGTAATATCATTTATAAGCGCGCAAAATACCCAATTGTTTTGACCTCTGAGGCAGGCTCTTGACAGAAAGGAGTACGGCGAGGAAGAGATCGCTCGATCGAAGATGCCGGCGACAGCGACGGCGATAGGTGTCCTTCTGGGCCTCGGCACCCAGATATACTCCAACGCTCTGCGCAAGCTCCCCCTGATGAGGCGTGCGTAACCCTTCTTCTCTTTCTCGCTCTTTCCTCCCCGACGGTTGTGTCTGTGGTTTTATGATGGTTTTCGGGGTAATGAGGTTCCTCTCTGGGGCCTTTTCTTTGTTGAAGATCCATGGGAGCACGTTCTTGGTATGGGGCTTGGAGTCGTGTTTGTCAATCAGCTGGTGAAGTGGAACGATAAGCTCCACGAGGATCTTGCGCAGATGATCGAGAAATCCAAGGCGGCCAACGAGCGCAGATACTTCGGTATACATTTCTCTTCTGCATTGTTTTATTATTCTCGGTACCTTCACTGGTTGATTTGTTCTCTATGATGGTAGCTTCTCTATTCGCTTCTTTCCGCCGAATTAAAAAGCACAGCTTCTTTCCGCCGAATTAGGTGTTATTTAACGTGAAATTTCTGTTCAGTGGGGACATAACTGTGATCCTGTAATTGAAATTCAAAACTTTGAAGAATGAGGATCCATTGTCGCGATTCAATTCCGCTTGATTATATTCGTGAAACTGATCCTTTGAACATGCTGATTTCAATATTTACCTCACCACTTCATGTGAAACTTATGGTCAAGCTGTGCTTTTACTTTGTAATTAAAGTTAATTCACAAATCTGTATTCAAATCAAAGAAATACAAGGTTTATTATCCTGCACTCGAAATATTATCTTGAATAAGTTTTTTCATTCTACTCGCAAGCATTTGCCGTTTATTTGGAGCCAGATGATAGATTTACATCTTGAAAATTAAATATTTTCACAGGGTGCAATTGATTCTGATGTGAACTTTTACGACGTGTCCTTCTCTTATAGAGTATGGAAGGTTAGGATTGAAGTCATTCCTTGATCATAGAGAGAGAGAGGGGGACACACGCTCATGTACTCACACAAAAAGGAATTACCGGGTCCCCTCTAGTAGTACTGTTTTTATGTTCCCCCATGAAAGAGTGCCATATCCATCTCTTGGGAATGCCCATGAGAGGATTACTAACGTTGGATGGCCAAACTCCATCACATTTTCCTTTCTGTGTGAGTACATGCACGTGTGTCCCCCTCTCTCTCTATGATCAAGGAATGACTTCAATCCTAACCTTCCATACTTTATAAGAGAAGGACAAGTCGTAAAAGTTCACATCAGAATCAAGTGCACCCTGTGAAAATATTTAATTTTTAAGATGTAAATCTATCATCTCACTCCGAAGAAACGACAAATGCTCGTGAGTAGAATGAAAAAACTTATTCAAGATAATATTTCGAGTGCAGGATAATAAACCTTGTATTTCTTTGATTTGAATACAGATTTGTGAATGAACTTTAATTACAAAGTAAAAGCACAGCTTGACCATAAGTTTCACATGAAGTGGTAAGATAAATATTGAACTCACCATGTTCAAAGGATCAGTTTCACGAATATAATCAAGCAGAATTGAATCGCGGCAATTGATCCTCATTCTTCAAATTTTGAATTTCAAAATGTGAAGAGAGAAAACCAGTGATAAGGTCACCCAAGAGAGAAAACCATTGAATTTCAATGGACCCAGTAATTTCAAGTGTGAAGAGAGAAAACCCTAATCAATGAATAGAAGCTGACAAGTACACGTTTTTATAGAGAAGAGAGAGGGGAGAGAATGAGAATGTGTCCCATGTGGGACTAATGCCTTGAAAAGGCTTGTTGTAAATTACTCTAAGACCAATTACATCACTATCAGTTGTCTAAACATGGAGTCACAGCCAAATCCTTGAAACATATCATATTCTGTTGGAGTGCCCTTTAGGAAAGAAGGGGAACCTTATCCTGTTCCTAATATTAGCCGTAGAAGTCACTGTTTGGCCAAGTGAACTTTTGGGGACTGTAGATATGATGGGCTACCTTTGAAAAAAAAGGTGGGAGTCTTACCGGAGGATTCCATTCTGGCCATTGAGAATTGAAATGCGCCAACGTTGACCGAGCAGTCGGAGGGAGGGGGTTCTAAAGTATCTTTGGTAACACCTGAATGTTTCATCTTTTGCCTCCCCAATAATGGCTAAGAAATAAGAATCTTAAAGATCCACACTGTACCCTCGACAACTGTCGGGCAGGTCCTGAAAAAGATCAAAAAAGGGTGAGGGATCCCTACATCAGTTCCAGCACATAAGAACACTGCGCTAGAAGAACATTGGACAATGTGTGGATAAATGGGAGAAATTCTGATGAACATGTTCATGCAGTAAGCTCAGGAACATGCAATCCCGAAAGCTAATCAGACATTCTTGCATGCTGAAGCGTTAAGCAAAGCTGTACCACTAACAGTGTTTTCAATAGCCGTGAGATGGAGCTCATTAGAGTTTGACATAGGATGATGTCAACATTTGCAGCACTAAGAAGGCAAAGAGATGAGAAAGTACGGGAAAGACAAAGGTGGTGATAAGGCCACCCAACTTCAAGGTCTATGAACTGTCCTTCAAGTCAACGAAAAACTGTTGGAAAAGAAACGAGATAAAATTTCAGCAACAGTGAGGCTTAGTGGAAAGTCATAATGGTGGGTACGTGTGGATGTTTTGTGGGGGGGGGGAATTTCCTTTTGAAAACTGCAATCAACTGTCATGATGCATTATGGGAGGCGAGAAACTCAACCCTTATTGGTGTCTTTTGAGAATCAAACAGATGAGGAGCTTTGCAGGACTGAGATGAAGTTGAGGTCCATTCAACATTTCTTCTATACCCTTCACATTTGCTGGTTTTGTTCCTGTAGGCTTCGTATGAGAAGCATCCAGTAGACAACCGAGATGGGCTGTACGATGACTGACTTGCTCCCCTGGCACAAGGAGATGAATAGTGGTCACAAATCAGCAGCTCAAGTAGATTTTGCATTATGACTATTAACCACTGTCATTGGTATTTAGCAGGCCAGCAAGGGGGGACAAGGCTAACATGCGTATCAAAATCAGAGATGGTAATGTTGGAGCCCTTAACCGCAGGTTTCCGTTTGTGGGTCCTGCCTTACGGGGAAAGAAGATGGAAGCCTTTAGAATTAACCTTAAAAAAGAGGCACGTCTAGGTCGAGAGAACATCTGTGGAGCATGGGGGTAATTTGCCATGCATGTTAGACGGTTCTAGGGTTTATTTACTATCTCTGGTTGCCTCCTGCCAGTGTGTTCTGATCCTTGGATTGAATACTTAATGGTTCGCTCTTCTTTCCGATTGTAGGTCGACCCATGACCCGTTGTTTGAATGAGTCTCCTTCCTGGCTCACATTTATTATGAGATTTATTTACATTTCGCGTTGTCCGTGGTCCACGCAGTTTTCAACGTCCTTGCCTCATAAACCCTCTTTCCTATTTTATTTGCCTCTCTCGCCGAAATTTTCTGATCCAAATTCCCTACTCGCATTTAAATATATTTTCTTTGATTTCTTTTAATTTTTGCCTTTGCCCCTCTGTATTCTACAGAAGACGACGAAGATTAACGGTGGATATGAATATTCCCGATCGGGCGGTCTACGGCTGGAAACTGTTCGGGGGTGGTGTCGGAAATAAGTTTCTTTGCGTTGACTTTTTCTCTTGAATTGGCCCTTTTATGGAGACGTGTAGTCAACTTGGATGTTTTGACCTTCGTCATCCGGCGCTTTCTGATAAAATCTTCAGCGTTCAATAAATTAGACTATATTTCGTTGAGGGGTGAATTTCTGTAGCGATCTGCGTTTCCTCGCTTTTTCCGTCTTCATCAATTTTTATTAAATTAATAATAGTAAACGGATCATGGGAGTGCCTGTGCAAACAGTTATTTATGCCAAGGGTGCTATTTATAATTTAACCTACAGTAATATTTTAATGAAAGTATTTAAATAAACGGCTTCACCCCTGTGCGAAGCGCCGTGCACAGGACGAGTCCGTCTGCGTACGTGCCTGCCGGATAGACTAGCCGCTCTCTGCGTGCGATTTTCGATAGAATTCCGTGAGCCACTTACGAGCTCGCCTTTCTCGCACGCGTTCGACTGCGACGGTCGACGGGTGGAAAACGCGATACGATTCGCACGTGCCAGAGTCACTCTTCACGCAGTCTCTCTCCCCCCCCTCTGACTCTTCTCTTTCTTTCTTTCTCTCCCTAGGTTCCGCAATCCGTTCTCTTTCTCTCTCTTGTACACTGGCCAACAGTATAAAAACCTCCCATTCTCCAAAACTTTCTCTTCCCGAATTCTCTCTCCTCCCTCTTCATCGAAAATCTTGACTTGGAGGACGCAGATCCAGCGCTGCCATGTTCCTCCCGAGAGAGCCACCGAGGGGCGCGGAGATCATGGCGGCGCCTCCGTCTTCGTCTCAGTCTCCCCCCGAGCACCGCTCCACCATGAAGCCGCGGTCCCGAGTCCCGTGGCCTAACCATCGCCTCCTCAAGTGCGTCCGTCTCGATACCACCGAACCCGGAACCTCGCCGCCGCCACCGCCTCTCCACCGTCGGACGCCCCCAGATCCAACGGCGCAGGTGGAGGAACCCGTAAACAACGACACCGACGATCTCCCCTGGAATCTCCGCACGAGGAGATCGACTCCAGCCTCCGCCGTTAAATCGCAAACGCCGTCACAGACGCCGTTAACAGCCGCTCGACGCCGCCGGCCGAGGTTCGCTCTGTCGTTGACCAAGGAGGAGATCGACGAGGACGTTTACGCTTTCACGGGTCGCCTCCCCTCCCGACGTCCCAGGAAACGGCCTCGATTCGTACAGAAACAAATGGACGTACGTCCCCGAAACCCTAAACTACAGATTATCTCTTCTCGAATTTATCTTGTTTTTTTCGCAGATGATGTTTCCTGGCGCTTTCATGTCGGAGGTGACGGCGGAGATGTACCAGGTCTCGGATCCTCTTCCTCCGCCTCCGCCTTAAGATCGGAAGTCGGGTACGAGGAATTTCGGACGTTCATTCCGTTTTCGTTTTTCTTCCCACGATCGCAAGTACATTTTTCATGCAAATCGCGGGAAATACTGAAAATATCCTCCCCTCATCAGGCGGCGTAAATGCTCCGTCCCTGAGGGTGTAAAGAAAGAGCTCGCCTCGGATCTCTGCGCCATTAATGAAAGTCAGGGCCTGTTAGATGAATATATAGACAGACAAGGAGGAGAGAGACAGGGTTGATGGGTCGGTAAGTTGACCGGCGGAGGAAAATAGCTCGGAGTAGAGCTTCTGTGGGTCCCGCGATATGATGGGGTTCCCAACCGTCCGATCTGTGGCTCTTGATGGGGATGGCCCCACGATAAGATGGTCCCGGCGATGACGGCGAGGGGAGCGGGAGAGTTGAAGGGAAGGGATAATTTTCTTGAAGCAAGTGAACAGTTGTCAAATGTAATTGTTCTTTATTCGCAAAATTTTAAACGTTAAGGCCTTTTTGGGGGAAAACGTGTTCCTATCGTATTGGGACCATAGAAATATAAAAAAAACATGTTCCTCGGTCAAGAAATGCCTCTCTATCTCTCTCTCCATCTCCATCTCTCTCTCTCTCTCTCTATCTCTCTCTCTCTCTATCTCTCTCTCTCTTTCCATCTCCATCTCCATCTCCCTCCCTCAATCTCTCTCCCTCCACAGCATATTTGACACCCAATGAACCCTTCACTTTTTGATATCCATGGAGGAATTAAAAAAACACGCGGAAGAAAGTTTAATGAATGCAACTCTTCTAGACCCGCATTTTCTTTTTATTCCAAACGGTCATCCATGTTCTATTTACTAGGATATGACCCATCTCATACAACAAACACATTATTTAACATAATGTTCGACATACTTAATTTTTCATGATCCCTTTTTATAGTAGTGTCATCACTTGGTAGCTATACATCTTGCTTACTTTCTTTCCTCTTCATTGTAGCTTTATTCGAGCAAAGAGAATCTAATCACACAGACGTATGCTGCGTCCTTTGATAGTAACCCGAAGGGCACGGTGCCTCGGATTAGTTTCTACCATCTTAGGTTGAGACATTAATAGTGGCACCACCCAATATTTTAGGTACAATGTATCTTCTATCCCAACCATCGTCCCTAGTGACAACGGTCATCACATATGCCAACGTATGCACCACTCCACCTCTCCATCCTTGTCATAGATTGATACTTTGGGCTCATGTATGTTTGTAGTGTAATGTCTAGGGGTGATGTAATGTCTCTTTTTTAAACAGCTAAAAAAAATTAAGAGATTTTTTGGAGTATTTCTAAGCTTTTATTAATGTTTAAAGCCTTCAAGTCAATTTTTAAGGGTTTATAAGTGTGCGCTAAAATGGACACATCACTACATGGATGCATGGCATTATTCATCATGATGCCATGTGATGCTACACCTTATTGATGATTCATATAAGTTAAAACTTATGTTCTTTTGGCTTTGTATTGCAGGTGATGTGGTGAGATCTAGAGGGTTGGATCTACCGAAGGGCGTGATCTAATCTCTGCCCTTCATCTTCACTTAAAGGGGTCTAGGGTATGTGGCAGCATTCTGAGAAGCATCAATTGGCCTTATTTTTGTGGTGAATCTAGTTGACTATAATTAAATGGAAATTTTGGACTTCCAAAGGAGGCAAGGAGGCATCATCTAGGCACTTCATTTTCAATCCAATAGTTGTGACCTAACTTTAATGATTCAATAATTAGGAGACAATTGATGGAATTTGAGTTGCATCTTAATTCATTGGCATAATTAGATACATAAAAATAGAAATAAATTCATACTTGAATTCATGGGATGATTCTTCATCATTGTAGATTTCTGAAGTGGAGAATAGTCTTCTTGAATATCCCCAAGATAACCACTTGATCTCTAGAAGAAATGAGAATCTATCTATAGGGTTATAAGCATTGGGTTACTCAAGTGGACTATGGCCGCCTATTTAAAGAGAGTAAGGAGAGCTTAAACATCTAATTAATAATTATTGAGCCCATTATTGATTTTTAACTGATTTAATTACCTTTACACATAATTAACCTCCACACACTTAAACGAATGTCTTAATCCCCTCATTAAACATAATTGAATCACTAAATGAGATTAAATGATAGCTAATCTATAATAATACATAACTATATACACTTCATAGAGATTAAACCTAACAATCTCCCACTTGGACAAGGTATGTATAATTGAATATTGTGAATTATTCCTAAATGAGCTCAAACTTGTTGCTATCATTTGAAGACATTCTTATCAATCTTGTCCATCATCAAATCAGAAACGAACCAAGGGGATTTTTGTCACATTAAGTGTAACTAAACCAAACAATGATCACGTATACTGATCAAATGAATGACATAGATCATGTGTGGATGTGTAGCATGGAAATTACATTAAACATGATTTGTACATGTACATTTCCAACTTAGTCCTCTGAAGTCTGAAGAGAGATCAATGGAAATTATTTTCCTAATGGCAAAATTTGATAATTAAACAACATATCTATTACATAATAAGCACACAAAATACAACAAAGTCCCAATGAAATTACATATCTTCATATGATGCGAGGGCCATATAAGTAGTATGTTCACGGAAGACTTTAGCTGACACTACTTTAGTGAGTGGATCTGATATCATAGAGTTTGTACCGACGTGCTCAATAGATAGTTGACCATTTTGAACTCATTCTTTAACAACCAAATACTTGATATCTATATGTTTATATTTTACTTAGCTCTAATTGTTATTGACTAACATAACGGCTGACTGATTGTCACAATAAAGCTTAAGTTGTTTTTCAATTCTTTGAATTACCTTCAAATTTATGACAAAATTTTTTCAGCCAATTGCCTTGATTTGATGCTTCATAGCATGCTATACATTCTGCTGCCATAGTAGAAGATGCTATAAGTGCTTGTTTAACGCGTTTCCATGAGATAGCTCCTACAGCTAGCAAATAAATATAGCTTGAAGTTATTTTTTTGCTATCAATGCATCCAGAAAAATCAAAATCTGAATACCCAATGATCTTTAATTCTTCTTATTTGCTGTAGTGAGCATGTAATTCTTTGTCCTCTGTAAGTATATCTCAGCACTCTTTTTGCTGCCTTCCAATTTGTTGTACCCAGGTTACTCATGTATTGACCCAAAACCCCCACTATATAAGCAATATTAGTTGTGAACAAACTTGAGCATACATAAGACTCCCACCCACTAGTGCATACAAAATTTTTTGCATCTCTTGAATTTCTAATGTATTCTTTAGACATTGGTTGAGACTTAGTTTGTCTCCTTTAGCAATTGGGGTATCTAATGGTTTACAATCTTGCATACCATATCTTTAAAGAAGGTTTTCAATATAACCCTTTTGTGACAACCCAAAGATATTTTTAGGAGGATCTCGGTAAATTTAAATGCCTAAAACATAAGAGGCATCACCAAGGTCCTTCATCTCAAAGTTGTTTGAGAGAAACTTCTTGGCGTCACGTAATATGTTTAGATCATTAGTGGCAAGTAAAATATCATCCACATATAATACTATAAAGATATTTGTGTTCCTACTAAACTTATGATATATGCATTCGTCAGCAAGGTTTATCACAAAATTGAACGAACTGATGATTCTATAAAATTTTTAAGACCATTGACGAGGAGATTGCTTCAATCCATAAATAGATTTCTTTAATTTGTAGACCATGGACTTTGAATCTCCAATCACAAAATTTTCAAGTTATTCTATATAGATTGTTTCATCAATTTCTCTATTTAGAAATGCAGTCTTTATATCCATTTGATATAACTCAAGATCAAAATGAGCCACAAGTGCCATTATGATTCTAAATGAATCCTTTGATGATATTGGAGAAAAGGTTTCATTATAATAGATGCCTTCACGTTGAGTAAATCCCTTTGCAACAAGACGTGCCTTATATCTTTTTGTATTACCTTTTGAATCCCTCTTGGTTTTAAATATTCATTTACAACCAATAGGTTTCAATCCTTTAGGTAACTGAACAAGATCCCAAACGTCATTGTCATGCATGGATTTTATATCTTCATTCATGACATCAATCAACTTGTGAGCATTAAAACTCTGCAAGGCTTGCCTTAATTTAATAGGATAATTTTCCTTTATCTCCAAATCAGCCTCATGTTCTTGAAGATATATACTCAAATTTTTTGAAATTTGAGTTTCCTTTTGAACAGTGGATTATTTTAATGACACTTCTTTTTGAGGATATGCAATTTGGCTATAGGAAGTTGAGGGACGTGAAACATTTTCTTGAACACATGAGATAATTAAATTATCTTTTGCATTAACACTATCATTGTGTTCTTCCTCAAAGTCAGTGTTTGTAACTTTATTTCTCCCATCCAATTCAATATCCACAAAGAAATGTGCATTTCTAGTTTCAAATATACCTCTAGTTGTAAGATCGTAAAATATGATACCCCAAGATTTTTCCAAATATCCAACAAAATAACAACTTATTGTTCTGGAGTCTAGTTTTCTTTCCTCAGGAACATCCGGTTATGGTTGAGTTGGACATCCCCAAATATGAAGATGCTTTAAACTAGGTTTTGTTCCTGTCCATAGTTCATACGGTGTCTTTATATTTGCTTTTGTTGGAACTCTATTAAATAAGTATATGGCTATTTTTAATGCCTCACCCCATAAACTCATGTGAAGCAATGATTCAGCCATCATACTTCTCACCATATCTTGAAGTGTTTTATTCTATCACTCAGCAATGTCATTCATACTAAGAGTGCCTAGGATAGTATACCGAGGGACAATTCTTGATTGCTCGAGATACTAGGCAAAACTTCTAGGACATTGTTCACTAGATCCGTCATTCCTTCCATAGAACTTTCCACCATGATCTGATCTTACAGTCTTAATCCTTTTGTTGAGTTGATTTTCTACCTTTGCTTTAAATATCTTGAATGTGTCTAATGATTCTAATTTTTCATGAATGAGATAAATGTAGCCATATCTCAAGTAGTCATCAGTAAATGTAATAAAGTATCATTGTCCATTTCATGTTGTTGTAGGAAATGGCCTACATGTATATGCATGTATTAATTGTAATAATTTTGTTGCTCGAGAAGATCCCTTTCATGTAGTGTGTATGTTCTTGCCTTTTATACAACTAACACATTTTTCAATATCCCTAACATTAAATGGCTAGAGAACTCCTTCTATGACTAACCAATCAATTCTCTTTTATGAAATGTGACCTAGTCTTCTATGTCATAATGAATAGAAATTCATGCTAGGTGACTTGCGTTTGCTGCCTCTCATGCTCTTATGTAAGATTATGTTGGATGAAGTAATAACATTAAGTAAATACATGTTACTATCCTGTAATAAAGATCCATTGCCAAAAACATTGTCTTCATAACTGATATTAACTTTTCTATTTCCAAAAGTACAAGTATAACCGAACTTGTCCAGAGTAGATATAGACACCAAATTGAGTCTAAAAGATGGTACAAAAAAAGTGTCTATTAGATCAAAAAATGACCAGTGTTTAGAAGCAATCTAAATGTTCCGGTCCCCTCTACTCTAGCTGAATTGTCATTGCCAATGAAAACATATTTCTCCTCACTTCTTGGCTTCTAACAATGGAGGCAATCCTGCATTGACACATTAACATGAATAGTAGCACCAGAATCTAGCCACCAACTATTAGTAGGTATAGAGTGATGAAGCCAATCCGCAAGGTTGTTGAAAACACGTGGACACACGTCAAAACATTTTCCAAACTCACCAATTTAACGAAATAATCACAAATTAGATAGCATAGTGGTGAATAAGGGTCGAAATCCACGGAGAATTAAGGTATGTTTTGATGTATTATTTGAAATATGATCAAACCGAACGATAAAATAAAGTAAGAAAATTAGGGATTTTGATAGATTTGGAAAGAGGACTTGAAGGTAAATATTTGACATAAAAAATCACAGAATTGAATCAAGATTCGCGAAGAAATCAATGAGCAAAAATAAGATAGAAATTCGGATCGCAAAGAGAGAGAAAATCAAAACTAAAATTGAAATTGACTAAATCTATGATTCAAAATTGAAATATAATGTTATAGGAAAAAAGATTTTGATGAAAACATAATTTTTAACCCAAGATAGCGCTTGAATTGGGCCAATTTCTTGCCGGATGAAAGGCTTTTTATGCCGCGAATTCGAAGACAATCGTTGGCATTCAAAAATCAATTTCTTCATATTCTCTCAACGAAATCTCACTTTCAAACACTGTTTGGACGCGAAAATTGATCTAGAAGCAAGGGGAAGCAAGGGGAAGCAAGAAATTCAAGGACAGTGGTGTCTAGACAATTCAGTTACTCGAAAAACCCAAGAATACTTTACATTGTCGAAGAACATCTCAATTTATAGGGAGATTTAGGCGTAACCGTCTGATCGACATTTAATTTTTGATCAATGGCTCTGATGAAACACATATATGCAAATCGTTACACTTAAATCACATGCGTTGGATCAAAGATTAACTGCTAAGATTTCACCACATTGCTTGTGAATAAGAAACACATGAAATGCCCGCCATCCGATCTTAATCTAACACTTTGGATGCATTTGAACGGTTTTAATATCAACCGTTATAACTTAGATGAATGGCTGAGGTTAAACCATTTTAAAACGATTCTGCAACGAATCATTACGCGCCATGTACCCCCTCACTTAAGTGATGATCAATGATCGCGATTCGAATTGCTCGATTGAACGCTCTGGATGCCGCCACGTCACCTGCGCATAAAAATAGAAGCAAATAGTCTCACATGACATGAATTATTGTAATCCAACAAGTATATAACTAATACGTGATTAATGAGGTAGAAAAAATCATGAAAAGTGTGCTTTCTCATTAATCACACACGCGCGCACACACGTGCGCACACGCTCCCACACTCGCACTCACACGCGCGCACATGTACACGTGTGGCGTTCCCATATGCCACCACTTGGCGCCGCGATTTTGTTTGTGCCACATCATCTGCCACATCAGCACACGATAAAAATATAATTTTGATTCATTTTAATTCAAAATAAATCGAATTAAATTCATAAAAATTCAAAAAAATTTAGAAAAATCCCTAAAAATGAGAAAATTCATAAATTTTAAAATATAACTCCAAATGAATCCAAATTTATTTCTTTGGATCAGAAATTAAATTATTTATCATTCTAAAAAGTCAAATATAATAAATAACAAGAGAATAATTTTTTATTTAAAAAATACAATCATTTCTCTTATAAATTAAAACTTAAAAAAATAAAGGAGTATGTAAAAAGTATATTCTCTTATTATTTGACATAAAAACCCAATTATAATCTCAAATATAGAAGGGAATAATCTACTCTAAAATATATTTTAAAAAAATATTCCCTAAAATAGTGCATTTTGAGATTATAACTTAAAATTACATTAAATGACAGATATACACTCAAAGTATGATAAATTACATAAGAATTGAATATTTTATGCCTTCATTTGCATTAATAATCGTATAATTTCATGTTATCAATTTCCTTCTTTTATTTTAAGAACAGTACCAAATTGGTATGTTCTAAAAATACTTTGTAAAAAATTCAATGAAGATTTTTTTTATTCATCTTCTACTTGAAGTCTGAATTCATAAACCAAAATTGATCTTAGAATTCACCCTGATGAATGAGTTCAAATATAAAAAAAAATCCGATGAAATTTGAGAAGACCCGATAGATGATTCTTCTGAATTTCATTGAGATAGAGGATATGTAACACTAAATATCTCAACGAATAGATAGAAATAACCTAATTATCCTAATGAATCGATACATAGAAGGCTTTGATACCAATTGATGGAAACTTGAGTTGCATCTTAATTCATTATCATAATTTGATACATAAAAATAGAAATAAACTGAAACTTGAATTCATGGGATGATTCATCATCATTGTAGCTTTCTGAAGTGGAGAAAAGTCTTCTTGAATATCCTCAAGATAACCAATTGATCTCTAGAAGAAATGAGAATCTATCTGGAGGGTTATAAGCATTGGGTTACTCAAGTGGACTATGGCCTCCTATTTATAGAGAGTGAGGAGAGCTTAAGCCTCTAATCAATAATTAGTTAGCCCATTATTGACTATTAACTTATTTAATTGCATCTATATATAGTTAAACTACACACACATAAATGAATGTCTTAATCCCCTCATTAAATATAATTGAATCACTTAATGGGATTAAATGATAGTTAATCTACAATAATACATAACTATGTCCACTTCATAGAGATTAAACCTAACAACAATTGATAAAATATGGGTCCTCTATCTAATTTAAGAATGATGCCCAATGCCTCATTTAAACTCTTTCTCCTGACAAAAAATAGACATAATTGGCGATTTTTTATTGATCTAGACCATGTGAAAAGTTTTTTCAATGGATATCTTGATTGAAAACTCATTTCCAATGTCCATTGAGAATCTACTCTCAAGATTTCAACAATAAATTTGGGATAATTTGTCGCTTGAACTTCAAATTTCTACATCTAAAATTGTAAAATAAAAAGCCCTTGATCTAGAAAACAATTGGATCAATGTCTTCATGATTTCAAGTTAGTCTGATCTTATTTTCCCTGACGTTCATCATCTAGCATTAGATTTCAATGGTAGATCAATAGAATTTCATTAATTGTCATCACTTCCTCTCTCTTTCGACATAATTTTCTCTCTCTCACTTCTCTATATGATTTCTCTTTTTAGTCAAACCCAATTTGTGTAGTGTAGGATTCATTAGAAAGGGTCTGACGAGACGAGACCGCAAGGTCGTCGATTTCACACGGTCTCGTGTCAAAAATATTTACGAATTTACTCAATTTAAGGATTTAATAACAAATTGAGGGGTATAATGGTAAATAAGGGTCAAATCCACAGTGAATTAAGGTATTTTCGAGAGATCTTTTAGAAATTGATCAAATTGGACAATGAATTGAGGTGAGAAATTAGGGAAAATGGTAGGTTTGAAAGATAACTCAAAGATGTATCCACAGAATAAAAAATCACTCGATTTGGATTAGTAATCATGGAGAAATCAAAGAGCAAAGTGAGATGAAATTTGTGAAAATCGGAAGATTGAAAACCAAAATTAAAGACTAAATTAAGCTAAATTACGATCCTAAATTACAAATTGATGATACATGACGATAGATTAGAGGGAAAACAAGTATTCTAATCCGAGATAACAATCGAATCAATCCAATTGATCGCCGGATCGACGGTTATTCATTCTGCAAATTCGAACGTGAGCATCGGTGTTCAAGAGACAAATTCTCCTTGATCGATCGACAAAATCTCACTTTTAATCAGTTTGTGGACGCGGAATCGAGTCTATAAGAGATTAAAAATGAGAGATTCAAGGATAGATGTGTATAGATAGGTCAATTGAGCGAAATCATCCAAGAATGTCTTACAAAATCAAAGAACGCCTCAATTTATAGGCGAATTGGGCGTAAACGTCCGATGGATGCGTTTAATCTCCATCAACGGTCAGGATTAGACGCATCCGGACGAAGCGTTATGAATGAATCTCAATCGTTGGATCGCGGATGGACGCTCCAATGAAGCCGTGTGTTTTATGCGTTATTAAACGCATCAATTTGCGCCCGTTGGATCGCGATCCAACCCTCTTGATGCGTTTTTGCGCGTTGAATCTGAGCCGTTATAACTCTTGTTTAAACGCACGTGTGCGATCTAATGATCCGGTGGACTCGGACACATGTGATCGATGCGGGATGTTCGCCTAGATCTCATCCGATGTTTGTGATGCCGCCACGTCGCCTGAAACAAGAGAATAAACGTGGAACATAGTCCCACACTGTGAAAATAAAAGAAACGATTCGGTTTAAAAGGTGAGGCGGATGTGAAGGTTAATAATTTGTCTTCCGATAATCGAAAGACCTATATATATTATGAAACCTATATATTACGATAAATATAAATAGCACCCACGTGTCACCTCTGCGCCACGCAGGCGCTCGCGTGGGCCCGCGTGGCTCTGCCACGTGGCCTTGCGTGCCACGTCGTACCCACGTGGGACCCGCGCAAAAATCAACCCCCTTTTTAATCTTTTTAATTGTTTTTAATAGATTTAAATCGAAAATAAATTCAAAAAATTCCAGAAAAATCCCTAAAAATTAGAAAATTCATAACTTTCAAAATACAACTCCAAATTAATCCAGATTTTTTCATTGGCTCTGAAATTCAATTATCTATCATTATAAAAAATCAAATTATTTAAATAACAAGAGATTTAATTTTTCTTTCAAAAATATATTCATTTTCTTAAGACTTTAACTTTAGAAAATTAAATGAATGTTTTAAAAAAATGATTTCTCTCATTATTTAACTTTAAAAACCACTTATAATCTCAAGTAAAGATAGGTTATAAAATCTTTAATCTTTATTTCATCATAATTAACCCTAAATTAATGCATTTTGAGATTATAACATAAAATTGCATGAAATGATAGAAATGCACTCAAAGTATGATAACATGCATACAAATGGAATGTTTTATGCTTTAATTTGCATTAATAATCATGTTTTATCATGTTAAGATTGCATGTTATCAAGGTCTTTGAGTTATCTATCAAAATCTATATTTCCTAAAAATTTCCCTAATTTATTTTTCAATTTGATCAAAATCTAAGAACTCCAAAAATTTGACTCAAATATGATTATATTTAATTAATCTAAATTTAAAAGGAGTTTAGCCTTGTTTTAAGCCCCTTGTTATGTGTTTGTAATGGCTCCATGTATTTCAACTTTTCATGGCTCTAATCCTCCTACTTCCCATGGAATTTGCCCTTTTTTAGAGCAAGGAGACATCGTTGCTTTGCATTTATTGTGTCAAGGCCACTCATGCCTCAAAAGAGTGTTTGACAGATTTTGGAAAGCATGAGTGGGCTCAAGTTATGTTTTCATTTGCTCCTAAAACCAAACTCTCCCTTGTGTGTCTATGACACTAGTCCAGTAGGCGATCTTGATGAGTTTCACCTCAAATGAATATGAAATATGGAGTCAATCGCAAGCATCCACTTTGACTATTAGTCTCATCTCCACTTCACGTACACACTTTTTTTTATTCTAAATCTTTATGGATGATTGACTAGGGGGCATCTAACCATATGATTGGAACCTCTTGCATCCTATTTTTCCTCACTTGAACTTCTTACCCACATATATACATAGGTGGTGGCCACTCATGCTTTGTAAGGGGTATGAATCAACCAAACCTACTCCTGTTGTGCTACATGATTTCCTTCACATTCTTGAATTTTCTACTAAATTTCTCTCCTTTAGTACCATTACTTGTACCCTTAAATGTGTGCTATTTTCTTACCTTCCCATCGAGTCAAAGAATTTTTTTAGGGGCAAGAGAGTCAATTGAGTCATCGAGTCAAAGAGTGATTGCACAATTTGTGATCTAGTTTCGGCCACTCCTTTCTCGAGACTTTTTGCTTTGTTTTCCAATTCAATGTCTTCTTCTTCTCTTTCTCATAATTGTCGACTTGGATAGTCTTTTTTTTTTTTTAAAGAAAGTTTTTGATTGTTATTTAAACATGGTTTTGATAATTTAACTCTTATTTTTATCACTTTTATGAAATATTTTGTAAGTTTAGTCAAAATAGTCTAAGGAAGGTACATATTCATGATTGCAGGAATTGACAACTTGAGTGGTTGCCCAGATTGGCATTCGAATCTCAACACCTTGAAAAGTAAGTTTTATAAATTTATCTTTTATCTTTTTGACCAATTTGTATAATTAATTAATCGATTATTTAATCAATGTCAATTTATGTTCCTTAACTTTAATTTTTCATATTTTAATTTATTTTTCTATTTTAATTTTTACTTTATTTTCTAAGTCTAATGATCTTATTTTTCAATGTTCTTTTTAGGAACCAAAATAAATAATAGAATAATAATACAAACGGAAAAACCCTAACAGAAAACCTCCCCTAATAAACAAAAAGAAGGCTCTCTCTTGCACGCGTGAAAAATCAATGTTACTCGCTGGTGGTGAATGTTCTAGCTGGAGGAGAACTCTCCTGCACAACAATCTATTTGAAAAAACATCTCATCTGAGATCTCTCTCCAAAAGCTCTCATCGGGGATCTCTCTCCAACGAAACCTCTGACTAGGACAATCTCTCTCGAGCAAAATCCTTCCCCCAAAAATCTAGTTTTGGAAAATCATTTTTTGATGCATGATTTTTCTTTCTCAAGCTCTCAACCAAATTTGAAATCGCTATTTGAATATTTTTCTATTTTTTGTTATTCAAATTTAAGTTTGAGTACGGGTTCTAATGAGATGCATATTTAACTTATATTTTTCATCATAATTAATTGATATTAATACTTAATTTATGTGATTATGATGCATGTTATCATAGTTTTATGACATTTTTATCATTGGCATGCCATTTCACTAAAATCCATATTGTTCCATTATTTAGTGTTAATTATGTGTTTTATTGATGTTTGAGCTTTTTCAAGATCAAACAACTTGAAATTAACCATTTTTTCTTGAATTGAATTTTTAGGACTTTAGTGGATGATTAAAAGAAGAGATTAGAAGAAGAGAATGATGGGATGAATCAAAATTCAATTTTAGCGGGTTGAATTAATTTGGCTTTTAAAGTCAAGTGGGAATTAGTTTAGCTCACCATATTTTCTTGCTAATTTTTATATTTTAGTGGCATGAGATTAAAGAAAAGAAATTTGTGATCCAATGATGAAAATTTGAGTCAAAAAGGCCTTTTAAATTGAAAGTTATGAATTTCTTAAGTTTATATATTTTTCTCGAATTTTTTATTATTTTTTTTAGGATTTTTAAAAGGCCAAAAATGCAAAAATTGGGTTTAGTTATCACAGGACCCGTGCAGTGCTGCCACGTGGCAGTGCACCAATGAGCCAGCTGGGCCTGAACAGACCCACGTGGGCGCCTACGTGGCACGAAGGCTAAAGGGCTAAGCTTATTGAACCGACGTGCATAGTGGGCCCGAGTATCAAGTGGAGAGAGAGAGTGGGGGGCGTCATAGGCCTATTTGGCGATCCAAAGCAATAAAGGCGTCACCCCTATAAAGGCGCCACACTTATGATTTTTCTTCCATGTGGGACTAATGTGTCTCTATATTTTCGTAGGCAACGTGGCAACGCGTGAAGCATCGTATTAACTATGCGACTAAGTGCGAGTTGATCTGGTTGTTCTCGGTCCACCAAATCTTGATTGAATGCACATGATCAATTCAAAGTTTTCGATCTCAGTAATGAAATCCAACTGTTGGGACTTAATCTCGCGATCGGCTAATCTTGGAGTGACACATGGGGACTTGTGGACACTTTGATCAAGGTCAAATGGCTGAAATAAAGGAGAAAGTGGAGCCCGTAATATGGGGATCGTGGTCCACTTCTCCCGCGCAATGTGGCTTCATCTGAGCCATCCAAATTCATGAAAAGAAACGGATGGCCCATATTTAAATCACGAAAATTCTTCTATAAATTGATGTTCTCTCTTACGGAAATATAACTCTCAATTAAACGTTGAATTGAGTATTTTTGGAGGAAAATCTCAAGTTCTTCATGAATCCCTTGCATCCTAGACTCAATCCCGCATGGATCGAGGCAAGAATTTCACAAACATTGTGAGAAAACGTTTGGTAATCGCCCCTTGAACGCCGAAATCACGTCGGAGAAGGAATCAAAGAAATGTACAACAATCAAAGAAATTCGAAGCTCAATCTTTGTGTCAATCAGGTTAGTAGCGTGATAACTTTGTAATCCTTACATTTTAGGTCCTTTAGGTTAGGTTTAGATAGGTAATTAGAGTTTAAGAATCTAAAAGTTCTCATTTTCCCTCAAATTACTTTGTGGATTTTGCTGATTTTCAAAGAAGGATTTCTCCTTGATCTTAAGTCCAATTCTAATGAATTTGGTTTCATTAGATTTTTTGTTCAATCAGCTTTCCGTGAATATCTTATTCACAAATTTTCATCAAGGTTTGACCCCTCTATTTGTCTTTTGACCAACTACTATTCCAAATCAATCCAAATTTGGGTGTTGACTTTCGAGGGCTATTACTACAAATATAGAATGCGAAATTTGTCAATTTTAGTGTCTTTGTAATCCTCTAATTGTAAGCTTTCAATGCATAGGTGATTTTCTAGATTTGGATATCATTTGATCAATCAATTTGAGGATTTTGGCTGAAACATTAATTTCAGTGATTTTATGTCCATTGATTTTAGAAAAATCACATTAAATCCTGTTGTGCTCTAGATATCATGATCTTTATATCAAAATTCTCTTCTTTCTCTCTAGTTTCTAAAAAAATAATTTTTTTAATGTTATCTTACCTTTTTCTTCTTCAATTTTATAGAAAGTCAAAGTAGGGTCAAAGTCAATGCTTTGACTTTGACTTTTGACTGTCTTCTCCAAATATTTTTTAAAATTCTAAAAACATCTTCTCTCATACCTTACTACTATTTCAATTGATTATATAGCACATGTACTTCTTAAAAACCCTAATTAGACTTAAGTTGACTTAGTCAACTCTTTCGATAAAAGTCAACTGTCCTCTCTATGGATTCGACCCGATATTATCACTGTACTTTATTTCTGATTTTTAAATCATTGTGAGTTCAGAATGATAAATATTTTTTGACCGACGTCATGTGTTTCAACGACCGCACGTTTCATCGATCGTCAGGTTCCAATTTTTTCTATTCATTTTTGTTCTAGAGTTAGGTCATAGTATAGATTTGTGTTTGTTCTCTGTTTTTCATTTTTTTGGGATATTGATTGTTTAATTTTTTAGTTCAGCATCTGATTCTTTTTAATTTTTTCTGATGATTCTCTTTTCAAATTTCTGCATTTGATTTTCTATTTCAGATTTGTGTGTGGGTTTTTTTAATCCATTCTTAAACAAAATAAACTCTTTGAAATCTCATTTTTTATAGATTTATTTTCACAAATTCAAAATTTTTTCCTAACTATTAATACTATTGCAGTTCAAAAAAATAATAACTTTTTGAAAATTTACTTCACTTTGTTTTTTTTGAATTTTTTTGCATTTACTCAACATCTATTTTTCATTTACTTAAAATCTATTTTATATCTAGTTAAAATTTGTTTGTAGTTCTATTTAAAATCTGTTGTGGTTGTTTAAAAATCCATTTTTAGTTTTATTTTAAATTTTTGTTGGTTAGTTAAATCATTTTTTATATTTATTCAAATTTGTTTTTCAGTTCTATTAAAACCTATTTTGTCATGGTCAAAATATGATCATCCATCCACAAGATATCTTTGGTGTCTCAAGTCAAAGGACCACATATATAATCGTGACATGAATAAACTTGATTGATAGTCAGTTATAATACCATTCAAGGTTTAATATGAATAAATTTAGTAAAATCTTTCTCTAAAGAGCACCCAGTATCTATCCTTGGTGTCTCCACATTGATGGCTATAGGATCAGCCATACTCATAATATGAGATTGGATTAAATAATGCTAAACTTTCTAGATAATTTGATATCATTATCTAATATCCTAAAAAAGGAATGTTTAGAACATATATTTAAAGACTAGTGATCACTATATTATGATCTCACCATAATTAACTTAGCCATTGCATATGCTCATGGACTTCATTGCAAACAACACACAAGAATGACAATAAATAAATTTCATTTCAATGAATGTAAACTAGATTATATGGAAGTGTTATGCGCTTATAGGCCACATAATATCTATCAAAGGTGAGTAGGGAGTGGAACCATGGAGCTCTAAGAGTTGACTTGTGGGAACTAGGAAGAGCTGTAACATACTAAAGGATGGCGATGAAGTCAGGTCACTAATCAAGAGCATGAGCAGGTCAGATCGAAAGCTTGTATTTGAAATTTGATCTGACTAACCCTACCAATTAGTAATTGCTACTGGGCAATTGACGAGGTGAGGAGTGACTCTAGGGGGATTGTCTCCTCTTAAGACAAGCACAGGGGGTTTTGGATAAACTATCCAGTAATAAAAAAAATCTGTTGTACGAGCGATGTAAGGTTTTGAGAGTATCATCAATGAATTCATAAAAAAATAGAAAAACTTAAATTTTCAAAAGAAACAATTTCAATCCCCCTAGTAAATTCACCATGGAATTAGGGAATTTTAATTTTTCTATACTTCAACAATCTTTATTAGAGTTTGTATGCTAGTTGAGCCAAAGGGGAAAATTATCATTGTGTACTTACTATGCTTGTGATTCCATTCGATCATTCCATGTAGTTGGCCTAATTCACTGTGATGTTTGGGAAACTTCTCACATTTCATCTCCTTTGGACCATCTTTATTTATTTTTCTTGTTGATGATTAAACTCAAGTCAACTTGGTATATATCATCAAAGATTGCAAGTAAGTTCTCAACAAAGTTTGCTTGTTTATTAGAACATTATCATCCAACATTTTGCCAGCCCCAAAATCCATTTGGCTGAAAATGCCCTTGAACCTCTCCAATATAACCTTCAAACCTTTTCTGTTGACCATGGTATCATCCACTAGAGAGCTTGCCCTAATGCCTGTCCAAAAAATGGTGTTATAAAAATAAAATATTGCATTCTAAATAACATTACTTGCACACTACTTTATGAGATGCACTAATCTAATTATGATGACCACTTACCTTGTAATTTCCTTCCCTCCTCTCCTTTTGGTGGGGCGGTCTCTCCTCATTGTCTTTTCATGATGCTTCTCTATTTAGCTTAACACCTCATATTTTTGGTATATTGCCTTTTAAGAAAGACCATATACCATCTCTATTCAAACATGCTCCTCGGGCATTAAAAGGAGTGGTCATTGGTAAATCACACACGCAAAAGGGTAATGTGTCTATTTCTTAAAAAAATATCACGTACTAACCTCAAATGCGCCCCTATGCCCCCAATCTTGTCAATGGCTTTTGTATCACTCTTATGAAGATGTCTGAAAAAGACATTCTTTTTGCTATGGTTTTTTTCTCTTAACAAACACTTGGAATTGTATATTTAGCATTTTACAAAAGTCACATGAATAAGATGTCCCCTCCAAGTTTCATGAAGTATTGGAGGGCTTTCAACTTGGGAGTTTGTGCAGTGAATGAATACCTATCATCCATGTCTAGAAGTTTCACAACACTACTGAAAGATTTTGGTGAATTTTGAATAATTATGCCAATATATGAAGCAATGTTCCCCTCTAGATAGTCATTTCACATATAAAATTTAGGAAACAACAAGGGTCACTAGAAAATAAGCTACAATTACTATATGATTTGGAACAAATCCTATAAAACTAATTTCAGTTTAAAATTATAGATAAAGAATGGAGGTATTTAGAAAAAAGTGTTAAAAAAATTGCAAACCATTAAAAAGAGAGGAGATTTAGAAAAAAAGCTAAAATATTTAGAAAGAGAGAAGGAATGAGAATAAGAGAGTATTGAAAAATTTGGGGAGAGAGAGTTAGATATTTTGAAATTGAGGAGAGGGTAAATTTGCAAGAAATAATTACAAAAAACCATGTAAATCATAGTAAATAACAAGACATAATAGAGAGAGGGGAGAGTTTATGAAATTGAGGTTTAAAAGAGACAAGGAACACGAATGAAAGTGTTGTAGAATTTGAAGAGAGAGAGAGAGACAAGAATTACAGATGGAGAGAGAGAGAGATAGAATTTGAGGAAAGGGTCAATTTGGGAGAAAGAATTACAAACAAAGGGAGGAGACTTTAAAAAAACTTGAGAAAAACTGGACACTAACAGATGGAGGGGAGAGGTTATATTAAAAAAACTTTGGATATTTAAAAAGAGAGAAGGAATAAGAGTGAGAATTTTACAGAATTTGAAGATAGAATTGATAATATGTTATTGATGCGTTCAAATTCATCATTATTAACATATTTTGATGAATAAGTCTTGCTAATATGATGCACCTTATTGTGCTTTTATCAAAATTTTCCATTTATTATGTCATTTCACTTATATGCTCATTTTTGCATTGATTTAGGGTTTATTTGGTGCACATATTATGTTTGATATTTGTTGCATATATTAGGTTTGACCCTTGATAAGGTCAAACTATTATATGGACTAAAATCTTCTAAAATTTTTCTCATGGAATAACTTTTAGTCTCTCTTTCGAGCAAGGCATGATCTCGTGCCTCCAAAGAGCTACTCTACTAAAATCCATTAGATGCATGAAAATATGTCCACATGATCTATAAAAATGAGGACCACATGGTGCATTCTCATGTGTCATCGTCATTCACGTGTTGGTGGAAAAATTATTGTGTGACTTGTGGCACAATCCTAGAGTGGGCTTAGAGGGGCAAACCAATCCAAAAACTAAGATGTCACAAATATCTCCCAATATCTCTCCTCATCTAGTGACACTAAACAGGCCAAATGCTTGCCTCTCAATCTTGATGAAATGGAATCCAATGGCCAGCCCTCTTGGCCACCAAAAGCAAATCCAAGGGCCTCGACTGCCTCCATGTCCCTCTCACACTCTATCTCCTATCTTCTTCCCTAAAAGGGGACACCATGGCCAAATCTTGGTCATCATACCCTGTTTATGAAATGATTGGATGGATATGATGCATCGTAAGCCCCCTTGAGAATTTTTGCTTGTTCATTTTCAATCTATCTCTATTTTACACTTGAAAATTTCATCTATGTAAGTGAGACAAGAAATTGGTGATCGCCAATGTATTATTAACATTTTCTTACATTTCTCCCTTATTATTTCCAAGAAATTCATCATGAGTTTTTATTTTGGTGGTTTGCTTAAACTTCACAGCTTTGTTGGGATGATTGTGAAAGAGTAGCCTAAGTCAAGTGCTGATTGGGTTTATCCTTTGATGCATTCAGATTAATAGAAGGTTAAATCATTGAGTCAATGCTTATTTTGGATTTTTTTTCTTGTAATTTTAGATAGATAACTAGTTCTTAATTTCACTTTCTGGTGGCGTACGACCCCCGTCGCCACCAAGACACGATACCACGGCACCGGATGAGCCCTTTTGCGCGCGCGGATCTATCCGCTTATCTTTACTTCTTTATTTCTTTATTATGAACTTTTGACCCGCACGTGTTTAAGCGGGTCCTCGTTTATTTCTCTCTCTCTTTAGGCCTTTGGGTGGGTTTCCCTTTGTTTCGGGACCCTAGCCTAAGGCCCTTTCCCTTTTTGTGAACCTTATTTCTATTTCTATGAGTATGGGTGTGGGTTGTGGGCCTTAAGTGGGCCCTTTCCTCTCTTGGCCCAACAAGGGCTCTATAAGAGGGGAAGGGACCCCCCCACAAACCCTAGCCGTCATTTGAAGAAAGAAAGGAGTGCTCTCCCTCTCAAGTGGCTGCTCAAGGAAGGCCGGGAAGGAGTCCAACCGCCGCTCGCCGCCGCCGCGCCGCCGCCGCCGCGCCGCCGCCGCCGCCGCCGCCGCCGCGACGACCGCCGCCACTCCTTGCCCCGGCCACGCTGATACCCCCTACTGCTGCTCCAGCCGCCGCCGCCGACCTAGCGCCGCTGCCGCCGCCTTCGAGCCGCCGCCGCCGCCCTTGCTCCGCCGCCGCCGCTGCCGTTCAGCACCACCTCCACCTCCACCTCCATCTCCTGCTCCGCCTCCGGCGATAGCATCTCCTCCACGGACCTCACCTTCCGCTCATCCCCCTCCACCTCCATCTCCAGCCCCATCTCCGGCGAACCGCCCTGCCGCCGTCTCCAACCATCTCCCTCCCTCCCGATTTTCGCCTTCCTTCCCCTCCACGGACCCTCATCCCCCCCCAATTTCCCCCTCCAACTCCACCTCCGGCGAACCTCCCGGCCGCCTCCTCCCGTCCTCGCCGCACCGCCGTTCCTCCTCCCCATCGACCTCCACTTCCCCCGACCGTCCCGGCCACGACCACCGCCATCGCCTCCTGCCGCCGTCGAGTCCAACGTCGCCGCCGAGCCGAGACGCTGCCACCATCGCGCTCGTCGGCTGCGCGCGCGCCCGCCCAATCGGTCGCCTCCCGCCACTCGAACGCCTCCGCGACCCTCCCTTCCGCCTCGAGAACCACCGCCCGGCCTTCCCCTCCTCAGTCCGCCGCCCGGCGAGCCTTCCCCGACCAGGAATCGCCGCCCGCCGTCCCAACGCCGCGCGCCGCCTCGGATCTCCCCAGCCGAAACCCTAATCCATGAAGAGGGAAATGGACGATTCCCGCTGAGTCAACTCAGCGGGAACCGCCCCCCCCACCCAGCCCGGACCAGCCCGAGTCAACCGAGCCGGTCCGGATCGGCCCTGACCCACCTGGTCCGCCCAGGGCTGATCCGAGCCAGGCCGCAACCGGTCGGACTGCGCCTGACCAGGCCAGTCCCCAGGCCAGCCCAGCCCGGCCGGTCCAGGCCGGCCCTGACCAACCCAGCCAGGCCTGCCCAAGCCGCCCCAGGCCAGACCCGGACCGGCCCTGATCTGACCGGGCCGCCCAGGCCGACCCAGCCAGGCCAGCCCAGGGTCGCCCCAGGCTTGATCCGGTCCAGACCGGCCCGCCCGACCGGTCCAGACCGGCCCGCCCGACCGGTCCAGACCTCCTGGACCGTCCGGCCAAAACGGAACCGGTCCGGATCGCCCGAACCGGCCCACCTCGGCCCAGACCGGCCCAGGACAACCCCAGGCCGGTCCAGACCGGCCCAGACCGTCCTGAACCGGCCCGGGCCGCCCCGAACCGGCCCCGGACGCCGTCTTCCGCCTTCCGACATCGCCCCGCTCGCAACGACTCGTCATCGCCCCGCCCCGCGCCGATCGCTCCTCCGCGCTCCCTCGCCGATTCGCCCCGACGCCCCTCTTCGCTGCCGCGCTCGACGACCTCCCACGCCCCGACCGACCGGGCTCGCGCCCCGAAGGTTAGCTTCAACCCCTCTTTCAAGTTAATTACTTTTCGAAGCATTTCCTTTACTCGTCTCCACCGCCGTCGGACGACGTAGATAGGGTAGTACGATTATTGGTTCGAGATTTCTGACGCGTACGTCAGGTCCGGTACCGAGCGTGGGCTGCAGCCTCCTGGCTACTCCACGACGAGCGACTTCCACGCCTCCGGACGTGGATCGAGAGGATCTCACCCTATCCATCATCGCGAGTTTCCCCGGGTCACCCGGAGTCGACTCCACTGATCGGCACGCTTGCCTGCACGTAGGTTTAGGTTAGAGGTCGCATTTAGAGTCTAGGATTTCACTTATCTGTAGGTTAGGGTTGACCGGCTATCTTTAGTCATCCTCAGATTCATTGATCAGGTACGAGGGTTTTCATAACCGTCGTCCTGCATCACTTTCTCTTTGGCTTTTCCCTAAAATATCTCCATCAATACAAAAACGAATTGCACAATCTTGGGCTTGTTAGAGAGTTTGTTTCATCTTCTTTATTAATCACTATTTGTATCTTTCATTTGCTTATACTTGATCATCTGATTCACCAAATTTTTTAGTGTCAACAATCATCATGTTTTATACATTTAGTGACTTGAGTATTTTTTCATTTTCATGCAAAATGGTGTTAGAATATGGTTCAAATGAATTAGCCCATTAGAAGACCTTAGTCCCACATGGGGCTTTGTTTTTGTCATCTTCTCCTTATTATCTCAAGAGGCACGTTATCTCTTCTTAATCTATTTATGAACTCGACTGCATGTGTTTTTCATCGTTGTTGTGCATTGATTTCATGTAATAAAATATAATTCCTTACTTATTATTATGTTTTCAAGGGTAGATTCCACATTGAGATGAAGTAATGAGGTTAGGTGTTCAAAAGAAAAACAAGAGCAAGGGAATATGTGCGAGTGAGAATGGAGCACATGGACGTGAGTGTTAGAGATAATTTTGAGTTTCTCTTAGAGTTAAGATGAAAATTAGAAAAGAGGTGAGAAAATGAGATTAAAGGAGATGAAAATGGAGATGATTTGATGAAAAAATGAGAAAGATGGATGGCGGTAACAATGGATCAATGTGTGGTGAAGGCAAGAGTGAGAGACGCATACATAGATGAGGTCAAAGCTAAAATAATAAAAGAAAAATAAAAATAAAACACATGTCTACGGAATATGAAGATTTTCACAAGCCAAAATCCAATCCAGATCTTTGCACAAACCCCATTGGTATGCATGTTCTAGGGCAGGAGATGCTCGATTTCCTAATATTAGAATCTTTGCTTGCTCCCTTTTCCACAACAAGATTGAGCATCAAACAATGCTCATCCTTGGGCCTTGAACATCTCTCCTTTTCCTAATGGTAGCCTAATGCTAAGAGAGAGCAAAAAATATGAGGAGAGAGAAAATGAAGGCTGTTATAGGTAGATTTATCTTTTAACCTTTCTATCCATCCATACTTGGATCAAAGAATCGAGCTAGAAAAAAAGGATTTTAATGATTGGATTCTTTTACCCCTATTTACACTCAAACCCTAGGAACCTACTTAGGGTTTGATTGTTGAGGTTGAAGTGAGGTCTTCTCTGGTGTAGGCTGGCCCATTCAAAGAGCTTTGACCCTATTTACAATTGGCTCTTGAGGTTGAAGTGGGGTCCTTCATCATGCCTTGACACATTTGCTAATTGACTCGTGCATTGGGATTAGTGCTACATGGAGTGTTGATGGCATATCTTATGAGGGTGCCGATGTTGTCTCTACCAAAAAATTTGGGGTACTTGGTGCCCTTGATGGAGATATTTGATCCCTATCGATCTCTGATGTAGTCATTGTCATTTCCACCAAAGGTGTGGATGCCGAGCGCACCAATGGTGGAGCATGTGTCCATGCTCCATGGAGTTTCCATGTTGTACCTTCTTGTGACGTCAATACCATCTCCATCAAAGGTTCCATGGTACTCTATGCCCTTGATGGAGAAAATGCTTGCTCCTTGTCAATCTCTAATATGGTCGTTATTGAAAGTCCCAATAGGATGGTGGTTTAACCTTAGAGGGGGGGGGGGTGACGTCTCGTTTTCGTGCGTCGTTAAAACACAAAGACGATGGTCAAACAAAATTTATAAAACTGAACTCACAAAGACAAGATATAATAATCAAGTATTGGGTAAGTATCGGGTCGATCCACAGAGAGCAGGGTTGACTTTAATCGCAGAGTTGACTTGGTCAAACTTAGGTTTAGAAAGAGTTTTAAATGAGAGAAAATAAGATCTAAGATATAGAAATGATATAAATAAGGTAAATAAGAAGTTTTAAGAATTGAAACTTGGATTTGACAAAGAAAAGTCAAAAGTCAAAGTCAAAGCATTGACTTTGACCAGCAGTAGATGTTCTGCAAAATCAGAGAATCAAACAGAGTCCGAAGATTATGAAAAGTAGATCTTGGATACTAGAGAGAAAATGGAATTTATTGATATATATTTCGTAATTTTTGGATAAGAAATGGATTTATTATGAATTATTGAAAATCAATGATCAGAAAATCCCCGAAATTAACACCTCAGATGAAATCTTCAAATTGAATGCCCAACTGAAATCCAAATCTTACAATTTATATGTCAATGGAAATCTAAGAACCAGAGGAATCTAACAAGACCTAAATTATCAAATTCTGATTTTTCAATAAAAAGTAATTGACCTCGAAAGTCAACGTTTGACTTCTGATGAAAGATGAACAGTCCTTGGTCAAACGTTAAATTGGAGGGCCAAATGAAGTCAGAATTTGATGAATTTGCTATCAACGGAAAGCTGATGAAAAGAGGAATCCAATGAAACCAAAATCAAGTGATTTGGAATTATAATCAAAGAGATATCCTATTTTCAAAATCAGCGACTTTTTGGACCTAAAATTGGGGAACATGAAGAACACTATGAACTAATTTGCAAAATTAAAGATCTAAACCTAATAAAAATACAAATTACCTCTTGATAATCGATCGAACCTCACTACTAACCCGATTGCCGCAAGAATGGGGCTTCAATTCTCGTGGATTGAAGCAAATTTGCTCGGATTCTTCCTCGTGGACGTTCGCAATTCAAGGGGAAAATTTGATGAAATCAAGAGATGAAATCGTGATTATCATGCTTCAATAGCTGCGTCTATACACTCTTGGAAGCAGAGGATCACGAGAACTTAAGACCTTCCTCGAAACTCGCTTAATTTCTTCACGAGTCGATCAAAAGTTGAAGAACAATGAAGAACTACATGAGTTTTTAAAGGAGAAATTGGCCTGAAATCGAGGGCAATAGAGGCGGTCGTGGGAGCGGAATTAAGGCGTCGTGGAAGCGGTTGCACTTGGCGAAGACGTAGCTTCCGGATTGATTTGGAATCCGCCACGATTTTGCTTCAAAAAAAAAGCCCCGATCGCGGCACGAGCGGGCTACGATCAAGTGTCGATCGTGCCGTCGATTGTTGATCAAATGCCATCTGATGAAGTTGAAAGATAGAAGCCCTTTGATTCCGCGATGCCACAGCTCCATTTTGGCTCTGAATGCGCCACGATCGCGCACGAATCGGGCCACGATCGTGTGACGATCGGGCCACGATCGCGCGTCGATCGTGGTTCTTCGTGAGGCGCGATCCACCGTCCGATCTTTAGATGTTGAGTTGGACCGTCCAGATGTGTCCGCGTGATGCTGCGAGATCGATGAAGATCACGATCGTCCGATGAAGCATGATGAAATCGCGACGACGATCGAACATGTGTGGTGCGTCCACGTGTCATCAGGTGAGCCGTCACTTATGCATATTTTTAGCACATGTGTTAATTGCTGATCGCGTGGACTCCGGTCCACGCGATCGAGGGTTTCCGCCTCGATCCGACGCCCGCCGTGCCGCCACGCGTCCTGCACAGGTAAGACCGTGTGGGAACATAGTCACACACAGAAGAAATATAGGGGCAGGACGCGGATAAATAGGGGAGAAGATTCCCCTATTAACTGTCCTAATGTCTCCTCTCTACTCCGCGACACGTGGCACCCCACATGGGCGCCCACGTGTACCTGTCGGTCGCGTGGCCTCCTGCCACGTGGCCGCGCCACTATGCGCCTCCTGCGTCCCGTGCGTGCCACCCGGGCTCTGCCACGTGGCCTCACTGCCGCGTCCCATCCCGAGGCGGTCCCTGACGAGTCATTTTTGTGCGTCGTTAAAACACAAAGACGATGGTCAAACAAAATTTATAAAACCGAACTCACAAAGACAAGATATAATAATCAAGTATTGGGTAAGTATCGGGTCGATCCACAGAGAGCAGGGTTAACTTTAATAGCAGAGTTGACTTGGTCAAACTTAGGTTTAAAGGAAGTTTTAAATAAGAGAAAATAAGATTTAAGATATGGAAATGATATAAATAAGGTAAATAAGAAGTTTTGATATTTGAAATCTCGGATTTGACAGAGAAAAGTCAAAAGTCAAAGTCAAAGCGTTGACTTTGACCAACAGTAGGTGTTCTGCAAAATCAGAGAATCAAACAGAGTCAGAATATTACGAAAAGTATATATTTAGAAACTAGAGAGAAAATGGAATTTATTGATATATATTTCGTAATTTTTGGATAAGAAATGGATTTATTATGAATTATTGAAAATCAATGATCAGAAAATCTCCGAAATGAACACCTCAGAGGAAATCTTCAAATTGAATGCCCAAATGAAATCCAAATCTTACAATTTATATGTAAATAGAAAGCTAAGAACTAGAGGAATGCAACAAGACTAAAATTATCAAATTCTGATTTTTCAATAAAAAAGTAATTGACCCCGAAAGTCAACGTTTAACTTCTGATGAAAGATGAACAGTCCGTGGTCAAACGTTAAATTGAAGGGTCAAATAAACTCGGAATTTGATGAATTTGCTGTCCACGGAAAGCTGATGAAAAGAGGAATCCAATGAAACCAAAATCAAGTGATTTCGAATTATAATCAGAGAGATATCCTATTTTCAAAATTAGCGAAATTTCGGACCTAAAATTGGGGACAATGAAGAACAATATGAACTAATTTGCAAAATTAAACTTATAAATCTAATAAAAACTCAAATTACCTCCTGATAATCGATCGAATCTCACTAATAACGCGATTGCCGCAAGGATGGGGCTCCAATTCTCGTGGATTGAAGCGAATTTGCTCGGATTCTTCCTCGTGGACGTTCGGAATTCAAGGGGAAAATTCGATGAAATCAACGAGAAATTCGTGATCAATCCCGCTCCAATTGCTTCGCAATCGAGTCTAAACGCGGGGGGAACACGATGAACTAGAGATCTTCCTCGAAACTCGCTTAATTTCTTCACGAGTCGATCAAAAGTTCAAGCACAAAGAAGGGAAATACATGGTTTTTAAAGAGAAAATTAGGCCCGAAATCGTGGCCATTGGAAGCGGTCGTGGGCGCGGAATCAAGGCTTCGTGGGAGCGGTTTGAACTGAGTGGTGTTGTGCCTTCAATTCCAGCCCGAATTGGCTTGAATTTCGCTTCAAAAGGAGTCTCAAAATTAGGCCACGATCTTCACGCGATCGGCCACGATTGACCACGATCGAGCGTAGATCGTGTTCCTGAAGCTTTGGAACTGACGATCGATGATCGTGGAATGGATTCCACGCGGAAGGCGCTCCGATCGCGGCTTGACGTGTCGTTTTTGTGCTTCGTTAAAACACAAATACGATGTTCAAACAAAATTTATAAAACCGAACTCACAAAGACAAGATAGAATAATCAAGTACTTGGTAAGTATCGGGTCGATCCACAGAGAGCAGGGTTGACTTTAATCGCAGAGTTGACTTGGTCAAACTTAGGTTTAAAAGGAGTTTTAAATAAGAGAAAATAAGATTTAAGATATGGAAATGATATAAATAAGGTAAATAAGAAGTTTAAAGAATTGAAATCTCGGGTTTGACAGAGAAAAGTCAAAAGTCAAAGTCAAAGCGTTGACTTTGACCAGTAGTAGGTGTTCTGCAAAATCAGAGAATCAAACAGAGTCAGAAGATTACGAAAATTATATATTTGGAAACTAGAGAGAAAATGGAATTTATTGATATAAGTTTTGTAATTTTTGGATAAGAAATGGATTTATTATGAATTATTGAAAATCAATGATCAGAAAATCCCCGAAATGAACACCTCAGAGGAAATCTTCAAATTGAATGCCCAAATGAAATCCAAATCTTGCAATTTATACGTCAATAGAAAGCTAAGAACCAGAGGAATCCAACAAGAAAAAGTAATTGACCCCGAAAGTCAACGTTTGACTTCTGATGAAAGATGAACAGTCTGTGGTCAAACGTTAAATTGAAGGGTCAAATGAACTCAGAATTTGATGAACTTGCTATCCACAGAAAGCTGATGAAAAGAGGAATCCAATGAAACTAAAATCAAGTGATTTGGAATTATAATCAAAGAGATATCCTATTTTCAAAATCAACGACTTTTCAGATCGAAATTTGGGGAAAATGAAGAACACTATGAACTAATTTGCAAAATTAAACTTCTAAATCTAATAAAAACTCAAATTACCTCTTGATAATCGATCGAATCTCACTACTAACCCGATTGCCACGAGAATTAAGCTCCAATTTGCGCGAATTGGAGTGAATTTGCTCGGATCCTTTCTCACGGACTTTCGGAATTCAAGGGGAAAATTCGATGAAATCAAGGAGGAATTCGCGATCAATCCCGCTCCAATCCCTTCGGAATCGAGTCTAAACGCGGGGGGATCACGATGAACTTAAGATTTTCCTCGAAATTCGCTTAATTCCTTCACGAATCAATCAAAAGTTGAAGAAACAATGAAGAACTACATGAGTTTTTCAAGAGAAATTGGCCCGAAGATTGTGGCCAATTGAAGCGGTCGTGGAGGTTGATTCATGGCTTCGTGGGAGCGGTTCTTTGGGGCGATGTCGTGGCTTCACTTCCAGGGTGCATCGGCTTCAATTTCGCGGAGGAATCGCCATTATTTTAGCCACGATTATGCCACGATTTTCGCCATGATCGCGCCACGATTGGGCCGCGATCAGGCTCGATCTTGCTGCTCGCGCTTCGTCGATCGTTTGCCGATCGACGGGAGACGATTCCGCTCCAGCCTCGTGCCATCTTAGCCTCGATCGCGGCTCGATCGCGCCGCGATCGCGGCTCGATCGCGACGCGATCGTGTTCTTCCTCAATCGTCCAGCGCCGTCCGATGGTGATCCGCCGATCGTGATTGCGAGTAATCGCGGCCGTCTGATGCATCTCAAGCGTTTGATTTGATGACGATCCACCGCTTCTCGGGATGCCACGTGGCGTTATGAGAGCCTTTCGATCAACGTCACTTAAGGTAAGTAATACCCACGTGTTTGATTAGACGATCGCGTGGACTCGGGTCCACGCGATCTCTGCCGCTCTGATCCGATCCAACGTTTGCCGCTTGTCCACGTCGCCTGCAAAATAGAAAATCGTGTGGGACATAGTCCCACACGGGAAAAAAACCGAGAACTGACGCGGTTAAATAGGGGAACGGATTCCCCTATTAACTCTCGTCAGTTTCTCCTTACTTACCTACCTTACGCGTGGCGCCCACACGGTCACCCACGCGTGGCCGCGCCGTGCGCCTCCTGCGCGGGCCACCTGTGCGCCATGTCACCTGCATTTAAATCCGTGTGGAACATAGTCCCACACGGAAGAAATAAAAGAGCAAAACGCGGTTAAATAGGGGAGCATATCGTACATATTAGCCAGTTCTAAGAATAGGCTTATATGTACGATAACCATAGTATATGAATATATATGTATACGTGTCGCCACGTGTCACGCGTGGGCCACACGCGTCCTGCCACGTGGCCTCAGCGCCTCGTCGTAATGGCGCGGTGGACCCGCGCACCACGTGGCCTCGCTCGCCACGTCAGCCCCGTATGGGGCCGATCGCCACGTCAGCTCCGCAGGTACGTTTTCCCTTTTTCCCGATTTTTCTAACTAAAAATATACTTAAAAATTCAATTAAAATTCAAATAAAAATCGAAAAAATTCGTATAAAACTTTAGAAATTCATATTTCTCAAAATACAACTCCTTTTTAATCCAAATTTTCTCCATTGGATCACAAATTCTTTTATTTTTAATATTATGTCATTTAAAATATATTTAGAAAGAAGAAATCAAGATGAATTAATATTTACTTAAATCATTTTTCATTAAACACTCCAAATCATAAATTCATCTTAAAATCATCCTTCTAAAAATTTACTAAAGTCAAAATGCATATATAACACTGGTATTAACTTCTATTAATCTAAACAAAAGATTAATCATCGATTAACATGAAATTATCCCTAATTTATGCATAAATATCAACTTTAGTGAAATGACATGCCAATGGAGAAAATTCCTAAAAAGTATGATAACATGCATCATATTCACATAAAATAAGCATGAATATGAGTTAATTAGGGTAAGAATTCAGGTTATAAATGCATGTTATCACGGCTCGATCGCGCCGCGATCGCGGTTCGATCGGACCGCGATCGCGGTTCGATCGGACCGCGATCGCGATGTTCTTCCACGCGTCGCCTACACCGTCAGATTCGAATCTGACGCTCCAGATCCACTCCGAAAAGAGAAGAAAGATCGGCTGTTGCGTAGCCGTTAGATCGCGATCGTGCGGTCTGATTCTTGATGAAGATGGGCTCTCCTCATGTCGCCACGTGGCGACCGCTAAGCCCTCCGATCGTCCCACTTAAATCGCCATTTTCCGCACGTGATGCAATTGATGATCGCGTGGACTTGGGTCCACGCGATCTCCGCCGCTTTGATCCGATCCGACGCTCGCCACGCGTCCACGTTGCCTGCAAGGTAAGAAAATCGTGTGGGAACATAGTCCCACACGGATTAAATGGAGGGAGAGGACGCGGTTAAATAGGGGAATGACTTCCCCTATTAACTATCCTCATGTCTCCTCTATGTCCATTACACGTGGCGCCCTACACGGGCGCCCACGTGGCCTCCCTGCCACTTGGCGCGCCCCGTGCGCCTCCTGCGTGGGCCACACGTGGCCTCAGCGCCACGTCGTAACGGCGCGGTGGACCCGCGCGCCACGTGGGTCCACTCGCCACGTCAGCCCCGCCTGGGCCCGCTCGCCACATCAGCCGCAGGTAAATTCTCTTTTTCGCGATTTTTCTAACTAAAAAAATACTTAAAAAATTCAATTAAAAATTAAATAAAAATCGGAAAAATCGTATAAAACTTTAGAAATTCATATTTCTCAAAATACAACTCCTTTTTAATCCAAATTTTCTCCATTGGATCACAAATTCTTTTCTTTTTTTAATATCATGTCATTTAAAAATATGTTTTCAAGAAGGAAATAAGGATGAATTAAAAATTTCATTAAATAAGTTCTAATTAAACATTCTAAATCATAAATTCATCCTAAAATCACCCTTCCAAACATTTACTAAAGTCAAAACTCATATAATAACTGAGATTAACTTCTATTAATTTAAACAAAAGATTAATCATCTTTTAAGCATGAAATTATCTCTAATTTATGCATAAATATCAACTTTAGTGAAATGACATGCCAATGGAGAAAATTCCTAAAAAGTATGATAACATGCATCATATTCACATAAAATAAGCATGAATATGATTTAATTAGGGTAAGAATTCAGGTTATAAATGCATGTTATCAGTCCCGCGCGCCACGTCAGCCGCCGCCTGGGCCCGCTCGCCACGTCAGCCTGCAGGTAATAACCCCTTTTTTCCCGATTTTTAATATAAAATAGCTCTAAAAATCAAATATAAAATCAAATTAAATTCGGAAAAAGGGCATAAAACTTCAGAAATTCCTAAATTAAAATATACAATTCCTTTTTAATCCAAATTTTCTCCATTGGATCACAAATTCTTTTCTTTTTAATATCATATCATTTAAAATATATTTAGAAAGAAGAAATCAAGATGACTTATAATTTACTTAAATCATTTCTCATTAAACATTTTAAATCATAAATTCATCATAAAATCATCCTTCCAAACATTTACTAAAGTCAAAACTCATTCAATAACAGAGATTAACTGCTATTAATTTTAAACAAAAGATTAATCATCTATTAAACACGAAATTATCCCTAATTTATGCATAAATATCAACTTTAGTGAAATGACATGCCAATGGAGAAAATTCCTAAAATGTATGATAACATGCATCAAATTCACATAAAATAAGCATGAATATGAGTTAATTAAGATAAGAATTCAAGTTATAAATGCATGTTATCAGGGGGTCAAATTATGTTTATGTATTAATTTTAATTGTTAATCTCTACTCTTCTTGTTTACTAAGATTCATTGAGCACTCTCTTCTCGTCCTCTCGATGCACCAAATATTATTATACTGGTTGGGGGACCTAATGTCCCTTAATCTAGTCCCAAGTACTTTAGACTTGGAGCCTCAATCCTCACCAAAAGAAACCTAAACCTCTCACCCTTCAAATGGGTGAAGGACAATGTTCAATACAAGGATTTAGGCTTGCCCGAATGGCAAACCTAACACTCATATTTACCTGTCCCTACGGCACTACCCTCTAGGCCTCGACCTCCTAGGCTCCTGGACACCCTGACTCCTTTAGGCCGATCTCCACACGATCCCTCGTCCCTTCACGCCTTGTCATGCCTCTTCCGCTAGTACCACCGACCACCTGTAAAATGAGATCTCCTCTTCATGCTCCACTTTGTCTTCTCGCTCCCGAAGTCTTGACTCCTCGTCTCAATGAATGAGACGCTCCCGTCCTTAGAATGTGTAAATGCAATGGTATGGTTATCTAAATGCTGCTAGCTATATGAGATGACAATAGAAAATAAGTGAGGCTGAATTCATGAATAAGTGAGACTCACAAAACAGTAACTTATGGAGTTGATTTTTTGACCTAGGGTTGACTTTTGACCTAGGGTTGACTTTTGACTTATTATTGTTGACCTTGACTACTAAAGGTTGACTTTGACTAATAAATTTGACTTTGTATGACTTGGGTTGACTCTAACTAATCGGGTTGACTTTAACTTGCTAGACTTTAACTATTCAAGGTTGAATTTTTTAACACGGTTGACTTTTTGAGCTAAGATTGACTTCCTGGGCAACCATTGACTTTATGAGCAATAGTTGACTTTCTGAGCTAAGGTTGACTTCTTGGGCAACTGTTGACTTTCTGAGCTAAGGTTGACTTTGACTACAATTAGCCCAATGTCTAGTTATGACTTGATAAACTAACGTACAAATAACTAAACAGAGAATAAATTCAATGATAGATAATGCTAACACTTCAAATACAAATGATTTTTAGCTAAACTGATTAATTTGTCTGATGAAACAAATAAATGAGATAGATAGTGTACCACTAGGTCTTGACTGTCGATCTCGAACAACAGATATTGATTGAAGACACACTTATACAAGATATTTAATAACAAGCTGAGAGTAACAAGTTCTAACTTGTTGTACCTTGGTTGATATCAGGTTGGATGTAACAGTCGTAAATTAAACACACTAACTGATTATATAAATCGGTAGAACTAACTAGACACCCCTTGGCTATTTAGGCACCAAAAATAACCAACTTATAGCAGGCATCAATGAGTAATTTGAGACAAGAAATTGATTTATGCCCCAAAATAAAATTGTTAAGTGTAGCTGCTGAAGAGGCAACAATATCAAATGATGGGAAAGTAAAGTGGACACGATTGTACCAATTTAATGCTGGAGGAGAGAAATAAACAGTCATCAAGGAATAGAGATTTCTGAATTTGTATTTAGGTCAACTTACTGTAGACAATATTATTATAATCACTTTAGCGGGCAGAGAACTAATTCAATACTACTGATGGGAATGAAGTAAAGAAAAAACAAACAAGATTCAGAGATGTAAATTTAGAATACCACATAATAGAAACTTACTATGCACTGTAGAATGATTAGAATAAGTAATGAGAACTTCAACTAATAAACAAAGCAATATTGGATGGAATGGATGGAATATATATACTACAATTAAGAATTATTGTGTTCAAAAATCAGATACAGATCGTAGAGAGGCTCAAAATTTGATACTTCAAAAATGACCTATAGAATATCTAACAATGAGTTGGGGGTTACTAGATGTAAGAATCAAAATTATACAGAGAGGCTTTAAGAACAGAAAATACCAATAGAATATAAAGCGAAGAGATTAGGGTTACTGGATGTGAAAACAGAGAATATGCAAAGAGGCTTGAGGAAAGGAAATCACTGATGAAATATAGAAAGAAGCTTAGATAGTGAGAACAAAGAAGTGACCGATGACTATCTCGTTCTTGCACTCAGGTGAGTGTCGAAGATGCTTATGCGAAATCGGTGTAAAATTGACGTTGGAGGCTATGCTTGTTTGTCATCGTGAAACATGACAGAAGGAATAGTTCGTCGTTGACGTCTTGATCTTGGTCTCCAGAGAAAGGAAAACTTTGTTTTCTTCGATCTCCAGCTGCTTGCTTTTTGCTCACGATTTCAAAGCTCTGTCTCACGAAAGCGTTAGGCCAAAAAAAGAAAAACCTAACGGTGCTTAAGTAATTCGACAATAGTTGGTAGTTCCAATAGTACCCTAAATCTTATTAATCATATATAAACTGGAACTAAGCGTAAGGATGAATAAAACCATATGTTGAGATATTAGAGTATGAACCTTAAACTAAGCATAGGCATACTAACAATCTGCAGGGATTATATTTATGGTTATGATCAGCTACAAGATTAATATATGCATGAAGAGATTCTTGCTGCATTTCCTGAAATCGAACATAGTCATCAGCCTCATTGGAAACATTAATAGTTTAATCCAAGAGAATGATGAGTCCAAGATAATAATGATAAAGGTAGAACGATAACGCTTCAAATCAGTGACATATAACATAAGTTAATGATTCAAAATAAAATTAATAGTGCAAATATGTCTATAGAAATTCAAGAGGGTGTTTATATCAAAACTAGTGCTCTAACAGCTATCATCTCCCCCAAAGGTACGGACACCGAGTGAACCAATGGTATGGCATGTGTCCATGCTTCACCACAATGACTTAGAGTTTGATGGGTCATCAAGGAGCTCTATTGTACCACTTATCCTATGGAAGCTCCAAATGATCCCACCATAATTTTCTATAGTATCCTTGATCAAGGATCAATTAGTGGGATTGAATGAATGAATGGTTCACATAGAGTGTTCACAAGAGGCCAAACCTAGCCCACAATATGATAAATATCATATGGAGAAACTAGAAAATGAGTATCACACATCTTCTCTATGGTCTGTGGACTCTCAAGGTCATGATAACATGTAAATTAATGTATCATTGTCATGCATTTTATATAATTATTCCCATGAAATGACCATAAATGCATGCTATTATGGTTTGAAATGATACTCTCTATGTTTACAAGGATATCCTTGATCTTTCATGATTTTATAACATTTTATGAGCATTTAATCACATTGACTCATCAAGAAGATTTTTCTTCAATCATAAAATTAAATTTCTATTTATTTCTCATTTAAAATGCCTTTATTGACATGAAAATATTTATGAATGTGTGGTATCATAATTTTTATTGACTAAATTTATTTCTATGAGAAAGTTGAGATTTTTTGGATTTTCTAGACTTTTTGGGAATATTAATAAGTTAAAAT
The DNA here is from genome assembly GCA_024174645.1 of Lemna minuta. Taxonomy (NCBI): domain Eukaryota; kingdom Viridiplantae; phylum Streptophyta; class Magnoliopsida; order Alismatales; family Araceae; genus Lemna; species Lemna minuta. The sequence goes on from CM044116.1 coordinate 11,369,697, forward strand.
TTTTTAATGAATTTCTAAGATCAAGACAATTGATATTTTTTATTTTAAAATTAATGTTTTTATTGATTTAAAGGGATATTTATGTGATCGTGCCATGTGGCACAATCACAATAGTCAAAAGAAGAGAGGGAGTCTACCTCGCTCTCTTCCTCCCATTCTCTCTCTCTTTCTTGCGAGCGGATGAAATAAAATTTCTTTTGTTGCTTCTCTCTCCTTGCCATTCTTCCCTCTCCCCCTCTCTCCTTCTTCTCTCTCACCTCTCTCCCACTCCTCACAACGTTCTTTTGCAACTATTCTCTCCATTTGTCTGCTTTCTTCCATCATCTTCACCACTTGCACCCTCTTGTCGTCCTCTTCTCGCTACCCCTCTGCTCCTATCCTTCTCTCTCTCTCTCTCTTCTTTTTTTCTCCTCTCTCCACGGAAACACCTCCCTCTTCTTGGTCTTTTATTATCTCATCTCCTCGTTTTTTCTCATTCTTTCTACCTCCTCTCTCTCTTGCACTCGCGGAAGAGAGTTCTCTATATTTTCTTCTTCCTCTTGCCACACTTCTCTCTCTCTCTCTCTCTTGTTTCTCTTTCCCATTCTGCCTTTTCCTCTCTATCGCATCATTTTCTTCTTCCATTTCATATCTCTTTCATCCTCTCTTTTCTCTCTACCCTTTCCCTCTCTTTTTTGCCACTGTGATGCCATCCCTCATCTCTCCTCTCTCCTCTCTCCTCTCCCCCTCACTTGCATACAAAAGAAATTCTCTTATTTGACAAGAGAATTTCTTTGACACTCCTTTCTTTCTCACATTATATCTCTTGTAAAGCTCCTCTTTCTCTCTCTCACACCACCTTCTCCATCCCTCGTCTCTCCTCTCTCCTCTCCCCCTCACTTGCATACAAAAGAAATTCTCTCATTTGACAAGAGAATTTCTTTGACACTCCTTTCTTTCTCACATTATATCTCTTGTAAAGCTCCTCTTTCTCTTTCTCACACCACCTTCTCCATCTCTCTATTCAGTCTCTTCTTTCCTTCTGCAAGGAAGAAAGTCTTCTCGTGCAATAAAACTTTCTCTTCACATCACACCTCTCTGTTCCTCCAATTATTCCTCTCCTTCTCACTCACATGGTGGAGAGAATTCTTCTCTCCACCTCTTCTCTCTTCTCTCTCTCTCTCTCTCTCTCTCTCTCTCTCTTGTGTCTATTTCATCACAAGAGAAAGGGGATTAATCCCCTCTCTTCTATGCCTCTCTCTCACGTGGTGAGAGAATTTCGTCCGCCGCACTCATCTCTCCTCACTTCTCTCTCCAATTCTTGCACATGCAAGAAAGATTCTCTCCATGACATAAGAAATACTTCCTCTTGCATGACTTCTCCCTCATTTCTCTCTTGTGCTGCTTTCCCTCACTTCCTCTCTATCTCTCACATTTCTCTTGATCTCACTTTTCTCTCTCATGCACTATCAAATATAGTTTTTAATGAGAGGGAGTGGACATTGATTTATATGTTTAAGGAGAGAGCTCATGAGAGTGCACAAAATTTGAGGCCACTAATGAAAAGAGAGAACACAAACCAACAATCTAGATTGCTCTAGATTCAAAACATGATACTGCATGATCTTGATAGAGCATTGAGCTGAATTTCATAGGCATGACCGTCATTTTGTGCTCCTCTCAATCCTTAGGGTATAAAAGGGGATGAACAAGTTAGGTTTTTTTATTATTTCTTTGGGTGTTTCTAGGATTGGCTAGCTAGAGAAAAGATATCATCAATTGATTATTCATCTTGTACTAAACATAATTTTAGTGAGTTTCTTCTCTTTTCTATTCATTCCCCATGTTGGATTTAAGCCAAACTTTGGACGAGATGTACAAACTCTCAAAGGAGTGCTTGATCATAGAGAATCACTACAGTAAGGTTTGGTCTTGAACTTTTAGACTAGGGTTTATTTGTTCGATCTTCTCCATTTTCTCAATCCTTTCTATCCACATTTTCAGCCCAATATCATCATTCCACCATCAGCTAAGAGTTTTTGATCTTCAATAGGAGATTGAAAGAGTTTGATCAGTACATCACATCTTCTGAGTAGATATCCCTTTACCATCGATCATTTTCAGTTTCTTAATCTTAAAAATAATCTTTCATTTAAATATGTTAACCATACTCCCTGTGGGTTTAACCTCAACTAATGACTATTCTAAATTTGATGACCAAATTCAAAGAGTAGGAGTATAATTTTTTATACAAGAACTTGTGTTTTCAAGGACCATGATTTTATGCTTATAAGGTCACTTGGAGACTTCATGCCTCAATATGCGAATTATAAAAATTCACTATTTTTTTAAGTCTCTACATGAGGATGAAGAGAAGGTAATCAATGATCTTGGTGGGAAATGCTCTTAACAAAAATGGTAGAAGGTTCTATATCATTAGAATATAGAAAATGATGAGAATAGCTAACATGACCATGAATTTGACCTAGATAAGTTAGGGGTGAAGAGGAAAAATCACTAATCCCATCTCCTCAACTTTTAAAAAAAAATCATGAGGGGAAATCCTCTAAGACGAGGAAATCATTGAAGAAGCTGAAGGATCCAAGAGACAAGAACATCACTTTGCAAGATTGATGGAAACCATTTCCAAAATATATTCATAGACATTGGATCAAGTTCCTTTGGGCAGTTCAAATGGGGGACAGATCCTTGCCGTTGGTTGCTCCACCCAAGGAAAATGGAATAGATGATGTGCGTGTTTGTTAAAAAAAATTTACGCTAGATAGGAATTGATCCAATCACATACGAGCCCAAAGTATCAACCCATTCCAACAAGGGAAAGGTGACATAGTGTACCTTATCATTTTTTATGGTCATCCTCACCAAGGATGGCGGTTGGGTAAAAAATGCCTCATTTTCTAAGTAGGAATGCTAGACTTGTAGTATGGGATGGTGACAATATTATTTTATTGCCCTAGGACAATGGAAATCTCTTGAGGCTTAGTGCATGACCTGCTCCCACACCAACAAGGAATCCCATGCTGTGTGCCATTGCTGTGGTGCATCAAGGATAAGCGTATGGTGTAGGCACAAGGAAGGCATATTGAGTTGCTCAAGGGGATGGCTTCCTCTAGCCTTTGCAGGCATGGCCTAGTATGACAAGAAGACTTACCTCTACCATGAGCATGCCTTGTGAGTGGCTAAACACGTCTACCCTCTTATTCCCTTCTTGTAATTAGTGGGTGATGGCATGGATCTTCCTCCGATATCATATATCATTTGTCCATGTATTCTTGAGCTGCCAATACAGAAAAGAACATGCACGTAAAATCTAGACTAACACGTGAAATCAGATTTGAAGATGATACTATGGAGGTCGTGCTTCTCTCAAAGGAGCAAAACATCCCATATTGTCATAGCCTCCACAAAAATGTTTGTCTAGATATCATAGCAGTAGAAGACACAAAAAGAATGCAGCCTCTATGGTTACATAATATGCCTCCTCCTCCAACCAGACTAGGGTTTATGCTATATGCTCCATCTAAATTGAGCTTCCAAAGCTTGAACAATGGGTATAGCCTATTGACTAACTGAATCATAGTCCTAATTACAATACATCTTACTTAGATTCCCCAAATCCTCAAGGCATCGCAAACAAAACATGATTGTTTCATTGCAGCACGTATTTGGGAATGAGTGCTCTAGTGTCATTGCATGATGTACCCCTTGATCTCTATGGCACACATTGGATGGCATACAAATTAAGGAGAGTTTTGCTCCTTCCATATCTTTGATAGTAGATATTACATAGCCTCTTCCATATATTCATTGACAAGTTGAATACTCATTTAAAGATCTCTAAGGGTGAGTGAAGGAACATACAATACATGGCCAAAATCTAGTTCATTAGGATTTAACACCAGCATTCCAAAACTACATCACTATTGAAAGAATAAGTGCTCCATAGTTTCACTCCTCAAGATGTGACAACAATGACATTAAGAACATACATCATACCCTATGGTAAGCATGTGATCATCCGTGGTAAGTCCTCAATGCCCTCATTTTCACATGAAGAAGGAAACTCGAGAAATTATAGTTGCATGCTATATGAGATCACCCCAAAAGTTCTTTCAAGAGTTGTTTCTAAAGTTTTCCCAAGATGAATTTTTTGAGAAGATACCATCTAATGTGAGAGTCCAAATGGATTGATCTTGATTTTGGCTCAACTCGATCAACAAGATCTGAGATAAGATGCCCTAACAAAGTTTATGTCTCTCGAGGAGACAACAAGTGTCTCCCTCAAGGAGTTTGGCTACCATGAGATGAGGCCAAGATAGTGTAAAGTTGGGAGAGTTGGCCAAGGGTGCATCCCCATGCCAAATGTCGTACCAAGCACTAATAATATTGTTTTTTATTATTATATCTCAAACTAATAATAATATCTCCAACTAACGTTGTTTTTAATTAGCTCACCTTTTAACTCCTTTCATGACAAACCTTTGGAGAGCCCACTCACCATATTTGGCCGACAAAAAGGAGCCTAATAATGAGTTCATAGTCCCCATATGTGATAACATGCAATCTTAACATGATAAAACATGATTATTAATGCAAATTAAGGCATAAAACATTCCAGTTTTATGCATGTTATCATACTTTGAGTGAATTTCTATCATTCCATGCAATTTTAAGTTATAATCTCAAAATGCTTTAAATTAGAGTTAATTATGATGAATTAAAGATAAATGATTTTATAACCTATCTTTACTTGAGATTATAAGTGTTTTTTAAAGTTAAATAATGAGAGAAATCATTTTTTTAAAACATTTATTTAATTTTCTAAAGTTAAAATCTAAAAGAAATGAATGTATTTTTGAGATAAAAATTAAATCTCTTGTTCTTTAAATAATTTAACTTTTTATAATGATAGATAATTGAATTTTAGAGCCAATGAAAAAAATCTGGATTAATTTGGAGTTGTATTTTGAAAGTTATGAATTTTCTAATTTTTAGGGATTTTTCAGGAATTTTCTGAATTTATTTTTGATTTAAATCTATTAAAAAAAATTAAAAAAGATTAAAAAGGGGGTTTATTTTCACGCGGGTCCCACGTGGGTGCGACGTGGCACGCAAGGGCACATGGTAGAGCCACGCGAGCCCACACGAGCGCCTGCGTGGCCCGGAGGTGACACGTGGGCAATATTTATATTTATCATATATAGGTTTTATAATATATATAAGTCTTCCGATTATCGGAAGACAAATTATTAACCCTCACGTCCGTCACATCTTTTAAACGCGATAGATTCCTTTAATTTTTACCGTGTGAGACTATGTTCCACGTTTTGTTTTAAATGCAGGCGATGTGGATCAACGCGAGGTGTCGGATCAAAGGCGCGATGAAGATCGCGCGTGGATCACGTGGACTGAGAGTCCACCAGATCACAAATTAGACACGTGCTCTAATTGGGACTTAAGTGAAATGATCGCGACCGTTGATCTCAAGGAGTTATAACAGTCGAGATTTAATCACGATGAAACGCATTAGGAGCATCAGATCGCGATCCAACGGCAGCGGTTTCACGCATTTTATAACGCATCAACACGTGGCCTTCTCTCACGCGTCCGATCGCGATCGGACAGCCGCGACTTAACGGTAACAATTCGTGATGAACCATTTCATCAGAGCCGTTAATAGAGATGATCGGACGGTTACGCCCAATTCGCCTATAAAATGAAGTGTTCTTCGATTTTGTAAGATATTCTCGGATGATTTCGCTCAATTGACCTATCTATACACATCTATCCTTGAATCTCTCACTTCTAATCTCTTCTAGACTAGATTCTGCGTCCACAGAGTGATTAAAAGTGAGATTTCGTTGATCGATCAAGGAGAATTTGTCTCTTGAACACCGATGCTCACGTTCGAATTCGCGGAATGAATAGCCGTCGATCCCACGACTAATTGGATCGATTCGATCGTTATCTCGGGTTAGAATACTTGTTTTCCATCTAATCTATTGTCATGTATCATCAATTTGTAGATTAGGATCGTAATTTACCTTAATTTATTAGTCTTTAATTTCGGTTTTCAATCTTCCGATTTTCGGAAATTTCATCTCACTTCGCTCTTTGATTTCTCCGCGATTACTAATCCAAATCGAGTGATTTTTGATTTCGTGGATACGTCTTTGAGTTATCTTTCTAAATCTACCCTTTTCCATAATTTCTCACCTCAATTCATTGTCCAATTTGATCAAATTCCAAAAGATCTCTCGAAAATACCTTAATTCCCTGTGGATTCGACCCTTATTTACCATTATACCCCTCTATTTGTTATTAAATCCTTAAACTGGTAAATTCGGAAAAAATTTTGACACGAGACCGTGTAAAATCGACGACCTCGCGGTCTCGTCTCGTCAATATGCCGAACTAGTTTCTTTTGGAGAATGTTGAGAGTGTCTAGGGGCCTCATTATCCCTAGGCCCCCCACATCCATTGATTAACATGCTTTCCCCCAAGAAACTCGATGTTGGCAATGTGAATCCTCGAGTTTGCATCCCAAAGAAATGACGTGCATATCCATCTCATAGAGCATTATACTATGTCAAGTATCTCATGCACCATAATTAGGTGTAGCGGTATTGATGCAGGACCGGGTGCGAAACCGGTCTAGCACCGTGATCCTAGGGATGGACTAGGGGAATCTAATATGATGCAAAATATACTACTGAAGCAACCAAGCAGAAAGCCGTCTCGGGCGTCGTCTCCGTAGTCCCTGGGGTGAGCCGAGTAGAGTCCGTCCGGGATGCCTTCCGGTCCATGTCCTCGCGGGCGTTGGGCCGTGAGTCGCCGAGGGAGCTCAACAGTCAACCCGACGGGTTGGACCACAAATGGAATCCTATCACTGTCGTCTAAACACTCACTTATACTAAATCCGATGGCGGCGGAGACGGTGCGGGAAACACTGAAGGAAATATAGACTTGACGTAAATTAAAAGGGGAGGGGTGCCTAACCTGCGGGGCGCGAGCCCGGTCGGTCGAGACGAGGGAGGTCGATCGTACGTAGCACGGGCGGACGACGGGGAGGAAATGAGAAGGCGTCGTCGTAGCAGCGGTGATGCAGGACCGAGGGATGAGCTCGGCGTGACGCTAAGGTTACTAATGGGGGGAACTAGGGAAGGGATGGCCTACGGTGTCTAAATGATGTGATGATGGCTAGACGTCCTACTCAAGCAATCAACCTTCCCAGCACGTCGTCACTGAGTTCCTGGGATGCTCCGAGTAGGATGGGTCGGGAGTCCTCCCGGGCTCGTCGATGCAGGGGAGAGAGCGACCTCGAGTTGTCGGTGGGAGCTCGATCGTCAACCCGGCGGCCGGATCCACGATCCCAATCCCGTAACCAAAACTCACTCAACCTAACTAGGCCCGATGACTGGTAGAGACAAGTGCGGAAAGCACCGAAAGAGATATTGCGCTTCAAAAATAAAGGGGAGGGGATGCGTGCCTAACCTGCGGGCGCGAGCCCTAGTCGGGCCGGGCGGGGGAGGCCGTCGAGCGCGGCAGTGGTAGTCCACGTTGAGGCGAGTCGGCGGAGTGGGGCGGACGGCAGACGACAACGGTCGACGCACAGGGAAGATCGAGGCGAGCAGAGCGAGCCGCGGCGAGCACGGCGGAGGAAGGGGCGGCGGGATGTGGCGTGGAGGCGGCGTGACCGGGCCTGATGCCGGCCGCAGCGGCGGAAACGGGTCGCGGCGAAACGGGTCGCGGCCTGTCGCAGCGGCGGAACGGGTCGCGGCCCGGCCGCAGCGGCGAAACGGGTCGCGCCGGTCGCAGCGGCGGATCCGGGCGTGGAAGCGGCCGGTCGCGGAGGCGGATCTGGCGCGGCGGCGGCTAGCTGCGTGCAGCGGCGGCGGCGGTCAGGCGCAGGGCGGCGGCGGCTCGGGCGCGAGGGCGGCGGCGGCGAGCGCGGGCGGCGGCGGTCGCGGCGGCGGCTAGCTAGGCCCGAACGCGGCAGCAGCGGCAGCACGCGGCGGCTGCTAGCACAGCGGCGGCGGCGATCGGGCGCGAGCGGCGGCGCGCTGGCGTGGCGGCGGCGGCGCGGGCGTGGCGGCGGCGGGCAGGCGCCGCAGGGGCGGCGGTGGTTCGGCGCGGGGTCAGTGGCAAGGGGTGGCGGCGGAGAGGCGGCGGCCGCGGCGGCACGGCGGTGCGGCGGCGGCGGCGGCGACGTCTGCGGTTGGACCCCTTCCCTCACCTTCCTTGAGCAGCCACTCGAGAGGAAACTCCTTTTTTTCTCAAATGACGGCTAGGGTTTGTGGGGGGGTCCCTTCCCCTCTTATAGAGCCCATGGTGGGCCAAGAGAGGAAAGGGCCCACTTGAGGCCCACAACCCGCACCCATACTCATAGAAAGAAATAAGGTTCACAAAGGGAAAGGGCCTTAGGCTAGGGTCCCAAAACAAGGGAACCCACCCCCAAGGCCTAAAAGAGAGAGAAGAAAATATGCAAAGGCCCGCTTAAACACATGCAGGCTATGAAAATGCGAAATAAAGGAAAAGATAGAACGATAACTTCACGCGCGCGCGAGCCCGATGAAGTCTGTGGTGGCGAGATGAAGTCCTCACTTAGTGTAGTGAAAGTCGGCATCCTTCGTCTTCGCCTGTCGAGGGGGCTGGACGCGCGTGGGTGTCGGCTCCTCTGGCGCCGTAGTGTCATGCCTTGGTGGCGACGGGGGTCGTACGCCACCAAGCGGGGTGAGCAACGGGGATGAGGTGAGATGTCACCGACGGAGAGGACGTTCGCTCCGGCCGTCGCGGAGTTGGACTCGGTACCCACGGCCTCGGGTAAACTCACACACTTCGCGTGGGAATGGTTGACGTACACCAATCCAACGGTTGACTGGGAGCAGGTGGCGACGGGACTGTGGTGTCAGGAGTTGACAACGTGACGCGCGCGCACGCAGCTCCAGGTGCGGTCAGGATGAAAATAAATCAGGGACGACCGGCGGCTCAATTCCGCGTGGGATCTCCTACAGGTCAGCGGCTGTAGGCGTGGTGAATCCCGGTGAAGGAAGGGAAGAGGGTACAGAGATTCCGCGGTCGATGACGGTTTGTAGATGGTGAACCATCCACGGACGTTCAGTAGGTCGCAAGGTGAGGGGATCGCACACAGAAGGGGAAGCAAGTTTGAGACCCGATGGGAGGGAAGATTGGGGATGCAGCGAACCAATGGGAAGGGGATGCGGATAGGGGGGCGTTCCGCGAATGTCGGGAGTGGAGAAGAAAGGCAGACGGGAAGGAAAATTATGATGGTACCCCGCGGCCGATTCCGGCAGATACTGAGATCGGGAGATGGAGGGATCGGGCGAATCTTGACGATCCAGGCGACTCGATGGAGAGAGGGGAGTTTCGAGAGGAGGGAGGAGTTTGGTGGGACGGGGCGTGGCACGCGTGGATCAAGCGAGCGCGGGCGGGAAAAGTGGGGCGTAGTAGGACTTGGGGAATGGGAAATTGAATCGTCAACGGGGGGGCGTCGCGGAGGAATTCGGACGGTTTTCGTTCCGAAAATCGGGGAAGCAGGGCGGGTGATCGCGGGGTGACGGGGTGAGATAATGAGTGGAGGGAAGGAGGTCGTAGAGACAGAGAGAGAGAATGCGCGTGCGTTGATTGAAGGGGAAGGGAGGGACGTTCTGACGGGGTTCGTGGAGTAGGGGAGGGGTGTGGCTCGGAGAAGAGAAAGGCTCTGGACGGACGAGGGGTGTGGCTGAGGAACAGGGAGGAGAGGGGCAGGTAAGGCGGAAATAGGGAGGGAATGGTGGAGAGAATGGTGCAGCGATCTGGCGGCGACGGCGGCCTGAGGCGGCGGCAGCGGCGGCGGCGGCGAGGAGGCTGCACGTAGGTAACCAGCGATCGAGGCAGGGGGAGGCGGCGGTCACAGCGGCGGTCACAGCGGCGGCACGGTGGTGCGGCGGCGGTGGCGGCGGCGGTGGCGGCGGTGGCGGCGGTTGGTCGCCCTCCTTGATCTTCCTTGAGCAGCCACTTGAGAGAGGAACACTCCTTTTTCTTCAAATGACGGCTAGGGTTTGTGGGGGGGTCCCTTCCCCTCTTATAGAGCCCATAGTGGGCCGAGAGAGGAAAGGGCCCACTTGAGGCCCACAACCCACACCTAAAACATACTCATAGAAATTTAAAGGTTCACAAAGGAAAATGGCCTCATGAATGGGATCCCGAAACGGAGAGAACCCACCTAACGGCCTAAGGGAGAAGGAAGAAGAGATGCAAAGGCCCGCTTAAACACGTGCGGGCTAAATAAGTTCATAATAAAAGAAAAGACGGGAAAGATAACTCCACGCGCGCGCGAGCCCTGTGAAATGTGTCGTGGCGAGATGAGGTCCTCACTTGGTATAGTGAAACTCGGCATCCTTCGTCTTCGCCTGTTGAGGGGGCTGGACGCGCGCGGGTGTCGGCTCCTCCGGCGCCGTAGTGTCATGCCTTGGTGGCGATGGGGGTCGTACGCCACCAGGTATACTCATGAGTATGTATTAGTTGGATGCACCCTTCCCTCCTTGGGATAGATGCTAAATCCTTAGTTTGCTTAAGAGGGAATAAAAGTAATAAACTCTTGTGTGTCCTAAGTGATGGATATTATGTGGCCAATAAGGCAATCACACTTTCATGTATCTTGTTTATGTTCATTGAAATGAAATTTATTTATTGTCATTCCTGTGTGATGTTTGTAATGACGTCCATGAGCATATGCAATGACTAAGTGAATTATGATGAGATCATAATACAATGATCACTAGTCTTTAAACATATGTTCTAAACATTCCTATTCGTGGGATATTCAAGAAGGACATCGAATTATATGGAAACAATAGTAATATCTAATCCAACTCATATGTAGAGTATGGCTAATCTTGTAGCCATCAGTGTGGAGACACTAAGGCGAGATAGTGGGTGCTCATTGGAGAAAGAGTTCACTGAATTAATCCGTATGAATCCTTGAATGAAAATTATACCTAACTTCCAATTAGGTTGATTCATGTCATGGTTGTGTGTGTGGTCCTTTGACTTAAGATACCAAAGACATCTTGTGGATGGATGATTGTGTTTTGATTATGACTTACGAATCCCTAGCCACGAGATATCTAAAACCTCATATATTGTATACGAAATGAAGTCCACAAAGATGATTGTGTGATCAGTATGGGATCATCCGCCCTCGTTAATTGAGGAGATTAACTCAAGGAATGAGATGTAATTAAATCCTTAGCCAAGGTAGTGAAAATATCGAGAGGAGTTCCCGATGATTTTCTACACGCATCAGTACTAATGAAATCCTTATGATGGGTTTTTATGGAAAAACCTTATACCAAATGTCTCTAAATAGGGGGAGAATGACCACAACTTAAGGTACCCATGCATGTTGATAACATGCAATCTTGACATGCAAAACTATGATTATTAATACAAATTAAGGCATAAAATATTCTATTTTTATGAATGTTATCATACTTTGAGTGCATTTCTCTCATTTCATGCAATTTTAAGTTATAATCCCAAAATGCATTATTTTAGGGATAATCAAGCATAATTAAGAATAGATATTTTTTGAATAGATTATTCCCATCTAAATTTGAGATTATAATTAGGTTTTAATGTTAAATAATAAGAGAAAATGTTTATATACATTCATTTATTTTTCTAAGTTTTGTTTTTCAAGAAGAAATGAGTGTATTTTTGAAATAATAATATATTCTATTGCTATTTAAATATTTTGACTTTTTATAATGATAGATAATTGAATTTCTGATCCAATGAAAAAAATCTGAATAATTTAGAGTTGTATTTTGAAAGTTATGAATTTTCTAATTTTAAGGGATTTTTTTGGAATTTTTCTGAATTTTTAATGAATTTTTCAGGATTTTACGGAATGAAAAATCGAATTTTCTTATTAAAAATCAATTTTTTGGATTTTTATAAGTGCGCAAGTGACGTGGGCCAATCTGGAGCGTCTGATCAATCGTGATCAATCAAACACAGGAGATGACGTGGCAGCACGTGGAGAGTCCCATTGTGCGACTATATCGAGATCGTCGATCGTCACTTAAAGGCAGGGAGTACATGGCGCATTATTACTCATCGGCGAATCATTTTAAAAATGATATAATCTCAGACGTTCATCAAGAGAGTTATATTGGCTGAGATTAAACCCGATGGCGTTTCAAGCGTTATTTCTAAAGTGCGCGACGTGGCTTCATCTCAGCGGTCCATCTTCGATCCAATAGCCACGACTTAACCGTAACGATCCGCATTGATGCATTTCATCAGAGCCATTGATCAAAGATGAAACGTTTCATCAAACGGTTACGCCCAAATTGGCTATAAATTGAGATGTTCTTCGACATTTTCATGTATTCTTTGGATGATTTTGATCAATTGAACTATCTATACACCAACATCCTTGAATCTCTTGCTTCCAATCACTTCTAGACTCATTTTTCGCGTCCACGTAGTGTTTGAAAGTGAGATTTCCTCGATCGATTAGGGAGAATTTGCCTCTTGAACACCGAAGATCATTTTCAAAATCGCGGAATGAAAAACCTTGAATCCGGCGATTAATTGGATCATTTCGATCACTATCTGATGGAGAATTATCTCATCACATGAACACAAGGGTTCCAAGTGAACCTAGGTATGCACTAAGGAAGAGAAATCGTTCTCAATTACAACAAAATGCTATACTCCTCCTTATCCATAAGTTTGAGAAACTCACCATCCATGAAGTGAATGAAGAAGACCTCTCTTAAACATTGAAAGAGAGTATAGATTCAAAGGTGTTAGCCCACTCTTTTTTATATAAATACCCTCTTGAATTGATAGAAACATATTTGCATTAATAACTTTATTTTTGAATCATTAACTTTGTGTCATATGTTACGAATTTGAAACGTTATCATTTTATCTTTATCAATATTATCTTGCACCCATCATTATCTTGGATTAATCTATTAATATTTCCAATGAGGCTTGTGATGGTGTTTGGTTTCAGGAAATGCAACAAGAATATCAGCATGCATATCTTAATCTTGTAGCTAATCATAAACATAGATATAATCCCTGAAGCCCGTTAGTCTGCCTAGGCTTAGCTTAGAGTTCATACTCTAATATCTCGACATACATTGTTATTCATCCTTACGCTTAGTCCTAGTTTATATATTATTAAAGAAGATTCCTATTGTCGAGGGTATAATTGGAACTACTACCTACGGTCGAGGTACTTAAGCAGGGTTAGGGTTTCTTTTTGAACTAACGTTTTTCGTGAGATAGCAATTTTTTTCTAGAAATCGTGAGCAAAAGCAAACTGCTGGAGAAAAGAAAACGTGTTCTTCCTTTCTTTGCAGACCGAGATCAAGACGTCAACAAAGAACTCTTCCTGATTTCTTGTTTCACTGTGGCAGACAAGCATAGTCTACAACATTCTTTTCCGCATCGATTCGCATAAGCATCTTCGACACTCACCTGATTGCAAGAACCATCTATTCATCGGTCATCTCTTCATTATCAATATCCAATATTATATTTCTATATTCCATTAGTGATTTCCCTCTCTCAATCCTCTTTACATAATCTCTGCTGTTGACATTCAGTAACCCTAATTTCTTCGATTTATATCCTATCGGTGTTTTCCATTACTAAAATCTTTTTGGATAATTTCTATCTTACATTAAGTAACCTATAATCTTATTTTTAGATACTTATTGGTTATTTTTAGAAATTATAAAACTCTGAACCATCTCTATGATTGGTGTCTAATTTTAACACAGTGATTCTTAATCTTAGCACATTTTTTGTCAGTCCATCTCACATTGTTTTATTTATCAGTTGAGGTTCTCATTACTTATACTAACCATTATAAAGCGTAGAGTAAGCTTCAATTCTGTGGTACTCTAAATCTACATTTCTGAATCCCGATTGTTTCATACTACCTTATTCTCATCAACAGTATTAAATTAATTCTCTGCCCTTTAAAGTGAATATACTAACATTGTTTACAACAAGTTGATTTAAATATGTCTTCATAAAATATATATTCCTTGACGACTGGTTCGTTTCTTCCCTTCAACATTAAATTGATACAATTGTGTTTGCTTCACTATCCATTATTTGATACTATTTGCTTCTTCTGCAATTGCACTTAACAGCTCCCAATCCTACATACAGCCAGTTGAAATTTCAATCAAGGTTGTGCTCTTAATGGTTTATATATATATATATATATATATATATATATATGTGTTCTATATTGATACTTGCAGTACGAGACAAACATTCAAGGAGAAGTGGTATGATATCTACCGCACCAAACTATTTCATAGAATAGACTAAATACTTTGGATAAAGGCTAGTTTTTAATTGCAGTGATACATCTAGCTGTTCTTTCTCATTGAATTAATTCTCAATTAGTTAGAAGTTAGAGTACATTCTATTTATAACATAGTTACTATTTCTTCACTGAGCACAGTTTGAGTCAACCAGTGGTTAACCTCATTCTATTCAGGTGAAATTAGGTTGAGTCAATCGTAGACAGAGTCAACTTAATTTATCAGAAAGTCAATCTTAGACAAAGTCAACTTAGTTTATCAGAAAGTCAATTGTAGACAGAGTCAACTTAGTTTATCAAAAAGTCAATCTTAGACAGAGTCAACTCAATTTATCAGAAAGTCAATCTTAGACAAAGTCAACTCAGTTTATCAGAAAGTCAATCTTAGATAGAGTCAACTCTTTTCGTCAAAAAGTCAACTTTAGTCAAAGAGTCAACAGAAGTCAGAAAGTCAACTCTAGGTCAAAAAGTCAACCCATAGTCAACTCAAGTCAGAAAGTCAACTTTAGCACAAAATCATCTTTAATTAGAAGGTCTATTCATTTAAGTAGCAGCAATTACACACACACCATTATTAGATTCAAACACACGCATGGAGGAAGGGAGTGTCTCATCCGTTGAGACGAGAAGGAGTCTAGACTTTGGGAGCGGGAAGACCAAGATGAGCCAAAAGACGAGGTCTCAATTTACCGGTGGTCGGCGGTACTAGCGGAAGAGGCACGACAAGACCTGAAGGGGCAAGCGATCGTGTGGAGATTGGCCTGAGGGAGTCAGGGTGTTCGGGAACCGAGGAGGTCGAGGCGTAGAGGGTAGTGTCGTAGGGACAAGTAAAGGTGAGTGATAGGTTTGCCGTAGGGGGCAAATCTAAATCCTTGTATTTGAACATTGTCCTTCACCCATTTGAGGGGTGAGAGGATTAGGTTTCATTTGGTGAGGATTGAGGCTCCGAGTCTACAGTACTCGAGACTGGATTAAGGGACATTAGGTCCCCCAACCAGTATAATAATATTTGGTGCATCGAGAGGACAAGAAGTGAGTGATTAACCAAAGAATCCTAATAAATAGATAATTAAATATTAACAATTTTAAAATAACACATAAACCTAATTCACCCCCCCTCTTAGGTTAAACCACCGCCCTATTGGGAATTTCAAAAGGGAATCATCTTCCCTCCTTTCCATTTATAAACTGATCTAAAGATTGACTTGGTCATATGCAATTAAACCTTCATCCTTAGAATACTTAGAATTCCATAGTGGGACCAAGTCAACCACCTCTTACCTTGATATAGGCTCCTAATTATCCAAACCCTATCCACTATATCATAGGTACCTTGCATAGTTATGAATATTGATCTCAAGAAACATCAGTAGGAACATCTTTGTTATTTTCCTTCCCTCTTTGAATACCACCTATAGTTAGAATTTTTAGAAGAGATCTACATATTAATTACTTATGGAAGAAAATTATCTTCTTGTTCTACGTCAAGACCAAGATTTTGCATAAGTAAAACCATGCATCTACTTGTTGAAAATCAACATGAAGGATCTGCCATTAAAGAAGACAGTCATCAAAGGCCTTCCTTCTAAACTATCCAAGAGCTCCACGATCATCATGAAGAGCATAAGAGAAGCCTCATAAATGACAATGCCAAGCTCACGATTCATTCAAAGTGAATAAAAGACAACTATATCAAGAAGGAACTCACGATTCCTAAAGCTCATGAAGACTTAAGTTGAAATATGAAGAAGTGAAGGATAGCGCAGCTGAAGGATAACATGACATCAGTGGAATATTAAAGAGAGAGCTCCACGACTGTGTATAGTGTAAAGGCTTGGTATAAATTATCTCCACCGACCAAATACCTATCTGCACAACCGCCAATATCTTCACGAAATCAATGAGATTCCACATATCATCTATCATCCATCATAAACTCAAATGAGGATGTATTGACAGCAAGCACTATGAAGAAAGATCTCTACGACTTCTGCCGATTATGAATATTCGTCCACGTCGTCTCTCCTTCCAGAAGTGACACCGTGAAGAAGACAATAATGCATCCACGAAAGGCTACTATAAGCCGTACACAACTGCCTTGAGATCTCAAGGGATCAAGGCATAGTTCCAGTATTCCCTAAACCATTCCCTATCCTCTCTACACCTTACTTGGGAGACCCGCAAGAAGATTAGAAGCAAAGACGACAAGAGGATATTGAAGCGTCTCCAACGCGATCAGAATTCCGACAGCATCACATCAACCCTTTAAGCATCCACGTCATCATACGATCGACGAGTTATCCCTCTCAACTTTCATCATCACGGAAGCAACGAAGATAATGACGTTGGTTCCACGTGAGACCACGAAGAGGAAGATGATGGTTGCCCGTTCCACGTGAGACGATGGTTCTACGAAGAGTAAAGAGTATCTCTGTCATTACCTTCTCTGCCGAAGGACTGCAACAGAAAGGTGAAATCAAAGATCAAAACAAATGCAAAGGAGTTATTCTCACCTGTCTCGAAGACTCCTGCCACTCCCAGCACGCGATCGCGTGGTCCACAGGCGCCTCTGTCGGCAATCTCTCCAGGAGGCGTTGACTTACAGAGAAGTTACCGCTGGCGTTGACATACAGAGAAAGAAAATAGCGGAAAGACGAGAACTGTGGAAAACCTCTGACTCATTCATGTTCCACGTATGCCTCGTGATGATCCCTTAATTATCATCGTCGACACAAATCAAGAATTCATCAGACGACCGTCACGGAATCCACGTAAGAAGCAAAGAAAACTTTCGCGACTATTGTAACTGTCATACGCGAAATTTAAAACGACGCGTCTTCCCGTCCTCACTCCTCATCTCCGTAATCTATAAAAGGAGATTTGTAAGAGAAGAAAGGACAGTTGTTTTTAATGAAATTTGGTTCCTTGGATACTTTTACCTCTGTGTTATTGTGCTTCCCGTGTCTCCCTTCCACAACCTCTCTCTGAGATTCTATCTCCCTCTCTTTTCTCCCTCCCGTTCTTTCCTCTTTCATCCGCTTCAAAGTAAGAATCAAATGGCAGAAATATTGGACTGATTAGTGATCTTAAAGAGCATCCACTTCATGACGAGTCAAGGTAATATCCTCTTCTCTCTTTTCATGAACAATAGTTCTTCTTCAAGATCCGTAAGTCCAACAATTTCTCCTCTTCTTATCTATTTCCTTATTTTCATCACAATCCAAAATTATCCTATATTAGATATCCCTAATCGTCAGTCTATTATCCCTTAATATCTCTCTCGCTATCCATCGTCCTCATCACCGTCAACACTACTCTCTCCTCCCATACCTATCCTCTCTTAGTTTCCATCCCATTATCCATATTCTTCATTATATAATCCACACATCGTCTCTATTATTCTCTTCTCTTCATAATCATAATCTCATCCACGCTAAATATACTCCCTACTCTTCTTCCTCCTCACCTCATAAATTATTAAACAGTCTAATCATCGTATCTATCCATCCTTAAATATTCTTCTCATTAGTCATACTCTTTCCCTCACAAACCGAAATCCTCTCTCATCCATTATCCTCTCTTCATATCCTCGATCATTCTCATTACCCTCACAATCATCTTTCCGCATTATCATTCTTCCTATATTCACTGATATATGTATTACAATCCTTCATATTCTCCATATTATATCCTCTCAACATGATAGACATTAAAATAGGAATCATTCCTAATCCCTAATTAATACATATCATCTCCTCATTCTTTCTCTTCTCCACACATTCATTAACTTTCTTCATTACTGTTATTCTATATTCCCGAATTATCCTACAAGATATATTCTCTGATTTATACAATATTCGATCAGTGATATCATTCATAGGTCCTTCCTAATTTGTAGGAATATTTTATAAATAATAAGTAGGTATTCATATCATAATTCACTCATCCTTTCATAAAATATTCACATTCTCATCTTCATACATATCATCATCTTGAAATATCCTTCATCACTATCTCGAGTTAGATTACGTGTTTTCCTCCTAATCTTTTAGTCATGTATCATTATATTATAATTTAGGATCATTAATTTAGTTAATTTAGTCTTTTAATTTCGGATTTCTCTTAATTCATGTTCAGAAATTTCTCTGTAATTCATTCATCGATTACTTTGCGAATCTTGATCCAAATCGAGTGATTTTTTATTCTGTGGATTCGTCTTTGAGTTCTCTTTCTTAATCTATCATTTAACCTAATTTATCACCTCAATTCATTGTCCGATTTTGATCGAATTTTCAAAAGATATCTCGAAAATCCCTTATTTCTCCATGGATTCAACCCTTACTCACCACTATACCATTCAATTCGTGATTAAATCATAAAATTGGTGAGTTAGGATTTATTTTGAGATGAATTGGTGTGAAATTAACGATCACATCAATCCATTCCATCACATGTCTTGTGGGAATTCTCTCCTTTCTTCTCTTTCTCTCTTGGTGAAGAGCTTTGAAAAGGAGATCTAACCATCCGAAGACCGTGTGGATACCGCTAGAGGCTAGGCACTTAAATAGCTTCAAGAACTCCTTCAAGGAAACCATGTAAGTATGTTTTCTCATTCATACTAGATAATAAGATCATCTATTCTTGGTGGCTTGGTGTTTTGAATATCTGATTCAATGTTTTCTATTGCATTCGATGTTTTGATCAAAATTTTGAAAGTTTATCGACATCAAAACCCAACACTAAGAAGACGGGGTATCCAAGGTAGTCAAGAGGTAATTGCTCAAGTGAAAATCGTGTGAGGTTTTATATACGATGTATGGTGCTTATGGTAGTTGAAGGAGCTACTATAAAACAACTCTTCGAGGCATTAAGGTGGATTTCTCATACCTCGAGATGATACTCATCAGCTTCAGATGGGTGCTTTACACCCATTGAGGAAAATAGCTGCATCATCAGCAAATGTGGAGTGGGAAATAATTGAGCAACCCTTCTTCAAGTGATATGGTAGTATAAATCATCATGCGATCACTCTAGAGAGGGTTTGGTTGAGGACCTCTTCAACCAAAATGAAGAGGCTAGGGGAAAAAGGATCGCCCTATCGTAAACCTTGCATGGCTGTGAAGAATGGGGTGGAATTGCCATTCACCAACGAGGAGAAATGATTCTCTTGAACACACACATCGACTAGTCTGAAGAAGTCTCTAGAAAATCCAAATCGTTGAAGAACTTTTCTAAGGAAATTCCACTTGCACATATCAAAAGCTTTTTCCATGTTGAGTAATATGACAAAATTGGAACCACGGATAATATATCAAGGAATAGTGCTGGTTCATGCACTAGGATGATGTTATCATGAATGTGTCATCCCGTGATGAATCAACATTGTTTCAAGGATAGGAGTCTATCAACGAAAACTATATGTTGACATGTATGATCTTGGATACAACTTTTGTAGCACACATTATAGAGGCTAATGGGTCAAAAGTCTTTGAATGAATTTGGGTTTGCTACCTTTGGCATAAGTGTAATAATCGTATAGAACTTTGGTATAAGCTTTCCAACAACCTGGGAAGGCTTTGTGTCAACAGATTTCCTTGACAACTTTTATGAGGTTGTAAAAGTTCAAGCACATGTCTAAGCCCATGATATAAAAGTCTATCGAGGAACCATCTAAACTGGTGATCAATTTTTACCCATGGAGATGATTGTATCTCTAATCTCCTTAGGAGTGGGAACTCCTATGGTGTCCAAGATTTCTTGGGGGGTCACTGATAACATCCATATTTAACTTAAATTCTTATCTTACTTTACTAATATTCATGCTTATTTTATGTGATTATGATGCATGTTATCATAGTTTTTATGAATTTTCTCCATTGGTATGTCATTTTACTAAAGTCCATATTTATGCATTATTTGGTGTTAATTATGTGCTT
This sequence comes from Lemna minuta, assembly GCA_024174645.1. NCBI lineage: Eukaryota > Viridiplantae > Streptophyta > Magnoliopsida > Alismatales > Araceae > Lemna > Lemna minuta. The sequence continues at coordinate 11,389,998 of CM044116.1, forward strand.
TATAGATGTTTAATATTTGGCAAGGTTAAATAAATAGAAGTTAATCATTTTCCTTGATTTACTTTGACTTTATTAGATGAATAAAATAATTAATTTCAAGAAGAGAATGTTGGGATGATACAAAATAGAAATCTTAAGGGATTATTTAAGTTTATTTTGAATTCATCTTATTCTCTTATTTGGATTTATATTTTAGGTGGCGTAATATTAAAGATGAAGAAATTTGTGATCCAATGGAGAAAATTTGAGTAAAAAAGGAGTTATATAAATAAAGATATGAAATTCTAAATTTTTTAGAATTTTTAGGATTTTTATTTTGATTTTTCAGAATTTTTAGGATATAATTGTTGGGATCTGAGGTCGATAACTTTCCGAAATTTTGATCAAAACATCAAATGCAGCGGAAAAACATTGAATTGGACATTCAAAATACTAAGCCACCAAGAACAGATGATCCTATCATCTAGTATGAATGAGAAAACATACTTACAGGGTTTCCTTGAAGGAGTTCTTGAAGCTATTCAAGTGTCTAGCCTCTAGCTGTATCCACACGGTCTCCGGATGGATAGATCTCCTCTTCAAAGCTCTTCACCAAGAGAGAAAAAGAGGAAATGAGAGAATTCTCACAAGGCTTGCATGAGCACCCTCAGTTGTGGTCGATCTCCCCCTATTTATAGACATTTGATATGAGGTTTTTTTCATAAAAGCCCCCATAATTATGTCTATATCCACCAACATCCATAAACCTTATGTGTGTGACCCTCTAGGTCCATATATCTCACTAGTTCATAACTATATAGACCAAATAAAACCTTATTGGTTAAAATTAATTCATTATCCACATCCACATATAGATTAATTAATCAAGTATCAATTTAACCTAATCGATTAGTTGAGTTGCCAGCTCGTTGGAGGCCAAGCTACACGACAGACACTAGGAGATATGGAGTATATAAGAACTCACTTATGGAACCTTCCCTTCATCGATTACCATGTATGTATAATCCTTCATCCACATTAGACTCATGAATGACTTAAGGTATGGTCAACAGTCAAACCGTAATCCGTCACTCAAGTTAGTACTGATGCATGTAGAAATCATTGAGAACTCCTTCTTGAATATTTCTACTACCTTGGCCAAGGATTTCATCACATCTCATTCCTTTGAGTCAATCTCCTCAAATACCGAGGGTGGATGATCCCATCTTGATCACACAATCATCTTCGTGAACTTCATGTCGTATCCAATATATGACGTTTTAGATATCCCGTGGCTAGGGATTCGTAAGTCATAATCAAAACACGATCATCCATCCACAAGATGTCTTTGGTGTCTCAAGTCAAAGGACCACATACACAATCATGACATGAATCAACCGGATTGACAGTTAGGTATAATACCATTCATGGATTCAAATGGAACAATTCAGTGAACTCTTTCTCGAAAGAGCACCCACTATCTATCCTTAGTGTCTCCACACCAATGGCTATAGGATCAGCCATACTCATCATATGAGATGGATTAGATAGTACTATTCTTTCCGGATAATTTGATGTCCTTCTCAAATATCCCATGAATAGGAATGTTTAGAACATATGTTTAAAGACTAGTGATCACTATATTATGATCTCATCATAATTCACTTAATCATTGCACATGCTCATGGACTTCATTACAAACATCACACAAGAATGATAATGAATAAATTTCATTTCAATGAACATAAACAAGATACATGAAAGTGTGATTGGCTTATAGGCCACATAATATCCATCAATAAATCCTTATTAAAAATGGCAAAAAGTGTTTAATTTATCGTGCGCGACCCGCGGAGCTGACGTGGCGTAGGGCAGACACGTGGCGAAGCCACACGAGGCCACGTGGATGCCTACGTGGTGCGAGGAGGGCTTCAGGTGGGCAAGTGATGGGCCCACGGGTTAGTCGGCCCAAGTAAGTTTATTGGGGCGTACTAGGCCCATGCGGGCAATGCGAAATGATAAGGAGGTTTCCCATTATATACCCGTCCAATTCCACCATTTTTCTCTGTGTGGGACTATGTTCCCTTTAACTTTTAAATTGCGGGATACGTGGCATCATGGAGATCGTCGGATGCCATCACGTCAACTGAGATGCATCGATCCTATGGACTCGGGTCCACCCGATCGCCGTCGATCGCATAAGTGACATCGGATGCTCGAGATTAAATCGCACTCTCAGAATCGTGGGGCGAACACACGCAGCACCTGGAGATGCCAATCAAGATCGGATGGGCGATATTTGCGGGATCGTGGGAATGAGGCCCACTTAAATCGCGCAATCGTGGCGGTCCATTTGTCTTCACCGAATCAGACGGTCCACGATTTTTGCGGCGATTTTTCTTATAAAACGATGTTCTTCCTCTTTGAACTTTAACTCTTGATTGAATCGTGAAGATATTAAACGATTTTAGAGCAAAATCTTGAGTTCTTCGTGATCCCTTCCCCCCACGTTCTAGACTCAATTGCAATCAGATTGAGGCGGGATTCATCACGAATCATTGCACGATTGGATCAAAATCTCCCCTTGAACACCGAAAGTACGTTGAAGAAGAAATTGGGCAAATACACTTCAATCAACGTGATTCGAAGCCTAAACTTCACGTCAATCAGGTTAGTAGTGTGATTCGATCATTCCTCTTGCAATAATTTTCATTTAGATTAGATTTAGATAGTTAATTTCATTTTAGAAATCAAATTGTTCTTCATTTTTGCCCAAATTGGGTGTGGATTTTTTCTGATTTTGAAACAAGGATTTCTCCCTGATCTTAAGTCCAAATCATTTTACTTTTTATTTCATTGGATTTCTTGTTTCATCAGCTTTCTGTGAATAGTTAAATCATAAAATTTCATCATCATTTGACCCTTCAATTTGACGTTTGACCATTGACTGTTCATTTTAAATCCAAATTCAGGTGTTGACTTGCAGGAGCAATTACTCTTAAAATACAAGGTGAAATTTGACAATTTTGGTCTCTTTGGAATCCCCTGGTTGTTAGCTTTCTATTCATATGTGAATTTCAAGATTTGGATATCATTTGGTTAGTCAATTTGATGATTTAAACTAAAGTGTTCATTTTGGGATTTTTTTGATTCGTTATTTTCAATAAATCATAATAAATCCAACTCTTCTTGAAAAATCAGGAATTATATATATATAATTTTTATTTTCTCTCTAGTTTCTGAATATATAATTTTTGTAATATTTTACACTCTTTTTATTCTCTGATTTTATAGAAAGTCAACACTTTGACCTTGACTTTTGACATTTCTTCATCAAATCAGTTTCTTAATGCTTCAAATATCTTATTTCTTATATTTATATCATTAGAATTAATAAAATATCATTTCTACTTCTTAAAAACCTTAATTAAACCCAATTTTGATCAAGTCAACTCTTCGATCAAAGTCAACCGTGTTCTCTATGGATCAACCCGATTTTACACTATACTTGATTTCATATCTTTGTTATTGTGAGTTTGGAATTATAAATTTTTTTTACTAACGTTTGTGTGTTTTCAATGACCGCATAAAACGCCTGGTTAGTCACTGGGGATGGGACTAAGGAAAGCATATGCCCAAAGGAGAGCATATGCTGGAAAGTATGGAGGTTATGAAAGTACTCGATCCATGCATCTTGCATATAAGATTAATTCTGGTGGTGCATCTTTAGGAGAGATGTATAATCATATTGAGATCTATGGGCAATTGAGGCATGAAAGAAATGTGTGTTTTCAATTACCCTTTTTCAGCCACTCAACGTGATTTCTAAGGATAGTAGATCTCTTGTCATTACACAACCTCATCAAGTTTCTCATTCACTCACACCCTTTTGATTCCAATTTTTAATGTCATACTTAGAATGATATTGAAGCAACATCTGATGGGAAAAAGATGCCCATGTTTTTGCATAGTACACCTTGATCATGACATATAGAGAATCCCCAAGGGAAAGATAGAATTTGGGTGGGATTTTGGGGAAGATAGAGTTATGTAGAATCTTGAATGGGAGAGTGATAACATGAATCTCATTATATGCATTTATATGCTTGTAAACACTTTTTATGCATAATTTCAGTCTATGTGATGCATGTTATCATCTTAAAATGGAATTTTCTTCAATTTAAGGCCAAATCACTTAATTCTATATTTTTCAACAATTTGAGCATTCTTATGTGTTTAAGTGTGTTTGACCCTTTCAAGGGTCAAACCATTTTTATTTGACCTCAAGTTCTTGGTTTTAAATGTTTCAGGATTTAAGTGATTGCATGAAGGTATAAGAAAAGGAAAAAATGAAGAAAAAGAGAGAGTTAAGAGTAAAAGAGGGAATTAATCTACTTGACTTTAGAAAGTCAACTAGGAATTAATTCACTCATAATTTTATTTTCTGTCTAATATTTTATTTTAGCATAGAGTTGAAGAGGATCGAATTCTTGATCCAATGAAGAAAATTTCATACAAAAAGGAGTTCTATAAATGAAGTTATTAATTTTTTAAGATTAACTATTTTTCTAGATTTTAAGGATTTTTTTCTGAATTTTTCAGAAATTAAAAGTAAAAAAGGAGAGCAAGTCGGCACGGACCTTGCGCGGTGCTAATGTGGCGACACGGCCATGTGGCATCCCCAGCTGAGCTTGCACGGACCCACGCAACACTTACATGGCGAATATGCTAAGGGGGCTATTGGGCCATGGGTATAGTGGCCCAGAGTATCGCGTACAAAGAGGGGCCGTCATAGGACCGTTAGGGAGACGCAAACTTGATAAGGGGCCCCGACTTATAAAGGCTTCACATTCCCTAAATTTTCCCATGTGGGACTGATGAAAAAATTTAGTGCGGTCGTTGAAACACACGATCGTCGGTCAAACAAAATTTATAATTCCAAACTCTCAATGATTTAAAATATGAAATCAAGTACAATGAAAGGATAAGGTCGAACCACAAAGAACACGGTTGACTTTTTCTCGAAGAGTTGACTTAGTAAAACTTAGGTCTAATTAGGGTCTATAAGAAATGAAAGTAATCTACTTATTAATGGAAATAATATGAATATATAAGAGAAGATATTTCAAGACTTTTAGACAATATTTGAAGAAGGAAAGTTCAAAGTCAAGGTCAAAGCATTGACTTTGACCAGACTTTCATTTTCTATAAAATTAGAGAGGAAAAAGGTGAGAAAATATTACAAAAATTATATTTTCAGAAACTAGAGAGAAAATGGAAAATTTGGATATAAAATATGTGATTTTTAGAGAAGAAATGGATTTACTATGATTTATTGAAAATCAATAATCAGAAAAATCCTGAAATGAAGACCTCGGTCAGAATCATGAAATTGACTAACCAAATGATATCCAAATCTTGAAATTCACATATGAATAGAAATTTAACGATAAGAGGATTTCAGGGACACCAAAATTGTTGAATTTCATCTTGTATTTTGATGAACTAAAACTTGGTTTGATTATATCGTTGTTGTGTGTTCTAATTCATGCAATACATTTATAATACCTCACTTAGGACAGTAGTAAGCAAGGGTCGATCCTCAGGGAATCTAGGTATTGAGGGTTGAGACGAAAGTAGAAGAAGGGATGAATTCCTATAGTGGAGAATATTAGAAGCTAGAAGAGGAATTTAATAGAGATAATGGATGTAATTGGTTAGATTATGTTTTTGTAGCTCTAATTAGAGGAGAAGAGATGAGAATTAGAAGGGTAGAGGTTGATTGAAGGTGGAGAAAATGAGCGATGGGAGAGAGAAAAGGTATAGTAGTATAAAGAGAAAGTGAAGATTTGGGTAGGATTTATGAAGGCAAATGAAATAACCACTGATTTAGTAGAATAAAAGGAACTACATTATCCATGGAAAAGGTTTACAAGAGAATCCCTCATTAGAATCTTCACACTAACCCCGTGTTGGTGCCAACCCTAGGCCGGGTGGCGTTTGATTCGCTACGACGTCGATCTTCTCTTGTTCTCCTTCTCCAGAACAAACTCGGGCTTCCGATGATGCCTAGCTTGGGCCTAAGCTTCTCTCCTTTTCCTGCTGGTGACCTGGTGTCAAGAGAGAGCCAAAAGACAAGAAAATTTGGAGTGGAGGAGGAGAACTTTTAGGAGTTAAGGCTTCTTCCCAATCCGACGGATGAGAATTATTTTCGGGAACTTCGGGAGTCCGATGGAAAGTTCAACCATACAGATGGGAAGAGCACGGTGAGATTAACCTGTCGTCAAAATTTCAGCCCGATCGAACGGCTAGATCATGAGATATCAACCTTTATTTTTCGAGCATTTCTAGCCGTCGATTGGATGATCTCTTGCGTCAGCGGTCTTCCGTCATCAAGCTCCCGAGATCTCGCCACGTCACCGCAGAACCAACTGCTGGATTTCTTCCACATCACCTGCACAAGTAAGTGACAAAAGGACAAAATAGGCAGGTAAGTCACGGACTTCTCCTTTGAGCGAATAAGAGAGCGCCACGTCGCTCTCTAATTCTCGCTTCGCGGTCAAAAATGACGGCGCACGACTTCCACCTCACCAGATCGTGACACGTGTCGCGATCTGGTGGCTTCTATCTGACTTACCTTGCAGATCCGAAAAATTGTAGATATGCCCCTGACGCTCATAATTATGCAATACTCATTAGATTAATTAGAAATATACTCTAAAAAATCATTTAAATCACTTATAAAATCCAAACAAAAATACATTTTGCTTTAAAAATTCATTTCATTGCCAATTTATAATCGAAGAGAGATATTGAAATATTATAAAATCCAGGAAATACCATAAAATCATAATGAAGAAAAATTAAGCAATTTTAATTATAATAACACATAAATATATTCCTTTTAAGCCAAATGTTCATGAAAAATTCAGAGTTAAAGGTCATAGATTTATGTGCTATCATATTTCAAGAGTAATTGCCCCCACAAGTCAATGCTCAAATTGAGATTAAAGACTAACAATCATTGGTCAAACGTTAAATTGAAGGGTAAAATGTTGATGACATTTTACGAATCAGATATCCACGAAAATCTGATGAAACAAGGAATCTAATGAAACAAAAATATAATGATTTGGACTTAAGATCAAGGAGAAATAGTTGTTCAAAAATCAGAAAAATGCAATCAAATTTGGGCGAAATGATGATTTTACGATTTCTTAACTCTAATTTCCTATCTAAACTCTAACCTAAATTACATAAATTGCAAGGATTATGAAGGAATCACACTACTAACCTGATTGACATGACGAATGGGGTTCAAATCTCATTGATTGAAGAGTGTTTCTTCGGTTTCTTCTTCGACGTGCGTTCGACGTTCAAGGGGAGATTCTGACCATTTCTCGCAGTAATTCGTGATCAATCTTGCCTCAATATGATTATAATTGAATCTAGAATGCAGGGGGATCATGACAAGACGAGACCGCGAGGTCGTCGATTTCACATGGTCTCGTGTCAAAAATTAATCCGAATTTACCAATTTGGGGAATTAAGAGAGAATTGAGGGGTATAATGGTAAATAAGGGTCGAATCCACAAGGAATTTAGGTATTTTTGAGATATCTTTCGGAATTTGGTCAAATTGGACGATGAATTGAGGTGAGAAATTAGGGAAAATGGTGTTTTTAGAAAGAAGACTTCAAATCGATTCCACGGAATCAAGAATCATCGAATTTGGACTTGATTTTGCGGAGAAATCGAAATTTGAAGTGGAGAGAAATTTTCGGACGTTAAAATCGTGATTTAGAATGAAAATTTACGAAATTGAAATCTAAAACCTAATCTAAACGAAAATTAAAGATAATAGGAAGATAATCTAGGAAAAACCGCTTCCACTAAACCCGTTTAGCGATCGAAACGAGGTGATTAAGCTGATTAATCACCGAAAACGTCAAGAACGTCACGCCGAGCTTCAAGCTGCGATTTCTCTTTCGATTTTCCACCAAATCTTGATTTCAACCCCTCCGTGGATGCGGAATTGAAAGAGGAAGAGGAAGGAATCAAGAGAAACGAGTGGATCGGTGTCTATACAAGTCAATTTGATTGAAATCCAACTCGAATGCATACATCGACGAATAACTCGTCTATTTATAAGGGCGAAAAAGCGTAACCGTCCGATCGGTGTATTTGAGGCTTCATCAACGGTCGCGATGCGTTGGTAACGGCGAACCGTTACGATTAATCTGAGGTCGTCCGATCTTGAATGGACGCTCCGGATTCACCGCGTGGATCATCGTTATAAAACGCATGAAATTCCATCCTTTAGATCGCGATCCAATGGTCCAGATGGAGAAATGCATGATTAAATCAGCGCCGTTATAACTCGGCTTTTAAGACACGTGCGTAGATCTGATCGGATGGTCCGCGCGTCCACGTGATCGAGGCTTGTGATGCTGCCACGTCGCTACTGATCCGACCGTTATAATAACGCTTTTAAGACACGTGCTGATTGATGGATCAGTGGTCCGCGTCCACGCGATCGACGAGCGAGATCTCGCGCGCCGCCCGATCCAATGCTCCGTATGCGTCCACGTCACCTGAAAGGTAAGTAAAGTGTGGATTAGTCCCACACTGGAAAAAAGAAGAAATCGTCGGGTTTATAAGACCCGACGATCTAAAGGGTTAATAACCCTTCCCATCTAGGGAAGGCTGAAGACCCCTTTTACCTATATAGGTAATAAATATATAATATATATAAAACGCGCCACGTAGGCGCGCTGCGCGGGTCCGCGTGGCCTTGCATGCCACGTCGCACCCGCATGGGACCCGTGCACTTTTTGCTTATTTATTTATTTATTTTAAACATTTTTTTAAATAGAAATTAAATCAGAAAAATAAGGAAAAAATCCAGAAAAATCCCTAAAAATTGTAAAAAACATATCTTTTAAAATACAACTCCAAATTAATCCAAATTTCTTTCATTTGATATGAAATTTAATTATCTATCATTCTAAAAATTCAAAATATTTAAATAATAAGAGATTTAATTTATATTTCAAAAATACACTCATTTCCTTAAGATTTTAAGTTTAGAAATTTAAATGAATGTTTATAAAAATAATTTCTCTTATTTTTTAACTTTAAAAACACTTATAATCTCAAGTAAATATGGGTTATAAAATCTTTAATCTTTAATTCATCATAATTAACCCTAAATTAACACATTTTGAGATTATAACATAAAATTGCATAGAATGATAGAAATGCACTCAGAATATGATAACATGCATATAAATGGAATGTTTTATGCCTTATTTTGCATTAATAATCATGTTTTATCATGTTAAGATTGCATGTTATCAGATCACAAAGAGCTTAAGATTTTGCTCCAAAAATGCTTAGTTTCTTCACGTTTCAATCAAAAGTTAAGTTTACAAGAAGGAAGAACATCTATTTATAGAAAAATTATCGTGATAAATGCAGTCCGTCCAATTTGCTGGAGCTTTTCGACGGCTTCGATGGCGTGAAATCGGTGGGCCACAATCACACGACACGGATTCCACTCCTCTTGATTTTGTTCACCCGATCTTCATCGGCGTATCCTTATGCTACCACGTGTCGCTCTATTACTTGCTGAGTGTGTGATTAAGTTGCGACCGTCGGATTTCACTAATGAGATCGACGATTGCAAATTATGCACGTGCTTTGATGATGATCTGGTGGACCTAGATCCATGATATTAATGCGCCTCAATCAACGCAATTTCATCCAACGAACCTCACGATGCCACGTCGCCTATGAAAAAAAAGAAGAGCTTAGTCCCAGACAGAGAAAAAGGAGCGAAAATGATGCCTAAATAAGGAGAGCTGGTCTTAAGGGTTGCGTCACCCGCATGGGCCTAGTACGCCCCCCCTATCCAACCTGGACCCACTATACCCGTGGGCCCATCAAACGCCAGCCCAATTGAGTCCACGCGTCCACATATGCATCCACATATCCACGTGGCCCCACTACATGTGCGCGTTGTGCCACGTCAGCTTCATGGGTCCTGCCCGAATAATAAACCCTTTTTGCAATTTTTTATAAGGAAATAAATTCGACAAATACTTGAAAAATCAAAATCCAAAAAAATTCTATAAAATTCAAAAATTCATATCTTCATTTCTATAACTCCTTTTTTACTCAAATTTTCTCCATTGGACGAAAAATTTCTTCATCTCTAATATCATGCCACCTAAAATATAAATTCAAGCAAGAAAATAAGGTGAATTCAAAATAATCTTAAATCAATCCCTTTGATTATTTAAAGTGATTCATCTCATCATTCTCTTCCTCTAATTTCTTCTTATAATCATCCACTAAAGTCAAAATAAAATCAAGGAAACTGGTTAATTTTCATTTGTTTGACTGTGCAAAAGGTTAAACATCAATAAACACATAATTAACCCTAAATAATACAAAAATATGGACTTTAGAAAAATGGCATACTAATAGAGAAAATTCATAAAAATATGATAACGTGCATCATAATTACATAAAATAAGCATGAATGTTAGTTAAATATGATAAGAAATCAAGTTAAATATGCATGTTATAAGGGACTAATGTGTGTTTATATTTTGGTGGCGACGTGGCAGCTCATGAGGCGTTGGATTTAAGCGCGCGAAAGATGTGCGTTAATCTTATGGAACCCGGTCCATCAGATCTCAATCACAAGCACGTGCAAAATTTGCAGCCGTCAATCTCATTAGTGAAATCCAACGGCTAGAAATTAATCTTTTGATCGGCGAATCTTGGAATGACATGTGGCAATTTTGTGGATGCTCGAACGAAGATCTAACAGAAGAAATGAAGACGGAAGATTGGCCCACGTCATGGGGATTGTGGCCCACTTCTTCCGCGCGACGTGGCCTCATCTGAGCCGCCTGATTCTTTAAAAGAAAACGGGCGGCCTAGATTAAATCGCGAAATCTCCTTATAAATTCAATCTCTCTCTCTCTCTCTCTCTCTCTCTCTCTCTCTCTCTTAGAATTTTAACTCTTGATTAAATGTTTAATGGAGCATTTTTGGAAGAAAATCTTTAGTTCTTCGTGAATGCTTTATGTCCTAGACTCAATCACGAACGGATTGAAGCAAGAAATTCACGAAAAATTGTGAGAAAATAAAAGGTAATTGCCCCTTGAAAGTTGAAATCACGTCGAGAAGGAATCGAAGAAAAACTACAACAATCAAAGTAGTTTGATGCTCAATCTTTGCGTCAATTAGGTTAGTAGTGTGATACCTCTGTAATCCCCACTTTTTAGGTCATTTAGATTAGGTTTGGATGGGTAATTAAAGTTTTAAGAATTGAAAATTCTTCATTTTTCTGAAATTATTTTGTTGATTTTTGCTGATTTTTGAATAAGGATTTCTCCCTTATCTTAAGTTAAATTCTAATGGATTTGGTATTTTTATATTCCTTGTTAAGTCAGCTTTCCATGGATATCTGATTCACAAATTTCCATCAATGTTTGATCCCTTGATTTGCCTTTTGATCAACTACTGTTCAAAATCAATCTGAATTTTGGCATTGACTTTTTGAGGGCTATCATTACAAATCTAGATGGTGAAATTTGCCAATTTTTGTGTCTTTGTAATCCTCTAATTGTAAGCTTTCTATGGAAAAAATAGAAAGCTGATTTTCCATCATAGGTGATTTTCCAATTTCCATCATAAGTGATTTTTCAGATTTGGATACCATTTGACTTGCCAATTAAAGGATTTTGACCAAAACCCTAATTTTGGTGATTTTCTGTCTGTTGACTTTGAAAAATCACAGTAAATCCAAGTGTGCTCTAAAAATCATGATCTTTAAATAAAAATATCCTCTTCCTCTCTAGTTTCTAAAAATATATTTTTTGTAATATTATCTCACCTTTTTCTTCTCTGATTTCATAAAAGTCAAAGTAGGTTCAAAGTTAATACTTTGACTTTGACTTTTGACTTTTCTTCTCCAAACATTTTTCAAAACTCTAAAAACATCCTCTCTCATAAAGCAGTACTATTTCCATTGATTATATAGCATATTCCTGTCTTAAAAACCTTAATTAGGCTTAAGTTTGACCAAGTCAACAGTTTTGATAAAAGTCAATCTCATCGCTGTACTTGATTTCTGATTTTTAAATCATCGTGAGTTCAGAATTATATCTTTTGACAGACAATCATGTGTTTCAACGACCGCACGTTTCATCATTGTCAGAGAGTTATTGATATAGAATTTGGGTATTGTGTGAATTTAGAGACAAAATCAAAGACAAAGGGAATATAATTTTTAAAAACTTCATAAAATTATAAACTATAACATGGAGAGAGGAGACTTAAAATGAATTATTTTATAAATTTAGAAAGAGAGAAGGAATTAGAGTGAGAGAGTTCTTCATAATTTGGGGGAAGAGAGTAAGAGACCTAGAATTTGAGGTAGAGGTGAATTTGGGAGAAATGATTGCAAAAAAAAGGGAGAATATAAGAAAATCAATTTTCAAGAAAATAAGCCATAATAGAGAGAGGCGAGTGTGGGAAAATATTTTGGAGGTTTAGACAAAAAAAGAAGGTTTGAAAAAGAAGAGAGTTCTGCAAACTTGGGGGAGCGAAGAGTTTGAAACATAGAATTTGAGGAGAGGGAACTATACATATAGATTTTTATTAAATCATAAAGTAAATCACATAGAGGAGAGTTAGGATCATTTTTTAGAGATTTAGACAGATAGATTGAACACTATGGAGAGAGTTAGAGATATATAGTTCAAGGGGAGAATAAATCATGGACAACTCTTATGATTTACTTTGTGACAAGCTAGGCATGATCAACATTTATTCTCTAACTTGAGAGGAAGTGTGAAGAGAAATAAGCTTGATTTAATCTATTCTATTGGGTATTGGACCATATCTTTGTACCTCTCTGTTAGCAAGGTGAGCCCACTTATTTCTTTATTGATTGGACTCTCTCTCATCTAGGGGGGTTGGACTCTCAAATTCCCTCATAGGAAGGATATGAGTAGATATTTATATGCTATGCAGATAAGAATAAATAAGTGAATGAAATATGAGTACACAATGAACTGAGTATAGATACATGCAATGTCATAGGTAATGGGTGTAACAATTGACTATGCATAGTAAGTTACAGAGCATTCTATGATCATGAAGGGGTTTATGCATGAAATGATAAATAAAATTCAAGAACTTCTAGTTCATTGTTTAATGTAACAAAAAGAGTGGCTATTTTGACTTCTTCATGAAGCATTGACTGTTGGACCTAAAATCAATGAGGTAATGAGCTCAATTTTTTTTTTTTAAAAAATCTCATTATATTATCATCAAATTGCATTTATGTGAACCAACATAGAGGTGCCAAATCATTACTTCAAATTTAGTAAAATAAAATATCTAGGAAAATGTCATAGCAGTTATATTTGAATAGAACATAACCTATATAGAGATAAATCACAAAAATTCAAAAAGTAGAACTAGCGATACTTGTGCTCAAGATTTTTCAAGAAAAAAATTTGAGTCTCATGTCATGTCCTATTCAAATATAACTATTCATGTTCTATTCATGTCATGTTCTCATTGTCATGTTCTATTCAAGATTTTAAATAAAAAAAATTGAGTCTCATGTGATTTTGAACCATGGACCAGTTCTAATGATTTTGAAGAACATTATTATTTGGTGTTTTGAATTTTATGTGGGTAACTGATAGAGGGATTATCTCTCTTGGATTTGGAGTGAGCACATCATTCTAAACCTAGAAAGCCCAAGGAATGTTCCCTGAGCCTTCTAATTTTTATTCCTTTCATAGATTAAAATATAAACATTAAATGCAATGTGAATTTGAGAACTAAAAAAAAGTTTGCCACTTAGCATCATATTATCCTAAGTAAATATGTATTAATAAAATTACATATTGCATTAACTTCCACTATGTTGTGTTTAAGTTATTGATGCAGTATATCAACATTAAATGGGCTGCCCTTTACTATTTGGAAGAAAAACGAAGGCCCATAAACTCCTACATGGGCTGCCATAAAAGTCCACGGGTGGTCGAGTCGTCTTTTCCGATACATAATGAATTGAAAGTAGGGTTTAGCGCGCGCTCTCTCTCTCTCTCTCTAACCTGCCATGGTACGGGAAGAGGGAGACTACAGAGGAGAGGGATTCTTCACAGAATCCGGGATCAGTAAGGCGTATAAGGATTTCATTTCACCAAAATTTTTCTAACTCGCAAAATGGCGACATAGATGTGGGAAAATGGAGTAAGACAACGAGAACATAGATTTTGAAAAACTCTTCCTCCTTATCCCTGAAACGAGCGCAAGAATGGAAAACAATTAAGCACCTGAACGAGAATTTTTTCAGGGAGAGGAATAAAAAGCGTACCCTTCTGGAGTGCGAAGGATCGAAAACCTTGTATCTCTCCACGGTGACCATATTCGGCAGCCACGAACCAGGAAAGATTCCCTAGAGAGAGGAAAACAAGGACATCAAATTTCAACAAGAATATCGCGATTCCGGAAAAAAGATTAGATGGCGTACGCTGAGTTGATCGTTCGAAGAATTCCCCCGGCGTTTGCATCTGCGAGGCGGCTTCGATTTCGTCATCCGGAGGAAATCTTCGTCGATCTCTTGCTTTGAAAGGGGAACCCATAGCTCCACCTTTTTACTATTTTTCGCGCTCTCCTCTCGAGTCCTCGAACGCAATAATCTACCTGCGATTTCTCCCGCGCGCGAACTCGATTCTCTCTCCTCTCCCTTCGGTGATACCGCACCCATTACTTCCACGTCATCATCTGGCGGATCGATTTCGCTGTGGAGGGAGTGGAAAGCTTCGAGGTTGAAGCAGCGAAGGCGCTTTTTACGCGCCCAACGTAGGTCGGGTGCCGCGAAGGGAGCCGAGAACGTTGGAGGAGGCGGCGCCGCCGCCGTCTCCGCCTGCGATACTTCTATCATCGCCATCGGCAGATAGAGAGAGAGAGAGAGGAGAGAGAGAGGGAAGACGATGAAGAAAGTAGGGAAGTAGAGCTGAGGAGGGTTTAGTCCTATTTACAAAACTTATTTATCAGTGTGTTTGTTTCATGATTCCTGAAAATAAACGGGAACGGTTTTTACTGACGTGCGCACCGGTTCGACGGACCCGGTTTGGCCGGCGGGCCGGTTTCGCGATGTTCAACGAGAAACTGGATTTGAGGTATTGGGCTTATTAGGATAAATTTTGGGGCCCAATGAAGGCCCATCATAATATCAGGCTCATGGGAATCTTCGGTGACCTGGAGATCAGGGTTGCCGATTAAATTTACAAATATTGTATGAAATCTTCTCGACGCAGATCAAGAGGATTCCACCAAGAAATCAATTAATGATGAAAATAGTCAATTATACAATACTATGATGGGCCGATCAGATCAATTGATTTCAATAGATCGATCAGATCAATTGATTTCATTTGATCGATCAGATCAATCTTCTCGACGCAGATCAATTGATTTCACTCCGATAAAATAGTTAATTAAGAAAATAGTCAATCCAAGCGTGGATTTGGATCGGTGAACTCCTGCGATGAGTGCGATGATGATGTGCCGGTTGACTTGATTTCGGCAGCGAATTGCGGGGAAATCAAGTGGGTCTTGATCTTTTAAGCTACTTGTCATTCCCACTGCTTTCCTGATTAATCTAGATTCAATGGTTGACAACCACGCCAACAAAAAGGATGCCAAAAAAATACTAAAAAAAGCGATTAAATATAGTCTACTTGATGCCCTAGCGGGCCCTCGCAATAATCAAATAACAGTAGCCTAGACCTAAGCGAGATCGCCGCTTCCCTACAGAGTTAGGGTTTTGCTGTCTACAACCCCCACCTCATCTCCCTATTTGGTTAGTTGCAGAGAAAAAGAAAGAGCATACATATGATCGCTCATCCATCTACTCCAAAGTGCGGAAAGGGTAAAGTTGGCAACTTTCTTTACACGAGGGTGCCCATTCAATATACTGAGCTAAACCCTAGCTCTCCCTCACCCGTGCCAAACCCTACGCCTCCACCAACCTACACTAGTGGGCTTGGGAACTCACCTAGTCCTCTCCGTTTAGAGAGAGAAAGAGTTAGAGTTAGAAAGGACATGTAATTTCAAAGCTAGGGGCGGCTCTCAGAGCTCAAGAACCCTAGCGATGCTGCCCACTTGCAAAAAAGACAGGAGCATCAGCCGTAGAGTCTGGGGAAGATGCTTCCGGCAAATAACAGTTGTTATATGGAGAGAGAGAGAGAGAGATCTATAGAAAAATAGAGTGATGGGCAAGACCATGAGAGAAGTAGTTTTATCACTCCGAGGGCGGGGCGTGTGATAAGAACACTATTTTGAGGAATTAAAATAATAATTTACGGATTCGTACTGGATGAATGGGGCAAGCGTGATCCCATTTTCTGTAACGGGGGGGATGAGAGAGGGAGAGCGTGAGACGATTCCCGCCTATTATATCTAGTCCGAGAGGCCATTATTGCACACCCATTAAAGATATCTGATTTCTATTTAGCATGGCCTTCCAGAGAGAGAAACATCGAACGCTGTCTGCGGCCATCGTGGACGTCAGCGAATTAACAAAATCCCAAACACTAAATTAATGCCCTTTGCTTTCTTCTCCTGTCCCTCGGTCTTCCGCGCGTTCTCCCTCGATCATAATGCATCAAAAGGGTCCACCTTTACGTATATATATACCCCCTCGCTCACATGCATACCCTCCCCCACTCTCCTCTTTACTTTCTCTCTCCAGATAATGACGGGGGTCGACTGCAGCTCGAGGATGAAGCTCTTCGGCTTCCATTTCAAGGAGGACGATGACGTTTCTTCCGTGACCTCCAACAGCGCTTCCACCTCTAGAGAAGCTAAAAAATTCGAGTGCCAGTACTGCTGCAGAGAGTTCTCCAACTCTCAAGCTCTCGGCGGACACCAAAACGCGCACAAGAAGGAACGCCAGCAGCTCAAGCGAGCGCAGCTCCAAGCCCAAGCTCGCCACCAGGCCGCCGCCGCTGCCGCCGTGGCCGCCGCGCACGGCGGCGCAGCCGCCTGTTTCCAGTTCTCCTCTTCTTCCCCCGCAGCCGTCAAGATCTCGTCTTCTGGCTCTAGCTGGCTCTACAATTCCCGTTTGGGTCCTTCGCCGTTTCATATCTCCTGCGGAGGTGTTTTCCCGCCAGCGATATCTTTCCCTTCCGCCGCCGTGTACCCTTACACCGTGATGGCGGCGCCGCCGGTTGAAAGAATCGCCCCCCGCGCGACTGATGAGGATGGGTTCGGGCTGGACTTGCACCTGAGACTCGCTCCTGCAAGGCCATGACGTTTCTTTGCCCTCTCTCTCTCTCTCTCTCTTACTTTCTCTCCCTCTTCGGCCTCCGCTAATGAAACTTCTTTTTCGAAGAAAAGTGATGGGCATCTAGATTCCGGCATCGTTTTTCTTGGAGAAATTATTATTTAAGGCGTTTGAATATTTGCCGACACCGTGTGCTGATGGGCGGAGCAGACCTAATGTTCAGCCGGATCTAACTTGTATAATATTGGGGACTTTGCTTTTGATGAAAAGATCGACGGCTGGGCCTCGTCGGACATCATCTCCGGGTAGACTTTTAGGTTCTTTGTGGATATTAAAATCTACGGGCAAATACTATTTTTCTAGAGAGATGATGTAGTTCTCCTAGAAAACAGTAGTGAGATGAGGTGGGGAGGGAACGTCGGGTAGTTTAAGACCGATGGATTTGTTCCCTCTCTCTCATGCTTTACAAACTCTTGCTCTTTGATCAGAGTGGAGACTGCAGTCTTCTGGCCTGGCCCAATCTATAAAATTTTCTAAAGAAAAAAGAGGCGATCTAATAAAAAAACAAGTGGACAGAGGTGCTCGAACAACGTATAAAAATGTCATTGTTCCTCCGATCAGACGACGAAGCACCAGTCAAAGTGAAGCCCATTAAGACATTAAAGGAGTAAAGTGTCCTAAAGAGTACGACTCGGAGTAGTCTAACATGATCAAATGAGAAACGATTTTCTACTCCTGACTCATGAATGCTACTCGGGTCCAACGTTTCTGAATGTTACCAATTTTTTTGATTTTCTAAGATCCTTTTGAATCCTAAACATTCCTTGTAATTCACAAAAGGATCCCTCGATTCATCAAGAGCACAGCTTCGCCCTTTAGGATCTTACTCAATCAGTCAGTTTCTTTTTTTGTTTTTTTGAACCATAACATGACCATAGATCTAACCAAACATAGACTGATGCATAAGAAAATGGAGGAGGCAGGATCTAACACAGTTGCAGCTATGAGTGGCAGCAGATCCCCGGGGCATGTTCTTTTGAAGAAGAAGAAGAAGAAGAAGAAGATGAAAGCTCCACTCAAATTATGCATAATGATTCCATTATATCAGTGACCTATTTATAGGCCTTGCAGGTAACATAAAAGCATATCTTCATTTAAAAAAAAATGAAATTATAAAATTAAAGTGAGAAATAAATCCTACAAGCAAATGATGCTCAGGTCCCGGCTCTACTCTAGAGATGGTGACATCATGCCTTCCGACTGTGGGGCTGGGGTGGTTGTCCCCCTTCTCCATCAAATACTCTCTCATTTCATAATCAGAAGGTGATATAATTCTATGATTTAATAAATAACTTTCTCGACGTATCTAGTTATAATATTGACTCTTGACCCACAATATATGACCCTTTTGAATACATTTTCAAGAGTATGAGACATCTCTGTCGGGCTTTAAAGCTTGCATTTAATTGAGAATTGTTTTTTTTCAAACATCACTTGTTTTTATGTGTTAGAGAGAGGAGCGGAAAACGACAACGTGGAAAGTTTAGCGTTTTCCCCTGGAGAGGTGGAACTGACCCATTAATGGGCCATGAGTTTATTCTCTAGATAAATGAAATTTCGAGAAAGCTCCAAGAGTTGAAAAAACCTCGAAACGTAGAGGTTTTCCCTTCTCGAGTGTAGAGGAGAGAATTATAGGACTACTCTGTTCGGCTTGCGAGCATCCTAATTTTGAGAGGATCGTGTTGATAAAGTCATCTATTCGATTTCTCATTTATCTTCTTCCCTCATCTTCATCTCTCTCATTCTCGAGTGTGACAGTTTATGTGTGGGGCGAAGCTATAAACGGTGGAGAGATTGTTGTGCCCATTAGGCCCGTAGAGCCTACTCACACTTATGAGGGGCAATAGTGGTTGGTCTCCGTGGACGTTTGTGGTGCGGCCATGGACTATTTACTTTTGCATTTTTTTAATGCCTTTATTTGTAGATCTCCGATCCCCGATTAAATCACGGGTAATTTCCTAAAATCGAAAAACCCGATTTCCGGTTTTAATTTTTCGTCCGACTCAGCCTGAGATCCAAGGCAGCTGTCTTACTGCCAGCTCACGGCATTGATTTTATTGAACATTCGAGGCCCCCTGAGAAAAACCGGGACCGGGACCAATCTTTTCCATCGGAATTGAAGTCCCCGCCGTAATATCCAAATTACCTTCATTAATCGAAATCCATAAAAGATTTTAAAACTATAGTATACTTAAACTAAATTTTATGAATAAAAAAATGTATAAACCCTGTGAGTCTCCTCTAAGAAGACAGTAAGAAGAAAATGTAAACCCTAGATTTCACGTAACGTTCCTCTGTCTCTCTGTCTCTCTCTCTACCTGTGTCGTCGTTTCGGGGAGAGAGCCTCTGTACATTTGGCATCATGATCAGCAGGTCCTGTTTGCCTCGGTAATGGCGGTGGAAATGGGGAAGACGGCGGCGGCGCCGTCGAGCAGAAAGCTGGCGATCGTGGCGGACCCAAATCTGTCCCGCCAGCCGCCAGGCTGTGGCGTCTTCTTCCTGCTCCTCGACTGGAACCGCCGCCTCTCTCGCAACAAACTCTCCTCCCCGCGCCTTTTATCTCATCAGAAGCTTAAAGTAAGATGATCTCCATTTTCCCTCTTTCCTAGTAGAGAGAAACGAAATGCTAATTTGATTAAAGAGCGCATTCTGATGGAAATCAATCCCAGATCGCCGACGAGAATAGAGGAGGGTTTCCTTCTGGAGAGGAGATGACGTGCAGCCCTAATTTGGTCGCCCGTTTGATGGGTCTCGATTCCGTGCCCGCCACTAAAACCGTCAAGAACAGGAGGTCAGATCTATCGATGGAGGTCTTTCCGCCATTAAAGAACCTTCGGGGAACTCGGAGGTTTCTCTCTCTCTTCTTCTGGTATGGACCCGTCCGTTTCTCTCTCTAGATGGAATGATCCGTATCATTTTACGAGTGGAGATAATCCGAGAAGCTATTTCGAATTGATCGATAAGAGACGTTCGATGGAGAACGCTTCTGTTTCTGGCAGTAATGGAGATCTGAGCCCCAAAGAGAGAATCCAGAGGAAGAAGACGGAGCCTGATTTCTTGAGTGTTCTTTTAGATAGGAAAATCAAGGAGCTTTCCAATTTAGGAAAAGATGAAACCGTGGCCGGCGTTCTTGAAGAGCTCATCTCCGCGTTGACTTGCACGCCATTTTCAGAACCTAAGGTCTGACTGCTTGACGATTTTTTTGGGATAGAAAGAGATCGAGATGAAAGCTTCGTAATTTCTTCTTGGGGTTTTCAGGTGACCGATAAGAACGATCCGTCGTCGAAGATTTCGTTTCCAGAAGAAGAATCCGGGGAAATTCTCGGAAAAGCTGTTATTGACGACGCGCTGGAGATCCTCGTTGACTTTTTCCCCAAAGTCCAGTCAGATCGCGAGGAGCTGAAGCTCAGGAGGTTCTTGTTTGACTGCATCGCGGAGCACGTTGACTTAAACTATAGTCAATGGGCTCGGGTGGAGATGCCTTTACCGGCGAGCAAGCAGCTGGCGCACAAAGTCAACCGGGATGTGGAAACTTGGGGGAGGATGGCGCGAAAGGGATTGGACGAGATCGTGAGATGGGATTTGAATCGAACGGCGGAGAACTGGGTTGACCCGGATTCGGAGGCATTTTTGGTCGGCGTTGATATCGGGACTCTTATTATAGAGCTGCTGGTCAACGAGGTCGCGCACGACCTCGTCTTCTGCTCCGTCAACTCCCGTTTTAGAAAGGGGCGTGCTGACTCTTTGAGCTGGTATACAAGGTCCCAATTGCGTGACGTCAGCCGATCAAGCTCAGATCTACTCTCGGATTTTCCCCCGAGGTGCGGATAAACCCGTGTCTAGTGGCTGTGTTTGAATCAAAGCATGATAAACGAAACAAGGGATCATCCATCCTAGAGAGAGAGAGAGAGAGAGATAAAGCATGTAATCGAAATCGAAAGATGAAAAAATAAAAGTGATGGTCTCTCTCTCTCTCTCTCTCTCTCTCTCTCTCCCACCCCCCACAAGAAAAACTGACTCTGCTGAAAATTTTCCAGTCCACTGTGCAGTAGGAAGTTCGTCTCAGAACTACCGGCATATGAGATATGCAGAGCAGTATGTGCAATGTTTTACCATGTAAGATGCGATTATTTGATTTACATGACTAAAAACAGATAAATGCACTGATGCAGTTGCTCAAGCTTGTGAAGCATGAGGATACCCTTTTGAAGCATGCACACATATAACCATTCATACCTATATAATAGTCTGAGAAGAGAGAATAGATAATGAGAGAACGCGAGGCTGTAACTCTCCAAGGGATTAAGAGCCCAATATTGAAGGAACAAGTGGGCCCACTAGAGAAAACCCAATAAGGTGTTAAGAATAGTGCCCAATAACTAAAATACAAGAGTATGCCCAATAACACACACACATCTATTCATACTCTTGATGGCTGATAGATATCAATCAAGCCCAACTTGCTACAAAGTACGGTCTCAATAGATAAGACTTGCCCATGAAACTTTTGGTGAAGATGTATGCAAGCTGCTCGAAATTAGAGGTACCTGGGGTAGAAATGAGACCTTGGAAGAGTCTGTGTCGAATAAAATCTTGATCCCACTCAACCTGTTGAAATGGAAGGTTGTGTTGTTGATGACAAAAATGACGGCTCAATTATCAGAATGCATCTTCATGAGACTTTCAAAGAGAAAACCAAACTCTTGAAACTCAACCTGCTGAAGCCTTGTAAGACAACAATCAATACTCCACCTATAAACTAGATCTGGAAAAGAAGATTTGGCTTCTCGGACTGATCTATCAAGATAAGAACAAAGTCAAAATTTAGACTTTCTATCACCACAATCTCTAACATAACAAGCATCTAAATGAGCCTCAAATGGTTAATGACCGTGTGGTTCACATATCAGTCCTCTCCCAAGAGATTGCTTGAAATCAGAAAGGACTTTTAACTGCACCAATGCAATGAACATCTCTCGGCATGCATAAATTGGTTCAATAGCTTGTTTTAATGAGCCATAAGGCATGGTCGAGTATATCCCAATAGAGTTAGCTTGTTAAGGGGCCTTAGTCCTATATCTTTATTGCCATTCACTTCTCCTTTATATATAGAGTCATGTACTCCTTTTCCAATACCAAAATCATATCCAAAGCTTTACATGTTCACATGATATCAAAGCTATGTATTCATTCTTTGCCTTAAATATGATTTCACCATTGTCGCTCTACTCTCTTGTTGGCGCCATTGTGTTGCAGCCTTGTTGTCCCATTACGCCCATGATTGTGTTGACACCTTGTCGTTCTACCACCTTAATATCTTTTTGCCCCCTAGTTGTGTCATTGCCTTGTTTTTGTGCTACCCCCGCTCTTGTGATGCAACCATACTACTCTATTGACATCACCCTTGTTTTCTAGCCATCACCGCCGACCTCCCAACAACTTTGGCAATGACTGGCAAACTCTAGAGTTTTGATTGCTTTCTACCTCATTGATGATAACGTGTCATTGATGTATTCATTTTTATTATTATAAATAGGTTTTAACACAGAATTCTTGTTAATATAATGCATGTTATCATGTTTTTTATGATATTTTTGCATTCATCATTTCATTACACTCATATACTCAACTTGAATCTATTTAGTGCGAATTTGGTAAAAAAAATAATTATGTCCTATCATGCATCATTGTTTTCAATTACTTATACTATTAGACTAACCCCATTTGACTATTTTAAAGGTAAGTAGTTGAATTCTTACACTTTTCTATGAGTTATATGGATGTAGGGACATATGTATGCAAGTAGGAAGCATGGATATGAATGACGATAAAAGGGAAGAGAAAGAAACTCTCCACTAAATTTGATCACCAAGCCAACCATATTTTTATAAAATGTGATAAACAAGGTTTGGATTTGGTAGAGGGATCATCATAAGGTTTTTAGGATAGTCTAAAATTGATTTAGAGTCAATATTGGGTCAACCTCTTTTTTTTAAGCAGGTTGGACTAAACTTAATTTTTATTAAATGAGATCTTAATTTTTTCTCATGATTTTAGATTTTTGGACGAAAAAGATAGAGGATTAAATTCTTGATCAAATGGAGAAAATTTAGTGAAAAAAGAGTTATATTTTGTGAGATATTTTATTTCTAAGTTTAGGGATTTTTCTGAAAGTTTTCTAAAATTTTTAGTGATTTTTCTCTTATAGCATATCTACAAAAATGTCACTCCAATTTTGGAAGTAGAAATTCACAGAAATGTCACTCCGCACTTATAAAGGCTGACACACCTTTTTCTGGGTGCAATAAGAGGGTGTCACGTGACACGCTCTTATTGCATGATCTCCATCAACAACTAAGATCTCTCTAAATTAAAATCATTATATCTCGTGATCTATATGGAGTTTTGAGCATCGAGTTGGGAAAAAAAATAATTTTAATGATTAGACTTTTTTACCCCTCTTTACACTCAAACCCTAGGAACCCACCTATAAAAGCCTTCATTTTCTCTATCCTTACATTTTTTGGCTCTCTCTTAGCATCAGGCTACCAAAAGGAAAGGGAGAGGAGGTCAAGGCCCAAGTAGGAGCATTGTTTGATGCTCAATCCTGTAGTGGAGAAGATATCAAGCAAAGATCATGATCGGAGTGGACCGAGCATCACTTTTATTGTAGTAGCTTTGACATCATCTCCTTGTTCATCTCTCACTCTCACCCTCGTTGTGCATTTATCCATTGCTATCACCATCTATTCTTCTCATATTTCTATAATATTATCTCCATTTTCATCTCTATTAATCTAATTATCTCATCTTTTTTCTAATTTCTATCTTAATTCTAAGAAAAACTCAAAATTATCTCTCATACTCACATCTACACACATCTTTCTCCACCCTCATCTTTCTTTTGAACACATAACCTCATTACTTTAGCTCCATATGGATTCAACCCTTTCTTCCACTATACTAAGTAAGGAAACTATATTTTATTCCATGAAATTGATGCACAACTACGATTAAAAACACACGTAATCGAGTTCATCACTCACCAATGTGGGCCCCACCCTTGTCGCGCCAATTCCAAATGTGCTCCCTTGTGCTAAGCAAATCATTGCCAACGATGGCCCTTTTAGTGGGCGCGCCAATGAAAATCACATCCCATACTCATGGGGTGCAATGATGCCGATCGTCAACCCCCTTTTATGGGCATGCGATGTCGATTGCTACCCTTGCTCTTGGGTCTTGCCATGTCAACCATGATCCCTCTTTTCTAGTTGTGGTTTCAGCCTAATAGGGTTTCCCTAGTGGAAATTCTAGGTGTGCTAGGGTTTTTCTAATGTGGACCAATGGACCAATTGCGCCACCAATCTAGTTGAGGCTGACTTGGCCACTAGCTAGGCAAAATTGGGTCCACGTAGCTAGGGAATTTCTTTTTTCCAAGAAGAAATAAAAAAGGGAAAAAGGAAAATGGGGGGGAAATAAAAATGCAAAGGAGAGGGGAAAATGAGAAAAATAGAAAAGGGCAGAAGAAAAGAAAGGTAATAAGCATATATTAGTAGTTTCATCCATGCATTAAAAGGCCATATTTAGGTGTCCATTACTAGTTCACAGAGGATATTATCTAGACCATCATAGGCAGCCCATTGAGGGCCTCTCCTTCTAGAACTTTCTTTTAGGTCCTTCTCTCTTCTATATAAACCAATGTAGTATACAATCTCTCTTGATGCAATGCAATGCGGTCTATTTTAAGGTTTCCTCTTATTCTCCACATGGTATTAGAGTAGGTTCTTTATTAGGGCTTCATGGAGCTGTTGTCTATGGCAATGGAGGATAATCTTCCATTGCTTGATACTTCTTATTGTCTCATTTTTGGGGCTATCTTCCTCATCAAAAAAATATTTTGGGATCTTCTTCATCATTGATAACATGCAAATTAAGGCATAAAACATGTCATTCGTATGCATGTTATCATACTTTGAGTGCATATCTATCATTATATGAAATTTTAAGTTATTTTAGGGATAATCACACCTAATTAAAGAATATATTTTAGAGTACATTATTCTCATCTTTCTTTGAGATTATAATTAAGTTTTAATTGCAAATAATAAGAGAAAATATTTTGATATACTCATTTATTTTCCTACTTTTATTTCCAAAGAAATGAGTGTATTTTTAGATAAAATTTTTTCTCTTGTTATTTATCAAATTTGACTTTTTAGAATGATAGATAATTTAATTAATGATTGAACAAAATAATTTAGATTAAAAAGAAGTTGTATTTTGAAAGTTATGAATTTTCTAATTTTTAGGGATTTTTTTGAAATTTTTTTTGAATTTTTCTAGATTAATTTTTCTAGTTTATTTTTATTTAAAATAATTAAAAATTAATTTTATTTTGTGCACTGATATGGCAGCTAATGAGGTGACACGCGTTGCATGTCGCCATGTGATGATGTATGCACATGCCACATGGTACATGTGTTTGCGAATAATTAGTGGTTAAGTATCCTTTTTAAGGATATAAACGAACCCATTAAAGACCGAACCCATTATATACCTGTCATTTCATGCTAATTTTTCCAACGTGGGACTATGTTTTTCGTTTTCTTTTACCCAAGTGTCGTGGCATGCTCGAAAGCATTTGATTGACGTGAAAGGAAATGATTTAATCTTAGCCCTCGATTTTCACTTACTCGAAGGGGCATGCAACACACTGATTGGGTGACAATTCATGTTTTGAAAAGTTTTAATCTCAATGGTTTATTTGAGGAGTTATAACGACTGAGATTATACGCACTCGATGAACTTCCATGGACATCATTTCAAGAATTCGATGAAAATTGAACGATAAGTGTTAAGCGGTGATTGTTCTTCATGCAATGACACGATGTAATCGGGACGCTCCATCAAGGATCCAACGGCCATGACTTAACAATGAACATTCGTTTCCTAAGGATTAGTCACAACCATTGATCAAAGATGAAGAGATGATCGAACAGCCTTGCCCAATTTTAACTCTTTTTATACTCTCTCTTCGATGAAAAATGTATTCTCAAATGTTTCGAGTAATCAAACTATTTAGACAACTCAATCCTTGAACCTCTTGATTTCTTCTTCTTCTAGACTCATTTCTACTTCTAGAGAGTGCTTGAAATCAAGATTTCTTCAAAAGAATAGGGAGATTTCACCTATTAAACTCTAAATATTTGTTTTCAAAAATGCAGAATGAAAAGCTTTTGATCTGACGATCAATGAGATCATTTAGAACATGATTTTGGGTTAGATTAAGTGTTTTTCTCCTAATATTTCATCATTTATTATTAGATTTTAATTTCTAAGCTTAGAGTACATTAATTTTTAGAAATGTTATTGAATTGTCTCTCTTCACAATCCATTTTTCTACCTTGATTTTGCTCCTTGATTTCTCAATGAATATTAATCCAAATCGAGCAATTTTTTATTCCGTTGATTCTTCTTGGAGTCTTCTTTCCAATAAATCTGTCTAGAACCATAATATCTCTACTTGGGTACATACTAGAACGTTTCCCTTGTGTACTTACCATAACTCCTCTGAGAATGATTTATACTAGTAACCTATTATAGCCTTTGATAGTATTAGCCATTAAGGGACAGTTTGTTAGAGCACTAGTTTTGACATAAACACTATCTTGAATTGCCACAGACATATTTAAGCTATTAACTTCATTTTGAATCATTAACTTTCTGTTATATGTTACTAATTTGAAGCGTTATTATTTTATCTTTATCATTATTATCTTGGACTCATCGTTTTCTTGTGTTAACCCATTAATGTTCCCAATGAGGCTGACGACTGTGTTCGATTTCAGGAAATGCAGCAAGCATCTCCTCATGCATTTACTAATCTTGTAGATGATCATAACCATAAATATAATCCCTGCATGTTGTTAATGTGCCTATGCTTAGTTTAAGGTTCATACTCTAATATCCCAACATATGATTTTATTCATCTTTACGCTTAGATCTAGTCTATATAGTGTTAATAATATTTAGGTATTATTGGAAGTACACCTGTTATTGACTTACTTAAACATGGTTAGGTTTTCTTTTTTGGGCTAACATTTTCATGAGACAGCATTTTTGCCTCTAGCATCAGTATTACACCAATTCGTCTAAGCATCTTTGGCACTCACCTGATTGCAAGAACCAGATATTCATCGGTTACTTTCTTGTTCTTAATCTCTAATATCTTCTTTCTATATTCTATTGGTCATTTCCTTTCCTCAAGCCTCTCTGCATAATCTCTGTTTTACATCCAGTAACCCTAACCTCTTCTTTTTATATTCTATCGGTGATTTCCTTTCCTCAAGCCTCTCTATATAATCTTTGTTTTTAGATCCACCAACCTCTAATCTCATCGTTCGATATTCTGTCGGTCATTTTCTCATTATTGAATCTTGAGCCTCTCTGAGAACTGTATCTGATTTTTGAACACATAGTAATCCTTAATCTTGTTATATGTTCCATCCATTCCATCTCATATCACTCTGTTTATTGGTTGAAGTTCTCATTATTTATTTGAATCATTCTACATTGCATAGTTAGTTTTAGTCTGGGGTCTTCTAAATTTACATCTCTGACTAATGTTTGTTTTGCTTTGGCTTCATTCCCATCAGTAGTATTAAATTAGTTCTCTGCCCTCTAAAGTGATTATATTAACATTATCTACAGTAAGTTGACATAAATATAAATTCATAAAATCTCTATTCTTTGACGATTGTTCATTTCTATCCTCCAGCATTAAATTCATACATCGTATCCACTTTACTTTCCCCATTATTTAATATTGTTTGCTTCTTCAAAATTTACACTTAACAGTTTTTTTGGGGCATAAATAGATTTCTTGGCTCACATTACTAATTGATGCTTGCTGTCAATTGGTTATTTTTGGTGTCTCAATAGCTAGGGTGTATTTAGTTAATTCTTATGATTTATATAACCTGTTAGTGTATTTAATTTACTGCTGTCACGATCAACTTGATATCGACAAAGGTACAATAAGTTATAATTTTCTACTCTCAACTTGCTAAATATCTTGTATAACTGTGTCTTACTTTAATATCTGATGTCTGAGATTGATAGTCAAGACCTAGTGGTACTCTACCTACATCATTCATTTGTTTCGTCAAACAGATTAATCAGTTTAGCTTAAAGTCATTTTCTATTTGAAGTGTTAGCATTGTCTTTTTTGAATCAATTTTTTTTGTTTAGTTAGATGATTAATCTTATTCTATAAAGTGGGAATTAGTCACAGTCAATCCCACAGTCACAGTCAACCCCACTGAGTCACAATCAACCACACTGAGTCGCAGTCGACCACACTAAGTCCCAGTCAACCTTAGTGAGTCTCAATCAACTCTACCCAATCACAGTCAAGCCTAGTGAGTCTCAGTCAACTCTACTCAGTCACAGTCAACCCTACTGAGTCATAGTCAATCCTATTGAGTCAAAGTCAACTCGATTAGTCAGAGTCAACCTAAATTAGTCAAAGTCAACCTGATTGGTCAAAGTTAACTTGATTAGTCAAAGTCAATCACCTTAAGTCAAAGCCAACCCAAATTAGTCAAATTCAACTTGGTAAAAAAGTCAACATTGATCAAAAGTGAACCCTATTAAAATATCAACCTTGATAAAAAACTTAACATTGATCAAAAGTCAACCCTAGTAAAAAATCAACCTTGATAAAAAAAGTCAACCTTGATCAGAAAATCAACTTTAATCAGTCAAAGTCAACCTTAGGTCAGAAGATCGATTTTGGAAGTTGTTGTCTTGTGTGTCTCATTTATTCTTAAATTCACTCTCATTTATTTGCAATCAACCTCTTATATAGTTAGCATCATTTAGATAAATATACACTTACATTCACATACACGAAGATCAGGAGTGTCTAATTAGTTGGGACGAAAAGGATTCGAGACTTGAGGAGCAAGAAAACCAAGAGAAGCCTGAAGACCCTCGTGCCTGATCAATGGGACTGAGGTTGACTAAAGATAGTGTGGTCAAACCTAATCTACGAGTAGGCGAGTGCTAGACCCTAAGCATGAGGCCTAACCTAAACCTAGTACAAGCAGGCGTGCCGATCAGCGGAGTCGACTCCGGGTGACCCGGGGAAACTCGCGATGATGGAGAGGGTGAGACCCTATCGATCTACGACCGGAGGCGTGGAAGTCGCTCGTCGTGGGGTAGTCGGGAGGCTGCAGCTCACGCTCAGTGTCAGACTTGACATACGCGTGAGAAGTCTCGAACCTATAGTCGTACTACCCTACCTACGTCGTCCGACGGCGGTGGAGACGAGTAAAGGAAGCGCTTCGAAAAGTAATTAACTTGAAAGAGGGGTTAAAGCTAACCTGCGGGGCAGGGTGCCCAGTGGGTCGTGGCGTAGGGGAGAGTTGGCTCGGCGGTGTCGACTGATAACATGCATTTATAACTTGAATTCTTATCTTAATTAACTCATATTCATGCTTATTTTATGTGAATATGATACATGTTATCATACTTTTTAGGAATTTTCTCCATTGGCATGTCATTTCACTAAAGTTGATATTTATGCATAAATTAGGGATAATTTCATGTTTAATAGATGATTAATCTTTTGTTTAAATTAATAGAAGTTAATCTCTGTTATTGAATGAGTTTTGACTTTAGTAAATGTTTGGAAGGATGATTTTATGATGAATTTATGATTTAAAATATTTAAGGAGAAATGATTTAAGTAAATTATAAGTCATTTTGATTTCTTCTTTCTAAATATCTTTTAAATGACATGATATTAAAAAGAAGAGAATTTGTGATCCAATGGAGAAAATTTGGATTAAAAAGGAGTTGTATATTTTAAATTATGAATTTCTGAAGTTTAATGCCCTTTTTCCGAATTTTATTTGATTTTTAAATTGATTTTTAAGAATTTTTCCTAATTAAACTTGCAAAAAGAAGAGGGATTTACCTACAGGGTGACGTGGCCGCGGCTGACGTATCGGGCCAGGATGACGTGGCGCGCGGGACCAACCTCGGGTTGCGACGCCGCACTGAGGCCACGTGGCAGCGCCCGGGTGGCCCGCGCAGGAGGCGCACAGGGTGCGGCCAAGTGGCAGGGAGGCCACACCGCCACGTGGGCGCCCGTGTGGGGCGCCACGTGTAGTATCGCTAATAGAGAGGAATAGAGGCAATTAATAGGGGAATTCACTCCCCTATTTATACGCGCCATTTCGTTTTATTTTCTCTGTGTGGGACTATGTCCCACACGGTTTTCTCTTTTGCAGGCGACGTGGACGAGCGACAAGCGTCGGATTCTATCAAGACGGTGGAGATCGCGTGGACCCGAGTCCACGCGATCATCAATCCAACACGTGCGCAAATTCCGGTTTAAGTGAAGCAGCGGATGGGTGACACATGGCGTGGCGAGGAGACATCACGCCTCAATCGGACGTCTGAGATCTCATCACGCGATTGCACGAGGATGGACGCCACGTGGACTCACCGTAGCCTTGATCTTCATCTGACGGCTGTTATTCATCGCGATCGCGGCTTGATTGGGAGATCGCGATCGTCCATTTACCTGAGGTCCATCGGACGGTGCAGACGAATCGAGGAAAGAACCCCACGATCGTGGTGCGATCGAGCCGCGATCGAGCCGCAATCTTACAGCTTTCGTCGCAGATTCATTTCAACCAGATCAGACGACATTTCCTGGAGCATCTAGAGCACGATCGACGCCCGATCGTAGCCCGATCGCGGCGCGATCGTGGTCGATCGTGGCGAAAATTCGTGGCCTTCTTGGAGGCTAATTTGAAGCCAAATCCACGCGGATTTTTCGCGGAATTGAAGCCACGACGCCGCACCCAAAGACTCGTTCCCACGACGCCTTCAAACGACGCCCACGACCGCTTCCAATGGCCACGATTTCGGGCCTAATTCCCTCTTTAAAAGCATGTACTTTCCCTCTCTTGTTCTTCAACTTTTGATCGACTCGTGAAGAAATTAAGCGAGTTTCGAGGAAGATCTCTAGTTCATCGTCTTCCCCCCGCGTTTAGACTCGATTGCGAAGCAATTGGAGCAGGATTGATCACGAATTTCTCCTTGATTTCATCGAATTTTCCCCTTGAATTCCGAACGTCCACGAGGAAGAATCCGAGCAAATTCGCTTCAATCCATGAGAATTGGAGCCCCATCCTTGCGGCAATCAGGTTAGTAGTGAGATTCGATCGATTATCAGGAGGTAATTTGAGTTTTTATTAGATTTAGAAGTTTAATTTTGCAAATTAGTTCATAGTGTTCTTCATTTTCCCCAATTTTAGGTCCGAAAAGTCGCTGATTTTGAAAATAGGATATCTCTCTGATTATAATTCCAAATCACTTGATTTTGGTTTCATTGGATTCCTCTTTTCATCAGCTTTATGTGGATAGAAAATTCATCAAATTCCGAGTTCATTTGACCCTCCAATTTAATGTTTGACCAAGGACTGTTCATCTTTCATCAGAAGTCAAACGTTGACTTTCGGGGTCAATTACTTTCGATTGACAAATCAGAATTTGATAATTTCGGTCTTGTTGGATTCCTCTGGTTCTTAGCTTTCTATTGACATAGAAATTGCAAGATTTGGATTTCATTTGGGCATTAAATTTGAAGATTTCCTCTGAGGTGTTAATTTTTGGGATTTTCTGATCATTGATTTTCAATAATTTATAATAAATCCATTTCTTATCCAAAAATTACGAAATATATATCAATAAATTCAATTTTCTCTCTAGTTTCCAAATATATAATTTTCGTAATCTTATGACTCTTTTTGATTCTCTGATTTTGCAGAACACCTACTGCTGGTCAAAGTCAACACTTTGACTTTGACTTTTGACTTTTCTGTGTCAAATCCGAGATTTCAATTCTTAAAACTTTTTATTTACCTTATTTATATCATTTCCATATCTTACATCTTATTTTCTCTTATTTAAAACTCCTTTTAAACCTAAGTTTGACCAAGTCAACTCTACGATTAAAGTCAACCATGCTCTCTGTGGATCGACCCGATACTTACCTAATACTTGATTATTATATCTTGTCTTTGTGAGTTCGGTTTTATAAATTTTTTTTGACCATCGTCTTTGTGTTTTAACGACGCACGAAAACGACTCGTCATCGACCGGAGAGGGGAAGACGACGATCTCGAGCGAGAGGGGGCGGTGGAGTGGAGAGGCGCGACGGGCTCACGGCGAGAGAGCCGGACCCGAACAGACTAGGTCAGCGTGGAGTCGATCAAGGCGAGGCAGGCGAGCCTGGGCGGCGCAGGGCAAGCCAATCCTACGTGGGCCAGCAGGATTGGGCGGACCACCCGAGCGGGGAAGGCAGATCGAGTCAGCGCGGGTTGGCCCGTGGAGACGCGGGTAAGCTGCAACTGCCCTGGATGGTGCGGTCAGGTCATGGCGGCACTAGCAATCCTGAGTAGTGCGACTGACTGGGCGTCGAGGGGCGAAGAGAGCAGGCCAGGATGGTGCTGGTGGGCCGGGGCAGCGCGGGTGAGAC
The DNA here is from genome assembly GCA_024174645.1 of Lemna minuta. Classification (NCBI taxonomy): domain Eukaryota; kingdom Viridiplantae; phylum Streptophyta; class Magnoliopsida; order Alismatales; family Araceae; genus Lemna; species Lemna minuta. The sequence goes on from CM044116.1 coordinate 11,422,921, forward strand.
CCGGCAGCGCAGTCAACCCGAGGGGGGGTAGCGATCAATCCAAGGGGCTTTGCGGTCAACCCGAGGGGTTGCGGTCAACCTGGGGCGGCGCGGAATGGAGCGACCGGATGGCAGAGCGTAATTGAATTTGCAGGGGGGAATGAGCAAATCCGGAGGGCGGAGATGGGAATATCTGGTGGAGGGAGAGAGTGATGGCGATTACGGAGTATGGAAAGTTGGCGTCGCGAGTTAGGGGGGAAAGGAATCTCCAGAATTCGGGAGCAGGCGGGGGACACCGGACGGGATGGGGCCACGATCGGACGAAGGCGTGGAGGGCGTTGACTTGTGATGGGATTTCGAAGGTGCGTGTAGTAGGGCGAATTTCGCGAGGCGGGGAATCGTGGATGTCTCCGCGGCAGATGGGATTCTGGGGTAAGCTGAATCCCAACCGGGGCGGTGAATGGAGGTCGCTTCCCGGCAGGGTGGAATTTCGCGAGGGAACTCCGCGATGGACAAATTCATAGTGGATGGACTCCGCGTTGGGGAAATGGGCAGGAGAGGTCAGATGGGGAGGGAGTTTTGGGCGTTGGGGCGGCTAGGCGTTGAACGCGGAAATGGGAGGGTAGGGAGAGTGAATTTCGGGGGAGTGAGGGAGAGTCTTGGCAGGATAGTGGAGGATTCCGATTGGGGACTGGAATTCAGCGGACGGGACGGCCGGGTGTGGCGAGTGAGTGGACGGCAGCGGAATTGAACCGGGAGAGGAAAGTGTGAATCGGCGGGGAGGAGGTGAGCGCGATCGCGCAAGATGGGGAATTTCGGGGTGGGGGAACTTGCAGGAAACGCGGGATTTCGTGAAGTGGGTTCTTGCAGGAGCGACGAAATTCGAACGGATTGCTGGCGGTGGAATTCAGGATTGAATCCCACCACGGTGAATGTTGGGTCGGGCGTCGGGGTGAAGGTTGGCTGGGAATCAGAAATTGGGATGAATTTCGGGATGACGGGATGTCGCGGGGAAGGAGAGATGGGGGAAGGGATGTTAGGTCGGCGGTCGGAATCGCGAATCGATCGGTGTGGGAGCGTGGGGAGGAAACGGATTACAGGGAGAGTGGGAGAGGAGGTGGTGAGCGTCGTGGGGAAATCGGAACTGGGGAGGGGATTACGGGTGCATTCGGACAGTTTGAATTCGGAAAGAATTCCAGAATGCGGAGGGCGGTGGTGTGGAAATTTCGAGTGTGGCGAAGGAACGCGAGTGGCTGGTGGGATGGTCGGGAATGGGGTGAATTTGGGCGCCGTGTGCAGGGCGTCGAGATGCGAGGTTGGTGAAGAGTAGGCGGCGGGAAGTTGGAGGGGTTTTGGGCAGAAAGGAATCCGACGGACGTTGGGTTGGGGAAGGGAGGAGAAGAGTCAGGTTTGGAAGAAGGGAGATCGGGGGATGATCGGCAAGGAAAGAAGGAGGGAGACTGGGACGTAGTGGGGATGAGGTGGCGATGGAGAGGAGGGATAGTTCCCTGGACGGGAAATGGGATCGCGACGGGAAAAATTCAAGGGTGGGGAAATGGTGATCGGCGCACAAGAAGGAGCAGTGGTGGAGTAGTGGGTGGGGATGAACAGAAGTGGGAGGAAGAAGATGGGGTGCGACGGTGAGTACGGAATTGGAGGGATGAGCAGAGGTGGACGAGGAGGTAGATCTGGCGACGGAGAAAATCGTGGAAGTTCGTGGAATTGGGGATGGGGAACTCGGCGAAGAGGGAGAGGAAGGTTCGTGGAGGGGAAGGGAGGTGAGCTTGGGGAGGAAGATGACCGGAGATGGTGGAGAGGGTACAGTGGGGTGGTGGCGGTGCTGGACAGCAGCGGTGGCGGAGCAAGGGCGGCGACGGCGGCTCAAAGGCGTCTACGGCGGCGCTAGGTCGGCGGCGGCGGCTGGAACAACAGCAGTGGTATCAGCGTGGCCGGGGCAAGGAGTGGCGGCGGTCGTCGTGGCGGCGGCGGTGGCACAGAGGCGTGCGGCGGCGACAGCGGTTGGACTCCTTCCCCGGCCTTCCGTGAGCAGCCACTCGAGATGGAGGAGACTCCCTTCTTTTTTTTCTCAAATGACGGCTAGGGTTTGTGGGGGGTCCCTTCCCCTCTTATAGAACCCATAATGGGCCGAGAGGGGAAAGGGCCCACTTGAGGCCCACAACCCAACACCTAAAAATACTCATAGAAAAACAATGGTCCACAAAGAGAAATGGCTTCACGAATGGGATCCCGAAAAGGGAAGAACCCACTCGAAAGCCCTAAAGGGAGAGGGAAATAAACGAGGACCCGCTTAAACACGTGCAGGTCAAAGGTTCTTAATAAAGAAATACAGATAAGTGGATAGATGCGCGCGCAAACGGGCTCCTCCGGCGCCGTGGTATCGTGTCTTGGTGGCGACGGGGGTCGTACGCCACCACGAGGTCTCGCTTTACTGGAGGTCAGTGGCATTAGCGGGAGAGGCACGAGAGTGTGTCCAGGAGCCGAGGAGGTTGAGGCCTAGAGGGTAGTGCCGTAGGGCAGACCTAAACCTCTGTATTGAACACTTTCCTTCACCCATTTGAAGGGTGAGAGGATTAGGTTTCTTTTCGTGAGGATTGAGGCTCCGAGTCGACAGTACTCTGGACTGGACTAAGGGATGTTAGGTCCCCCAACCAGTATAATAATCCTTGGTGCATATTGAGGACGAGAAGTGAGTGCTAAACCAACGAATAATATTAAAATACAAGTAAGCACCATAAAATGTAATACATAAACCTAATTCACCCCCTCTTAGGTTAAATCATCACCTTAACATGACATGCACAGTTAACTAGTATTTATCTATATAAGGGGCTCTAGTATATAGTATTCATTTTGTTCATCATCCGATTCATCATCCAATTTGATCATATTTGAAGAACACCTTGAAAATTCCCTATTTCTCCATGGATTCAACCCTTATTCACTATTATACTAATTAATTCTTGCTTAACACTTTAAATTGGTGAGTTTGGATATTGTTTTGACACACATTCGTGTGTTTTCAATGACCACACGAAAACGTCTCGTCAATCGCCATCATCTCTGCATCATTGCTTGGCATTGTGCCATCTGACATGATGAGGGAGGGTCTTCATCTACTATTTTCAATCAAGTTGTATTCTGCTATGCCTTTCTCACTAGCATTAAGTTTCTTACCACGTCATTTCTAGTAAGCTCCCCAATGATGACATGCAATGATGCCCACTTTGTGCATGATATCTCCATGCCTATGAATTCTTTTGTGGCGAGCTCTTCTTTAGTGTCTTTTTTAATGCTCATTTTGCCCACTATTTGTTTATCACTGATGCCACATCTTCTTTAGATCAGCACCTTGTGCACACAACCTAGAATTTTTTGGAATGGGGTCATCACGCATTAGGAAAGAGGGAAATATTTTAAACTAGATTCTTGCCAAAGGGCTATTTTTGCATCGAAGGGCTTCATGGAAGTCAATCTCACTTCTTCTTAACAAAAATCGGGGAGGGAAATCATCCCCCCTTTTTGATCATTCCTCCTAACTAGGGTTCACCCGTTTAGATACCAGTATCGAATACTAGTATCTATTATGGTAACGGTATCGGGCACCGTTACGGTCCTAAACAGTACCTGATACCTATAGTACCTGATACCTACAATACCCGATACGTACAGTACCTGATATTGACATCCATGCGTCGGATATCGGCTTCGGGGTGTCAGTATCGGGTTCCGATATCGATACCGGATACCGACATCTACAACCGGTAGAAGATTAGATAACGATATCAGATATCAATATCCGGTGGAGAAGGAGATCGCCGTAGAAAACCTTAAAACTTGGCGGGGAAGAGATCTTGGGTAGGGGAGGAGAAGAGGAAGAAGCGGAGGTGGAGAACGTGGTCACCGGTGGAGGAAAAAGTGAGCTCGTAAGAGAAGGAGGACGAGGAGACTCTTTCTGTGCGGTAGAGGGAAGGAGGGGAGTTATCTTGAGAGAGAACCTGAGTCCTGAGATGAAGAACCAGAGATGGAGATAGATGTAGAAGAGGAGTCAGGGACTTTTACACTAAAAAATCCCCTGTACCTTTTCTCCCTCCTTCTCTCTATCTCTGAGTACTTGAGTAGCAAACTAGAGATAAGTGACAGCTTGCCGAAAATGGTCAATGACGATATCGGAAGAGATCGACTAGCGCGAACTTGGGACTTCCTGCAGATCTCTTCATGGAAAGACTTCTTTGTGAAGAAGAAGAGCTGCGAAGGCGGCGGCAATCCCTACGATTGGGTCTAGAATACCCATACGGGCCCAGACTCCGGTGAAGACTATTTGGCTGAGTTGACATGTAAGATGGCACACTACTTCCTTCTAGATGATGAGGGAGACAGGATGCCCTCCACCAAGGTACTACTAGTCAACTCTTCCTCACCCCTATCATCTTCATTGTTTCTGTGTTTGGGTGCTCTAACCTGGGTTGTCCTCAGTCCCTCTACCAGCTTAGCAAAACACCGGCGAGGAAATCCATCCCTCTCTTCACTTCCGCTATTGACGACAAGAAAGATAACTTCTCTGGTCGGAGTGCCGGCGACTCTTCGCTGGAAGAAGGCTCAACTCTCCGCTGTGCGACGACGATACTGATAACATGCAATATTTACATCATAAAACATGATTTTTTATGCATATTAAAGCTAAAATGATTTCATTTACATGCATGTTATCATATTTATATGTATTTTTTTCTATTATTCTCTTAAAAAAGTCATTATAATCTCAAAATACTTTAATTTAGGGTTAATTTTTTTATAAATTAGAGTTTCATAATTTGATAACCCATATTTTTCTTGAGATTATAATTGTTTTTAAAGATAAAATAATAAGAGAAATAACTTTTATAAACATTCATTTTATTTTCTAAAGATTAAAATCTTAATAAATGAATGTATTTTTGAAATAATAATTTTAACTCTTATTATTTAATTAATTTGACCTTTTAGAATAATAGATAATTAAATTTTGGATCAAATGAAAGAAATTTGGATTAATTTGGAGTTGTATTTTAAAAGATATGATTTTTACAATTTTTAGGATTTTTTTCTGTATTTTTCCGAATTTTCTATGATTTTATTTTCAATTTTTAATAATAAAATAATAAATAAAAAATAAAAAAATGGGGCGCGGGGCCCGCGTGGATGCGACGTGGCACGCAAGGCCACGTGGCAGCGCCACGTGGACCCGCGCAGCGCGCCTACGTGGCGCGATTATATCATATATATGGTATTATACCTATAATTATAAATGGGTCTTTGTCCTCCCCTATATGGGGAGGGTCATACCCGTATAAACGGTCGGGTATTATATACCCGACCGTTTCTATAAATTAAGTCCGTGTGGGACTAATTTTTTTACTTACTTACCTTGCAGGCGACGTGGCGCGACGACGGCCGCTCTGATCGAGCGGATGGGAGATCGACGAGCGTCGATCGGGTGAGCGCGGGACCACCGATCGGGGATCAACGCACGTGCTGATTAACCGTTATTATAACGGTTGGATTAGCGCGACGTGGCGACATCACGCGCGTTGATCGCGTGGAAACAAGGCGCACCGGAGATCAATCAACACGTGCCTAAATAGAAGCGTTATAACGGCTGAGATCGTTCGGGCGTGGATCAAATCTCGGCCGTTGGATCGTGATCGAAGGGGCGAGATCAAAGGCGTTTTTATAACGTCTTTCTGACGATCAGATCTGGACCGCCCATCGCGATCCAACGGCCACGATATTTTTCAAACGGTCCATCGTGGATCGCTTTCATCGTAACCGCCGATCGAAACGATCGGACGGCTACGATTTTTTTCGCCCTATATATACACATGTTCTTCGTCGTTCTAAGACATCCAAGCAAGAATCAATCAAATTGACTCGTCAAGACACCTTCCTTGCCTGTTTCTCTCGAGTTCTTCCTCTTCCTCTTCAATTTCCGCGTCCGAGGAGTGGTAGAAATCGAGATTTGGTGGAGAGGTGAAGGAGAAATCGCAGCTTGAATCCACCGATCGCGTTCTTCGTGTTCTTCGTGATTAAGAGGCTTAATCGGCGCGATTTGATCGCAATCGGGGATTAGTGGGAGCGGTTTTTTTGCTTCCTAATCCTCCAATCTAGTTTAATTTTCAGTTTAGATTAGTTTTTTTAATCTTCAATTTCATCAAATTTCACTTAAAAATCACGATTTGTTACGCTCGAAATTTTCTCTCCACTTCGATTCATGATTTCTCCGCGAAATCAAGTCCGATTTTGACGATTTTTTTGATTCCGTGGAATCGATTTGAAGTCTACTTTTCATAAAATACCATTTTCCCCAATTTCTTCCATCAATTTCTCGTCCGATTTGACCAAATTCTAAAAAGATCTTCTGAAAATTCCTAAATTCCCCGTGGATTCGACCCTTATTTACCATTATACCCTTGAATTCGTGATTAATTCTCAAAATTGGTAAGTTTGGAATTAGTTTTGACGCGATACCGCTTGAAATTGACGACCTCGCGGTTTCGTTTCGTCAAATGGCGCCGTTGCCGGGGAATTAAGGCAATTTTCGATCAAATTAAGTCAATTTTGACTTGGTCAAACGCGGATTTTTCTCTTAATTTCTTGAAATTCAAGCAATTCAATCGTATTTTGAGTGATCCGAAGTAGAAATCCATCTTCGAGATCCTTAATTCGATAAGAATAAGTGATTTCGCTCCTTTTCTAAGGATTACGGGCGATCACTTACTCAAAAATCGCGTTAAGAACGCGTAACTCTCACTGATACCGACACTCAGTGTACGACTGATTTCAATTTTTTTAATATATTTTAAGTATTTATAAGTTATTATCCATCTACCTACTCGATCCACTCTTCATGAGAAGACGAACGGCCCGGGAGAGTACTGAATAATCCCCTAGAAATAGATCTCTTTGAACGATCCTCGCAGACTCCCGAAGCTACCGAGACCGACACTACCGAGACCGACTCAACTTTTTGATCCTACCGAACCAGTAGAAATGGCCCGAATGATGAAGGAAATGCTAGGAAACGCCTTAGTGACTATGCTAGGCCCGTCCTCCAGCGACCCGTCACCGTAATTCACGCACCCCTAGGAAGAGGGGCCAATTTTAGAATAGACTCACATGTAATGAGCATGCTGCCCATCTTTCATGGTAAGCCTTCCGAAGATCCCTATAGACATGTAGATGAGCTTTCCCAAGTTTGTGAGATCAACCACCTTCAAAATGTCCCCGCCGACACGATGAAGATGAAACTCTTTCCCGCTACCCTTAGAGATAGAGCCAAAGACTGGTTTTTAAAATTAGGGAAAGAATTCACAAGTTGGACCGAAATGGAGGAAGAGTTCTTAAGGAAATATTATTCAGTAGGAAAGACCACCTCCGTCCGAAAAGCCATCCGAGAATTCACCCAAGGCTCGTCCGAAACCTTCCACGAGGCTTGGGAACGACTAAGAGATCTTACGAGGGAGTGCCCACACCATGGCGTATCTAACCATGAATTAACTCAAATTTTTTATGACGGGTTAGGCCCGCAAGATAGATACCTTTTGGATGCAGCTAGCGGCGGCACCTTTATGAGAAAATATGAAGACGACGCGATGGACCTCATCGAAACGGTGGCGGAAAATAGTCACCATAATGCAGCGAAACCATTTGGAAGAGGTGCAATGCCGAAAGCTCTAGACGCCAAGTCAGCGGAAACGGGGATGCTCCTCGAAAGAATCGACAAAATGGCGGAAGTCCAGAACTTACTCCTGGACCGACTCAACATCCGCAACGGTTCTGAAGGACTCGCCCCCGTCTCCCTTCAAGAGGCGTCACCATGCGCGACGTGCTCAAGATTCGACCACGTCGAATTAGATTGCCCCGTGATGGCAATCCAAGGGCAAGGAATGTATAGACAAGGTCCATCAGGAGGACCAAGTCAACAGGGACGACCAAATTATCCAGGTAATTATTCTAACCAGTATAATACCCCTGTTTTTAACAATTCCTTGCAGAATAATGGCTATAGGAGGAACAACGATCAACCCTATCCTCCACAATACAACGGTCAGCAAAATTACCCTAATCAAAGACCGTCGTCGTTCGTCCCGCCGACTCAACCACAGGCATACACGCAAGCTCCACGCCAAACCACGCCAGCATCCGACCCGATCCTCGGCGCGATCTCGCAATTAATGGAGCAAATGACGAGGATGAACTCACGTGTGGACGAAATTCAGGACTTCGTCAAGACGAATGTCCAGCCGACGACGTACAAAAAGGGTAAGCAAGTAACTTTATCGACCAGCTTACCCTCGCAGCCACGGCAAATCCAAGAAATCAAGGAGCCGTCGACCCGCACCCATAATATCAACCATATACACGTCGACGAAGAAGCCGTAGAATCAGCCCTCGGCCGTATCAAGCCTTCGGAGTGGGAAAACTCTGCCGGATCCATACAAGGATCATCCTTTCCACCAAGGCCAAAAAAAGAAGAAGAGGAAACACCAATTATCGTCAAGCAAGATACGTGATTCGGAGGATCGAGGAAGAACAGTTACTGCTGAACCTAACCCCGACAAATATAAGCCCCCGTGCCTTATCCTCAAGCCTTAAACCGACCAAAAAGCCAAGAATAGCGAAACCGACGAAAACCTACTAGAAGCCTTTAAGAAGGTAACCATAACTATTCCTTTAACGAAAGCTTTCATCAAGCATATCCCTACCTATGCAAAATACCTAAAAGGTATATGTACTCCCCATAGAAACCCTAAGAGGATCCAACTTAGTGAGACGGTAAGCTCTATAATGATGAATTCCTTACCCAGTAAAAAGAGAGATCCGGAGCACCCATGATCACGAGTGAAATCGGAGGAATGTCCTTTACTAGGTCCCTACTAGATACGTGGAGCCGTATAAACATCCTCCCTAAAGCCGTATTCGACCGTCATCATGTAGGGGAGTTACAACCATTCCTTGTAGAGCTATGCTTAGCCGATGGATCTGTTAGAAAACCCCATGGACTAGTAGAAGATGTAATAGTTAGAATAGAAGATTGTTATTTCCCGGTAGATTTCCTAGTGGTCGATATGAAAATGACTAAGGAGCTGAGCCAATCCCCGATCATATTAGGACGACCCTTCCTAGCTATCGCGAAAGCCGTAACCGACTGGGGGAAAGGAGAAGTTATTCTCAAAGTGAGAGAGCACACCGTGAAGGTCGACATCAACAAGCTAATGAAATACCCTTCACGAGCATCTGAAGACTTGGGAGCCATCGACTTCGCCGACGATCAAGACATAGACGAATGCGTAGAAGAAGTAATGATGATCGAAGAAGAAGCAAGATATGAGGAGCTTCCGATGGACGAGCCAACTTTAGAGCTCAAAACTCTCCCGTCTACGCTCAAGTATGCCTTCCTTGACGACGAGAAAGCAAAAGCCGGTAATTATTTCGTCCAAGCTGGACCTCAAGCAAGAAGAGAGATTACCGGAAGTGCTAAGGAAGAATAAAGAAGCAATCGGATGGACCCCGACGGACTTAAAAGGGCTAGACCCTTCACTATGTACTCATCGCATCTTCCTAGAGGATGAGTCAAGACCCGTCGTGGAGGCCCGTAGACGACTCATCCCAAGGGTATGGGAGGCCGTAAAAAGAAGAAATTCTTAAATGGCTAAATGCAGAAATTATCTACCCCATATCCGATAGCCAATGGGTGAGTCCGGTGCACGTCGTCCCGAAGAAAGCCGGAGTAACGGTTACGATGAACGAGAAGGGCGAGGAAATCCCGGACGCGCTCTACCGACGAAGTGGAGGGTCTCGCATCGACTACGAAAGGCTGAACTCCGCGACCAAGAAGGACCACTTCCCGCTACCGTTCATCGACCAGATCCCTGGACCGACTGGCAGTGATCCAACTACTTCGCTTCCTCGATGGATATTCGGCTATAATCAGATTGCTATCCACCCCGACGATCAAGAGAAGACCACGTTCACTTGTCCTTTTGGCACCTTCGCTCGAGACGCATGCCATTCGGGACCGTGCAACGCCCGCGACCTTCCAACGATGTATGACGGCGATCTTCTCCAACTTTCTTGGCGACAGCTTTAGAAGTCTTCATGGACGATTTCTCCGTCTTTGGAAACGACTTCGAGACTTGTCTTGCTCACCCGACGAAGATACTCGGGAGGTATGCGTCGAGAAACGACCGGTACTTAGCTCGGGGAGAAATCCCACTTCATGGTACGAGAGGGAGTAGTGCTCGGGCACATCGTCTCCTGCAAAGGCTTAGAAGTGGATAAGGCCAAGATAGAGGTCATCCAAAACCTCCCTCTCCCAAATACCGTGAAGGACTTAAGGAGCTTTCTGGGCACGCTCGGCTTCTATCGACGATTCATCCAAGACTTCGCGAAAGTTTCCAAGCCTCTCACCACCCTTCTTTGCAAAGACAAGGACTTCATCATCGACGAAGAAGGGAAGCGCGCATTCAAGACATTGAAGCGTGCACCGATCGAAGCACCGATTCTACAAAGTCCTAATTGGGACTTACCCTTCGAGATTATGTGCGACGCTTCGGACTACGCGGTGGGGAGCGAGTCTTGGGGCAGCGATCGGACAAGAAGCCGACGGCCATCTGCTACGCAAGTAAGACCCTCATCGAAGCTCAAATTAATTATACGACGACGGAGAAAGAGCTTCGGCGGTGGTCTACGCTCTCGAGAAGTTCCGCCCTACATCTTGGGGAGCAAGATCATCATCTACACCGATCATGCGGCCCTCAAGTACTTGCTCTCCAAGAAAGAGGCCAAACCAAGACTCATACGATGGGTGCTGCTCCTTCAAGAATTCGACTTGGAGATAAAAGACAAGAAGGGCAGCGAAAACTCGGTGGCGGACCACTTATCGCGTCTCCACATCTCTGGGGAGGAGAGGACATCGGAGAGACATTTCCGGACGAGCATCTCCTCGCCATCTCGAGTCACGCCCGGTACGCACACATTGTCAACTTCATCGTGACCGGATCGATCCCGAGCACTGGGAACCGACACCAAAAAGATAAGTTCTTCCATGAGCTTAAGTATTATTTCTGGGAAGAACCACTTTTTTCCACCTAGGATACGACTCGGATCATCCGACGATGCGTACTGGGAGGAGGAGCAGTGGAGACATACCGGCGATGTGTCACTCATCGACGTGCGGAGGACATTTCGCGGCACGAAAGACCGCGGACAAGATCCCACGTGAGCGGCTTCTACCGGCCCCTCCATCTTCAAGGACGCCCACCGTTTCTACACGGAGTGCCTACAATGTCAAGCGGCGATCAACATCTCCAAGCGAGACGAGATGCCGATGCGGCTCGATCCTTGAGGTGGAAATCTTCGACCTTTGGGGGATAGATTTCATGGGACCTTTCCCACCTTCGACGGGAAAGAGTACATCTTGGTGGCAGTGGACTATGTGTCCAAGTGGGTCGAAGCAATCCCCACTAGGACAAATGACCATCGGGAGGTACTACGCTTCATCACACGATGCATCTTCGCCCGATACTGGCTGTCCGAGAGCCATCATCAGCGACGGGCTCACACTTCAACAACTCGCACTTCCGAGCACCGTTGAAGAAATATGGAGTACACCACCGCATCACCACGCCATACCACCCCCGAGCGAATGGGCAAGTAGAGGTTAGTAATCGAGAAGTCAAAACTATTCTTAAAAAGATAATTCGTCCAGATGGGAAGGATTGGGCACACAAGCTCCCCGACGCACTATGGGCATACCGGACGGCATACAAGACACCCATCGGGATGTCTCCCTTCCGGCTCATCTACGGAAAGCCTCGCCACCTCCCGGTTGAGCTAGAGCACCGAGCCTCACTGGGCCATCAAGAAGCTCAACCTAGCACTGGGACGAAGCAGGGCAAGGAACGACTTCTCCAGCTCCAGGAACTACAAGAGTTGAGGCACGACGCGTACGAGAACGCGGCGATCTACAAGGAGAAGACCAAGGCCTTCCACGATCGACACATCCGACGACGATCATTCCAGATCGGTGACAAGGTTTGGCTCTACAATTCTCGCCTCAAACTCTTCCCTGGAAAGCTGCGCTCCAGATGGGATGGTCCTTACGTGGTTCTGGAATTGTTCGACGGCGGAGCAGTGCTTATCTCCGATCCTAAGACCGGTCGACAATTCAAGGTAAACGGCCATCGTCTTAAGCCGTACCTGACTTCAGAGCCACCCGCACCAGCAGATAAGGTAAATCTGCATCTTCCCGAGCATTCGAGGACGTGACGGTATCACCCTCGACCCATCAGTAGTCTAGGTTTTATTTTGTTTAGTCTGGCTGAAGACGTTAAACTTAGCGCTCTTGGGAGGCACCCCAAGACTATCTTATCTTTTAGTTTTGTGTTTTTGATTTCAGTTTTCTTTTGGATGTTGAAGAACTACACTAGGAAAGGGCGCACCTGCACCGGAAAATCCCACGAGCATCACGGACTAATGAGCTTTTCTAAACCCATCTCACCGCACTTTTTATTGTTTTTTTCATGCCATGATTCGATGAGTTTTTCACATGAGCATGTAGTATTCATTGAGGGCAATGAATGATTCTAGTTGGGGGGTGAGGATTTAGAAAAAGCTCTATCCTTTTCAAAATTTTTAAAATTCTATCTTCTAAAAACTCCTATTTTTTAAAATCTTTGATCTAATCTACCCCACCTTAGAAGTCTTTTCATCTAGAGATCTGACCTACTAGAGATGTAGAAGTGAGGACCTTATAGTCCATATGATTACATTTTGAGTAATAAAGCTAAATGATCTAGAGAGACCAATGGATTAGAGTAGTGGTTGACTTCTTTGGGGTTGGGTACCTAACAGGCACCAAGGAAAAAGAGTAATCAAGAGGTTGAAATGCTATGGGATTGAAAAGGAGAGTATTTGAGAGAAAATAAAATTCCATCCTCTACCTATTATTAGCCCAAACTGCTTAGTATGAGGAATTTTCCGAGGCTAGACTTTTCCCTTTAAAGAGTGCAATGATCCATAATCTTTGTAGCACCTATCTTTTCCTTATAGGCATGTAGTTCTCTCTTCCAAAGCAGTCAAGTAGTAACACCATATTTGTTTTAAACTTCGCTTTTGATGATGAACACTCCCAAGTGAATCCACACATCCATTTCACCTTCCACCTTCTTCTCCCACATGTGCTTACCTTCACTATACTTCATTTGCTACACACTCTCTTCAGAAATCCTAAAAACTCCTCCACATCATCATTCTAGTCTTCTCAAATGTTTAAAATTTGAAGAAGAAAAGAAAGAGGAGCAATGCCAAAAGAAAGAGAGAAATAAGAAGTTACAAGAAGGAAAATAAGTGGGAACATATTCTACCTTTATCTTTACCTCACTATCATCTCCATCATCTACCCTATCCATCATCATCCACCTCACTTGGGAGTATAATCATCATAAGTGGTACCTTCTTTGATTTTATCATCCACTTTGTTTTATCAGCATATTTGCTTTTAGCCAAGTCATACCTCTAGAAATAGTATCTTTTATTTCCTTCAGCCTCCTCACACGATGCATCCAAAGATAGGAACCCATTTGAATTGCACTCTTTTAAGGAGGAAAGCGAGTTGAGGGGAATTCTAAGTACTAGGTAGCCTCCAATTTGAGGGAAGGAGTGATGTGTTTATGGAGAGGGTAAGGAATTACATCCACTCATGAGAGAGTGAGTTTATTTTCAGCACCATAGCATCATACCTTAGATAGGCTCACCTTGATTACAATCAAGAATTAGACTTGAGCATTAGCCGATGAGCACTACCCTAACATGCACTAAAGAAGTCAACCTAGAAATGGAATCTAGATCATTAGGGCCTACACTATGAGGAAAAATGTGATCATACATTTATACACTTCACCTTTTTAGTGGTAGGATTAAAGGATGAAAAAGACTTTCTAGGGAGATCATGTAGTAAATTGCTAAGAGACTAGCAAAAAAATTTAAGTTGGGGGTATGATAACATGCTATATTTACATCATAAAAACATGATTTTTTTATGCATATTAAAGCTAAAAATGATTTCATTTACATGCATGTTATCATATTTATATGTATTTTTTTCTATTATTCTCTTAAAAAAAGTCATTATAATCTCAAAATACTTTAATTTAGGGTTAATTTTTTTATAAATTAGAGTTTCATAATTTGATAACCCATATTTTTTTCTTGAGATTATAATTGTTTTTTTAAAAGATAAAATAATAAGAGAAATAACTTTTTATAAACATTCATTTTTATTTTCTAAAGATTAAAAATCTTAATAAATGAATGTATTTTTGAAATAATAATTTTAACTCTTATTATTTAATTAATTTGACCTTTTAGAATAATAGATAATTAAATTTTGGATCAAATGAAAGAAATTTGGATTAATTTGGAGTTGTATTTTAAAAGATATGATTTTTACAATTTTTAGGGATTTTTCTGTATTTTTCCGAATTTTCTATGATTTTATTTTCAATTTTTAATAATAAAATAATAAATAAAAAAATAAAAAAATGGGCGCGGGGCCCGCGTGGATGCGACGTGGCACGCAAGGCCACGTGGCAGCGCCACGTGGACCCGCGCAGCGCGCCTACGTGGCGCGATTATATCATATATATGGTATTATACCTATAATTATAAATGGGTCTTTGTCCTCCCCTATATGGGGAGGGTCATACCCGTATAAACGGTCGGGTATTATATACCCGACCGTTTCTATAAATTAAGTCCGTGTGGGACTAATTTTTTTACTTACTTACCTTGCAGGCGACGTGGCGCGACGACGGCCGTCGGATCGAGCGGATGGGAGATCGACGAGCGTCGATCGGGTGAGCGCGGGACCACTGATCGGGGATCAACGCACGTGCTGATTAACCGTTATTATAACGGTTGGATTAGCGCGACGTGGCGACATCACGCGCGTTGATCGCGTGGAAACAAGGCGCACCGGAGATCAATCAACACGTGCCTAAATAGAAGCGTTATAACGGCTGAGATCGTTCGGCGTGGATCAAATCTCGGCCGTTGGATCGTGATCGAAGGGGCGAGATCAAAGGCGTTTTATAACGTCTTTCTGACGATCAGATCTGGACCGTCCATCGCGATCCAACGGCCACGATATTTTCGAAACGGTCCATCGTGGACCGTTTCATCGTAACCGTCGATCGAACGATCGGACGGTTACGATTTTTCGCCCTATATATACACATGTTCTTCGTCGTTCTAAGACATCCAAGCAAGAATCAATCAAATTGACTGTCAAGACACCTTCCTTGCCTGTTTCTCTCGAGTTCTTCCTCTTCCTCTTCAATTTCCGCGTCCGAGGAGTGGTAGAAATCGAGATTTGGTGGAGAGGTGAAGGAGAAATCGCAGCTTGAATCCACCGATCGCGTTCTTCGTGTTCTTCGTGATTAAGAGGCTTAATCGGCGCGATTTGATCGCAATCGGGGATTAGTGGGAGCGGTTTTTTTGCTTCCTAATCCTCCAATCTAGTTTAATTTCAGTTTAGATTAGTTTTTTTAATCTTCAATTTCATCAAATTTCACTTAAAATCACGATTTGTTACGCTCAAATTTTCTCTCCACTTCGATTCATGATTTCTCCGCGAAATCAAGTCCGATTTTGACGATTTTTGATTCCGTGGAATCGATTTGAAGTCTACTTTCATAAAATACCATTTTCCCCAATTTCTTCCATCAATTTCTCGTCCGATTTGACCAAATTCTAAAAGATCTTCTGAAAATTCCTAAATTCCCTGTGGATTCGACCCTTATTTACCATTATACCCTTGAATTCGTGATTAATTCTCAAAATTGGTAAGTTTGGAATTAGTTTTGACGCGATACCGCTTGAAATTGACGACCTCGCGGTTTCGTTTCGTCAGATACGAGGTGATAGCGCAACCTACGTGGGCTTTCGCCATGTTGCAGCATTAGCGTGCACGGCCGAACACTCAAGCGAAGTCCCTCGTCGGGCAGTGAGGAGTTAGAACATGCGTCTTCCTTCCACGGCAACCCGATTATCTTTCTAAGCCGAAGAAAACATCAGGTGCTTTCTCGTTTTTATTTTGTTTATCGAGTTTCTATCTCAATGAAAAAACTATTTTCTCCACTTGTTAGCTCATACGAATGCTTCCCTCATGCTGCAAACGTGTCCTCAGTGAAGCTCTCCGCCATGGTGGCCTAGGAAGGCAAGAGAGGTCTCTACTCACCCGTCAAAGTGGGACCTGAGCGCTTCCTACCTATCGACTAGACCTATTAGTCATAGCAACGTTGACAGGGGAGGATGATCTTTTGTGGGGGGTTTAGGGTTTTAGGAGGAAGATGACAAAACAATAATCACTCTTTTTGCGTGTGCAGCGATACCCAGTACCGTCATTGACAAAGCATTTTTGTCCGTCGTTAAAACACAAAACGTAATTCAAACAAAATTTATAAAACTGAACTCACAAAGATAAGATATAAAATCAAGTAATGTGTAAGTATCGGGTCGATCCACAGAGAGCAGGGTTGACTTTAATTGCAGAGTTGACTTGGTCAAACTTAGGTTTAAAAGGGGCTTTAAAGAAGTAAAAACAATATGTGATGAATAGAAATGATATAAATAGACTAAATAAGAAGTTTTAAGAATTGAATTCTTGGGTTTGACAGAGAAAAGTCAAAAGTCAAAGTCAAAGCATTGACTTTGACCAATAGTAGGTGTTCTGTAAAATCAGAGAATCAAACAGTGTCAGAAGATTACGAAAAGTTATATATTTAGAAACTAGAGAGAAAATGAAATTTATTGATATATAATTCGTGATTTTTGGATAAGAAATGGATTTACTATGAATTATTGAAAATCAAATATCTGAAAATCCCCGAAATGAATACCTCAGAGGAAATCGTCAAATTGACCAGCCAAATGAAATCCAAATCTTGCAATTTATATGTCAATGGAAATCTAAAAACTAGAGGAATCTAAAGAGACCAAAATTATTTAATTATAATTTGTAAATTAAAAGTGATTGACCCCAAAAGTCAACATTTGACTTCTGATGAAAGATGAAAAGTGCTCGGTCAAACGTCAAATTGAAAGGCCAAATTGGAATTCAATGAATTTTCTATCCATGGAAAGCTGATGAAAAAAGGAATCCAATGAAACTAAAATCAAGTGATTTAGAATTATAATCATAGAGTTATCCTATTTTTAAAATCAGCAATTTTTCAGACTCAAATTTGGGGAAAATGAAGAACACTAAGAACTAACTTGCAAAATTAAATTTCTAAACCTAATAAAAACTCAAATTACCTCCTGATAATCAATCGAATCTCACTACTAACCCGATTGCCGCAAGAATGGGGCTTCAATTCTCGTGGATTGAAGCGAATTTGCTCGGATTCTTCCTCGTTGACGTTCGGAATTCAAGGGGAAAATTCGATGAAATCAAGGAGGAATTCGCGATCAATCCCGCTCCAATTGCTTCACGATCGAGTCTAAACATGGGGGGATCACGAAGAACTTAAGACCTTCCTCGAAATTCGCATAATTCACTTCACGAATCGATCAAAAGTTGAAGAACAAGAAGGGAGAATACATTGCTTTTAAAGGGGATTTTAGCCTAAAAATCATGCCCGATTGATGCGGTCGTGGGAGCGGATTGAAGGCGTCATGGGAGCGATTCCCTTGGCATTGATCGTGGCTTCAATCCCGCGACGAATCAGCCCCGATTTGGCGGTGAATTAGCCCCCGATTGTGGGGCGATCGGGCCACGATCGCGTAGCGATCAGACCACGATCGAACCGTGGTCGTGAGCCACGATCGTGAGTCCATTGAAATCGCTGCCGTCAGATCTGATCAGGTAGGTTGGGCGGTCCCGATCGCGCGAAGAGTTTGTCGTTATGTTCCTCGTGATGCCGCCCGTTCGATGAGGATCCAACCATCCAGATGCGTCACTAAGGTGAGAGAAAGATTAGGAGCATCATGGTCGTCTGATCGCGATCGCCCCGCGATCACGTTGATGCTCTTTCGTCGGCCGTCCGATGGAGATCCGACCGTCCCGAAAACTCGTGATGCCATCCGTTCGATGAAGATCACGATCGTCCCTGCATCCTGATGAAGACCACGATAAAAATCGATTACGAGTGAGCCACGATGATGATCGGATGATTCCGATCCATCCACGTGTCGCCCATCCAGCCTTCGACTTAAGTGCCCATTTCGCGCACGTGCTCCATTGATGATCGCGTGGACTCGAGTCCACGCGATCATCGTCGTCCTGGCCGAATCCAACGCTTGCGCTGCCGCCACGTAGCCTGCAAAAGAAAATCGTGTGGGAACATAGTCCCATACGGAAGAAAAAACTGGAAATGACAAGGTTAAATACCTGGGCGTGGTAACGCATTTGCGTTACCGCCCCAAACTTCTAACCAGGGCCCACTAACCCGTGGGCCCTCCATATGTCGACCCTCATTGCCATGTGGTGCCCCACACGGGCATTCGCGTGGACCCGCGTGGACACGCGTCGCCTACTGCCACGTGTCTGCGCCCTATGCGCCACCTGCGCCTCGCGTGGGCCACCAACGGCCCTGCCACGTGGCCTCAATGCCGCGTCGCATCCGCGCGGTGGTCCCGCGCGCCACGTCAGCTTGTCACCTGGCCCCGCTCACCACGTCATCATCTACGGGTAAGTAAACCCCCTTTTTGTGATTTTAAATAAGAAAAACTTAATAAAAATTAATTTAAAAATCAAATTAAAATCAGAAAAAGGGCATAAACTCATAAATTCATAACTTTTAAATGTAGAACTCCTTTTTAATCCAAATTTTCTCCATTGGATCACAAATTTCTTCCTTTTTAACATCATGTCATTTAAGATATATTTTCAAAGAAGAAATCAAGATGAATTAGAAATTACTTAACTCATTTCTTAATAAATCTTTTAAATCATAAATTCATCTTGAAATTATCCTTCAAAACATGCACTAAATTAAAAAATCATTCAGTAAAAGAGATTAACTTCTATTAATTTAAACTTGATAAAAACCTAATCATCTATTAAGCATGAAATTATCCCTAATTTATGCATAATTATTGACTTTAGTGAAATGACATACCAATGGAGAAAATTCCTAAAAATTATGATAACATGCATCATATTCTCATAAAATAAGCATGAATATGAGTTAATTAGGATAAGAATTTAAGTTATAAATGCATGTTATCAGTCATCCAGTACCATCATCTAGTACCATCATCCGGTACTGGAACGGTACTGTTAACATCCAGTATCGCACCGAAACTCCACAGTAATCCGATAACCGTCATCCAGAACTGGATGATGGTATTGGGAGATACCGGTACTCGATGACGTACCGGATGACGGTAGTCAAACCCTACTCCTAACAAGAATGAGTGAAATCGCCCCTTGTTACAGTCTTTACTACACTTAAACATGATAAATGATGCATAAATATGACTTATATTTTAGAGTTATCACCAAGGGCTATTCAAAATAGCATGAATAAATTCCACCTTAAACTACTTTAAGATTTCCTCTTTAACTACTTCAAGCATATGGGATTAAGTCATCTCTGGGGTTGTCTAGATGGATTATAATTCTCTTCAATAAAATCCAATGTTTAAAAGTTTTAGGGCTAATCCCTTTAATATCTTCAATACTCCAAGTTATGATGGATTTATGAGATGATAAAACATCAAGTAAAGCATGCTCTTGTTCAATTGATAAAAGATACAAAATGATGACAAGTAGAGTTTCATTTCACCCTAGAAAAGAATATTTGAAATGAGAAGGCAAAGGTTTTAGTTCAACAGTAGAAGGCGGAAGCAAATTTGGTAACTCTTTAAAAGAGTCTTCTTCAACTTCTTTGGCATTGACGAGACGATGTCGTATGGTCGTTGATTACACAGGATGTCGTGTCAAAAAAAAGTCCAAACTTACCAATTTAAAGATTAATTCACGAATTGAAGAGTATAATGGTAAATAAGGGTCGAATCCACGAAAGAATTAGGGAAATTTGAGAGATATCTTTGAAATTCGATCAAATCAGATGACGAACTGAGTTTATAAATTAGGCAATTTATAATATTAAGAAAGATAACTCAATTGCGAATCCAGGAATAAAAAATTGAGTGATTTGGATTAGAATTTGCAAAGTAATCAAAGTTTGAAAATGAGAGAAAAATTTGATCATGAAATTGATTTAAAACCAAAATTAAACTGAAATTAAACTTAATCTACGATTCAAAATATAAATCTAATGCTAAATGATGAAACACGCAATCTAACCCAAAGTCGCGCTTGAAATGATCCAATTAATCGTCGGATGCAAGGCTATTCATTCCGCGATTTTGAAGACAAAAAATGGCATTCAAGATGTGATTTCTCCTTACTCCCTCGATCAATTTCTGATTTCAAATGCTCCTCGGACGCGAAAACGTGTCAAGAAGGCAAAGAAATAAAAACACTCTCAGATTGTGATGTCTAGACAGTTCGATTTCACTGAAAAATCCAAGGGTAGACTTCCGTCACGAAGAACAGTTCTATTTATACGAGAATTGGGCGTAACCATCGGATCTAACGGTCCATCGCGATCAACTGTCCAGATGACGTGCCTGTTGACGAATCGGTGCGATTAAGTCGCATCCGTTCGATCGGCGATGGAGCATCCACAGTGAGCCATGTCGCGCACTTAAAGAGATGCGTCGTTTCGATTGTCTGTTGGACCTTCATCGGGTGGTCTCAATCAATCGGAAGGTCCACCGATTGCGATTAATCTTGACCATTATAACTCGATTGATGGACCATCGAGATTAATCCGCATTTAATTGAATCGATGCCTCTTAAGATTCTGCCAAGTATGACGAGACGAGACCGCGAGGTCGTCGATTTCACACGGTCTCGTGTCAAAAATAATACCGAACTTACCAATTTGGGGAATTAAGAGAGAATTGAGGGGTATAATGGTAAATACGGGTCGAATCCACAGGGAATTTAGATATTTTCGAGATATCTTTTAGAATTTGGTCAAATTGGACGATGAATTGAGGTGAGAAATTAGGGAAAATGGTGTTTTTAGAAAGATAACTTCAAAACGAATCCATGGAATCAAGAATCATCGAATTTGGACTTGATTTCGCGGAGAAATCGCAAATTGAAGTGGAGAGAAATTTTCGGACGTTAAAAATCGTGATTTAAGCTAAATTTTATGAAATTGAAATCTAAAACCTAATCTAAACGAAAATTAAAGATAATAGGAAGATAATTAAGGTAAAACCGCTTCCACTAAACCCATTTAGCGATCGAAACGAGGTGATTAAGCCGATTAATCACCGAAAACGTCAAGATCGTCACGCCGAGCTTCAAGCGTCGATTTCTCCCTCAATTTTCAACCAAATCTTGATTTCAACCCCTCCATGGATGCGGAAATGAAAGAGGAAGAGGAAGGAATCAAGAGAAACGAGTGGATCGGTGTCTAGACAAGTCAATTTGATTGAAATCCAACTCGAATGCATACATCGACGAAGAACAAGGCTATTTAAGCTAAATTTGGGCGTAACCGTCCGATCATTTTGATCGACGGTTACGATGAAACGGTTCACGATGTACCGTTTTGATTAAGTCGTGGCCGTCGGATCGTGATGGACGGCCACGATTTAATCCGGAGATAAGCGTTATAAAAACGCTTCAAATTTCACCATTTCGATCTCGATCCAGCGGCTGAGATTCGATCCGCGCCGATTGATCTCAGCCATTATAACGCTTCAAATTGACGCACGTGTTGATTGATCTCCGGTGCGCTACGCGTCCACGCGATCGGCGCATGAGATGCCGCCACGTGGCTCTAATCTAGCCGTTATAACTCCTTTTATCGCGCACGTGTGTTGATCTTGATCCGTGGACCGCGCTCACGCGATCAACGCACGAGATCGTCGCGTCATCTCGATCCGACGCCTCTGCTTCTGCCACGTCAACAAAATCTGAGCCATTATAACTTTTTTAAAAACGCACGTGATCTTGATTTAATCCGTGGACCACGTGTCCACTCGATCGGTGCGCTCCGATCACGATCCGACGCCCCTCCTCGCCCCACGTCACCTGAAATAGGTAAGAGTAGTGTGGAGATTAGTCCCACACAGAAATGATGTCTAAAACCGTCGGGTTTATAAGACCCGACGGTTACTAAGCGTATGACCCTTCCCATATAGGGAAGGACAAAGACCTCTATTATATATAATAAAATAATGATATATATGTATCGCGCCACGTAGGCGCTGCGCTGGTCCGCGTGGCGCTGCCACGTGGCCTTGCGTGCCACGTCGCATCCACGCGGGTCCCGCGCCCATTTTGCCCTATTATAATGTTTTAAATAGAAAAAGAAAATCATAAAAATCCAGAAAAATACAAAAATCCCTAAAAAAATTGTAAAAAAATTATATCTTTTAAAAATACAACTCCAAATTAATCCAAATTTCTTTCATTTGATCTGAAATTTAATTATCTATCATTCTAAAAAAATTCAAAAATATTTAAATAACAAGAGTTTTAATTTTATATTTCAAAAATACACTCATTTCCTTAAGATTTTAAGTTTAGAAATTTAAATGAATGTTTATAAAAATAATTTCTCTTATTATTTAACATTACAAATCACTTATAATCTCAAGTAAAGATAGGTTATAAAATCATTTATCCTTAATTTATCATAATTAACCCTAATTTAGTGTATTTTGAGATTATAACATAAATTTGCATGAAATGATAGAAATGCACTCAAAGTATGATTACATGCACATAAATGTAATGTTTTATGCCTTAAATTGCATGAATAATCATGTTTTATCATGTTAAGATTGCATGTTATCAAAGTACCCCTTGAGTAAGTGACATCCGACGCATGTGATTAAATCACGCAATCGGATGTCCCACGCGTCGCCACGTCACCTGAAATAAAATATAAAGAGTAATAGTCCCACACAGAATAATTAAAGGAATTTAATCCGGTTTTATAATATCCACAGATTTAAGCGGTTAGCTTAAATCAGATTACGGATGCTCCTAACCCATTTATATGTACGCGCACGTGTCACGCACACACATGCGTGTCACGCACACACGCACACACACGTGTCCACGTGTCACACGGACACTCGTCCGCGCGTCGCCACATGGCTTCGCTCTGCCACATCAGCGTGCGGTAATTAAAACCTTTTTTATTCCTTTTTAATTATTTAAAAATAAAAAACAGTTAATTAAATTCAGAAAAATTCCAGAAAATTCCTAAAAATTGTAAAAATCATAACTTTTAAAATACATCAAATTAATTCAAATTTAATTTTTTGGATCAGAAATTAAATAATCTATCATTATAAAAAGTCAAAATATTAAAAATAAGAAGAGAATGAATTTTTATTAAATAAATACAATCATGTATCTTTAAAAATAAATTTATAAAAATACATGATTGTAAATAAAGACCTTTTATCTTATCATTTAATCATGAAAACATCATTATGATCTTAAATATAAATAGGATTTAGAATTACATTATTTAATTATGCATACTTATCCATAAAATGATGTATTTTTAGATCATAACATGAAATTATGTAAAATGATAGAAATAGACTAAAAATATGATAACATGCATACAATTTTTATAATTAATGCCTTTATTTGTATTAATAATCATGTAAATTCATATATAAAATGCATGTTATCACACCCCCCCCCCCAACTTGAATAATTGTTTATCTCTTAGAAATTCACTATATAATCTCCTTAGAAAGTCCTTACATCCTTTGATCCTGCAACTAAAGAAGTGAAGCGTATGAATGTGTGATTACTCTTCCTCATAGTGTGAACCATGGTGATCTAGATTCCATAACTAGGTTGACTTCCTTAGAGCATATTTAGGGTAGTGCTCATCGGCTAATGGTTGAGTCAATGCTCAATTGTAATCGAGGTGAGCATATCTAACGTTTGATGCTATGAGAATGAAAAGATTCTCACACTCTCATGAGAAGACGTAATCCTCACCTCTCTCATTCTAACATCACTCCTTCACTCATTTGGAGGCTACTTAGTGCATTAGAATTCCCCTCAACTCGTCTTCCTCCCGTAAAGAGTGCATTGCAAAGGGATTTCATCCTTTGGGGCTGAAAGAGTTAAAAGACACTATTTCTAAATGAATGACTTGGTTAAAAACAATTAGCATGTAAACAACATGGATATTAATACAAAGAAGGTACCACTGATGTTTAATTATTCTCCCAAATGATGTGGATGATGATGTTGGTAGATAAGGATTTATAGAAGTGGTAGAGATGGTGTGGAGTGGTAAAATTGATATAGAAATGGTGGAAATGGAATGGAAATAATGAAAATGGTATTGATAGGTAGAGATGGTATTCCCTTGATTCTCCTTCTTTCACTTTTCTTATTTCTCTCTTTCTTTTTCTCCTTCCTTTTCTTTCTTTCATTCTTTCTGTCTTCTTCTTTTCTTCTTTTCATATTTTCTTCTCTTCTTCTTCTTCTTCTTTTTCTTATTTTTTTGTAACTTTTGTAGAAGAAGAAGATAAATTTAGAAGACTTTTCATAAAATAAGGATATGAAGAGTTCTTGCTATTTGAAGAGAGTATTAAAAAATTTGAAGTGTAATATGAAGGGATATTTGTTTGTAAGGGAATTGTGAAAAAGATAGATGGTTGTGTAAATGGTGGAAAAAGAAAATGTGGTGGATATATTTATCACTTGGGAGTGTAATTATTCATCAGTGAAGCTGAAAATAGGTGTCTAATTGACTGGAAAGGAAAAAAAGTGGAACTAAATGCCTAAAGGAAAAAGATAGGTGCATAAAAAATTATGGCACATTGCACTCTTTTAAGAGAAAGTTCGGAAGCAAGGAATTCCCTACACCAAGCAGGTTCAGCTGATGTAAGGTAGGGGATAGGTATTTGCTTAAAATTCACTTAAAATCTCTCCATTTCAATCCAATAGCAGTTCAACATCTGATTACTCATTTTTCCTCGGTGTCCGTTAGATACCCAACCCCGAAGAAGTCAATCATTAAAAAGAATCCATAGTTTCTCTAGATCACTTGGGTTTATTACTCAAAATATAATCACATGGGCTGTAAGGCCCTCATTTCTACATCTCTAGGAGTAGGATCTCAAAATGTCAAGACTTCAAAGGTATTAAGAGTGGTAAAAATTTGAAAAATAGGAGTTTTTAGAAGTAAAAAGTTTAAAATTTTTGAAAAATTATTGAGTCTTTTCTAAGTCCTCACCCCCCAACTTAAATCTTTCATTGCCTTCAATGAAATCATTATGCTTATAAAAAGATGGCAAGAATATCTTTCATTATATGAAAAAGATTATAAACTGAAGTGAGAAGTAAAAAGGTTTAGAAAAACTCATTTAGGCGTGTTGATGTAGTCTCCGAAATTTGTCTTAATTGTTGCTTGTTGCATAGTGGGTTCCTTCGACAATGTATGTACATTGATAAAAAGTAAAAAAAAAAAAATAAAACAGTAAGATAATCTTGGGGTGCCTCCCAAGAGCGCTAAGTTTTATGTCTTCAGCCAGACGAAACTTAATGTAGCTCACGATGATAGATGAGATGAGGGTGTTACCGTTATCACGTCCTCATGTACCTCAGGAAGATGCAGATTTACCTTATATGCTAGTGTGGGTGGCTCGGCTGTAAGGTAAGGATTAAGACGATGCCCATTTACCTTTAATTGTTTGCTAGATTTGACATCAGAAATAAGTGCGAATCTGTTGTCAAACGATTTCCACAACCACATAAGGACCGTCCCATCGTGAGCGCAACTTACCTGGAAAAAGCTTAAGGCGAGAATTATATAACCAAACCTTTTCATTGACGTGGAAGGTTCTTATTCTAATGGTCCTTGCATGAAAGGCCTTGGTCTTTTCTTTTGTAGATTTCCGCGTTTTCATACATGTTGCGCCTTAGCTCCTGTAATTCTTGCAGTTGGAGAAGTCTATGTTTACCTGCTTCATCTAGAGATAAGTTGAGCTTCTTGATTGCCCAATAGGCTCTATGCTCAAGCTCAATTGGAAGATGACACACCTTCCTAAATATAAGTCGGAATGGAGATATCCCAATGGGTATCTTGTAAGCCGTCCGATATGCCCATAAAGCATCAGGAAGCTTATGCGCCCAATCTTTGCCGTCTAGTCGAATGATCTTCTTTAAAATATTCTTAACTTCTCGGTGGCTCACTTCAACTTGCCCCATTAGCTTGGGGGTGGTACGGTGTGGTGACGAGATGGTGTACTCCATATTTCTTTAATAATGCACAAAAGTGTGCATTGTTAAAGTGCAAGCCTCCGTCACTTATGATGGCCCTCGGACAACCATATCGGGAGAAGATGTTCCTCGTAACAAATCTGAGTACTTCCCGATGAGTGTTTGTCCTAGTGGGTATAGCTTCAACCCACTTAGACACATAATCAATCGCTACCAAAATATACTCTTTCCCGTCAGATGGTAGGAAAGGTGCCCATGAAGTCAATCCCCCATAAATCCAATATCTCTACCTCAAGGATAGGCCTCATTGGCATTTCATCTCGCTTGGATATATTTAATGCTGCCTAGAATTGTAAGCACTCCGTATAGAAATGGTGGGCATCCTTGAAGATGGTGGGCCAATAAAAAACGCTTTGTAAAATCTTGTCCACTGTCTTTCGCGCGGCAAAGTGTCCTCCACATGCTGATGAGTGACATATCGATAATATATCTCCTTGTTCTTCTTTCGCGACGCATCGTCGTATGATCTGGTCGTATCCTACATGGAATAGAAGGGGTTCTTCTAAAAATAATATTTAAGTTCATGAAAAAACTTATCTTTTCGATGCCAATTCCAATGCTCTGGGATCGATTCAGTCACAAGAAAATTGATGATGTGCGCGAACCAATGACGGTGACTAGATAATGCAAGAAGATGCTCATCAGGAAATGAATCACTAATGTCTCCCGTACCTGAAATGTGGAGACGCAATAAGTGATCCGCCACCGAGTTTTCGATGCCCTTCTTATCCTTAATCTCCAAGTCAAACACTTGAAGAAGCAGCACCCATCGTATCAATCGTGGCTTTGCCTCCTTTTTGGAAAACAAGTACTTTAATGCTGCATGATCGGTGTAGATGATGATCTTGCTTCCCAAGATGTAAGGCCTAAATTTCTCTAATACATAGACCACTGCCAAAAGCTCCTTTTTACTTACCTTATATACTTACCTTATATAAGGTATATTTATATAAGGCGGTAACACAATTGTGAAAGGGCATTCCACCTAATATACTTACCTTTTTCACTAACTTTCTCCGTGTGGGATTATGTTCCTGTAGAATTTTAAATTACAGGCGATGTGGCATTGCGTGGCGCGTCGGATGGGATCGCGATGATGGAGATGCCTTGATTACATGAACCCAAGTCCACCCAATCAAAGATCAAGGTACATGCGCAAATGGGAGCCGTTGATCGCGTAAGCAAAATCGAACGCTTGAGATTAATCGTGATTTCGGCGATCGTGGGCGACACGTGGACGCATCAGGGGCTTCTGATCAAGATCAGACGAGCGATTATCGTGGGATCAAGGGATCGTGGCCCACGATCATCGCGCGATCATGGCCCACAATCATCACGCGATCATGGCCGTCGATCGGTCCTCACCGAATCGGACGGCCCGCGATTTTTCGCGAGGATTTCTTCTATAAAACGGTGTTCTTCTCTCTTTGTATCTCAACTCTTGATTAATTGTGAAGCAATTAAGCGATTTTGAAGGCATATCTTGAGTTCTTCGCAATCCCCCTCTGTCCTAGACTCAATTCCGATCGGATTGAGGCAGGATTAATCGCGAATCGATGCGAGATTTTGATCGATTTCTCCCTTTGAACGTCAAACGTATGCCGAAGAGAAAGCGATCAAATTCACATCAATCGACGCGATTTGGAGCCTAATCTTTGCGTCAATTGGGTTAGTAGTGTGAAACGATCATTTCATCTTGCAACAATTTGTATTTAGATTAGATTTAGGTAGTTAATTTCTTCATTTAAATTGAATTGTTCTTCATTTTTGCCTAAATTGGGTTCTGATTTTTTCTGATTTTGAAATAAGGAATTCTCCCCTGATCTTAAGTTCGAATTATTTGATTTTGGTTTCATTGGATTCCTTGTTTTATCAGGTTTCCGTGGATAGAAAAATCGTAAAATTTTATCATCATTTGACCCTTTAATTTAACGTTTGACCGTCTACTATTCATTTTCAATCCAAATTTGGGTGTTGACTTGCGAGTGCAATTACTTTTAAAATATAAGGTGAAATTTGATAATTTCAGTCTCTTTGGAATCCTATGGTTGTTAGCTTGTTATTCATATATGAATTTCAAGATTTGGATATCATTTGGTTAGTCAATTTAAAGATTTAGACCGAAGTGTTCATTTCAAGATTTTTCTGATATTTGATTTTCAATAATTCGTAATAAATCTAATGCTTCTTGAAAAATCAAGATTTTTCTATCAATAATTTCCATTTTCTTTCTAGTTTCTGAATATATAATTTTCGTAATATTTTACTCTCTTTTTATTCTCTGATTTTACAAAAAGTCAACTGTTGGTCAATGTCAATGCTTTGACCTTGACCTTTGAGATTTCTTCTTAAAAATCAATTTCTAAATTTTTAAAATATCTCATTTAGCATACTTACACCATTACCATTAATAAAATTATTTTTACTTCTTAAAATCCCTAATTAAACCTAAGTTTAACTCAAGTCAACCTACGATCAAAGTCAACCGTGTGCTCTGTAGATTTGACCCAATCTTTACATTATACTTGATTTTATATCTTTGTTATTGTGAGGTTAGAATTATAAATTTTGTTTGACCGACGTTTGTATGTATAAACGACCACATAAAACGCTTCGTCACTTACTCTCAGAGATTTGCGTACCACTTCATACTCCAAGTAGGTCACTCATCCCTGAACATGCATGATCCTACAAGGTGAAGAACAGATATGGCTTGAGTTGACTCTTTAGTCAACTCCCTAGACTCGTCCCATCCAGCTAAAACTCACCTAGAGTCAACATAGTATATGCAGGTGTTCGTAGATCTTAACCATGACCTTTACTATAATCATAATCATATCATTTCAGTATTTCAAAAAAAATCTTATCATTTGATCAAACAGTGACCCACCATCTTTCTATTTACATGCACAAAAAATAAACATACAACTAAAATAACCTGGCATGCATCAGGCGACAGAAAAGAAGTTTCATCTCAGATCCACGACATTAAACTTGAGACTGGGATCGAGCCGGACATCAGCTGAGCGACGGTAAATTGGGCCGCCATCAGGTGGTTGCTCATGAGAATGGAAGCCGCGTTGTTGGCAGGTGCTGATCACTTTAATTCCCCCTGGAGAGGTCAATCTGAATATACCGTAGGGACTGCAGCATCATAGAGTAGAAGATAATAATGAGACAGGTTGTATGAAATCAAATTATCGATGGATAGACTGATTTATTGATGGACGAAGATATGGATGGACAGACGACAGATGGATGGGTAGATACAGTCGAAGACAGAATATAGAGGATAACAGAGAGGGAAGATGGCAGAGATGGAGTGCATGATAAATAGAGAGAGGGGGTGTGTGTGAGAAAGAGCACATGTTGAATAGAGAAATGAAAGATGAAAGAAAGATGATAGAAAGAGGAGATGATATTGGAAAAAGAGAGGATGATAGAGGGAGATAGAGAAGAGATAAAAGGATAGAGGAAGATAGATACAGAGAGAAGATGGCAGAGAGAGATATAATAGATAAACAGAGAGGGTAACACCTTGCAGAATCTGTTGGAGCCATGACAATGGCAATGGCTTCTGGCAACATGATCTGTCAACCCAAGATCAGAGACAAGAAAAAATGTAGTAAGAGGATGAACCAATCAGCTAAATGTCATGATAAGAAGAATCGTAACAATAAAAGCATCAGATATGGCCAAGATAGTAAATTGCTCACCTGATAAGAATACTGGGTGTGGAGGTCGACAGATGACATGAAACATGACTGCGTGGGATGCGTCTATGCAGGAAAGCAAAAAATTAGAAGTCCCACATAAAAAATAAATAAAAGGAAAGAGATCTGTGCTAGAAAATTAAAATTACAATAAAAAACATGAGTTACTCACGTGAATCCATCCAAGGGGGAAAAGGGATTCCTTATCCTGGTAATCGAATAACTCCTCTTCATTGGTCGTATTACACTGATTAAACAGTCTATGACGAATTATTACCACTCAGCGCACACAAATTGCAAAAAAACTAAAAAATAAACCGTATATTATGCTGTGACACCCACAGTATTGGAAGTTGACTCTTGCTTTGGTATAATTAAGGCTGTCACGTAGAATTTTCTGTTCTTCTACAAAAGCGAGTGCAATATTAATTAAAAATGATTTTAGAAGGAAAAATTGTGATAGACTCGTACCAATGAACCAGCAAGGACTCCGCAAGTTTCGAGACCTTTTAATGTGTTTGACTTTGCTACTCTTAAGAAGCTCTCCATCAAAACTCCTGACTAGTCAATTCGAAGAAACAAAATGTAACATATACAGGAATCAACGAATTGAGATGAGATAGAGGATTCTCACAACATGAACTTCAAGAGGAGACTCTGCCCGGATCAGTTCATCTGGCAGAGATTCAACTTCTTTCAAAACTGAAACATTGTCAACTAAATTTTGCACATCGGCAAGAACAGGTGGTGGGGAAGGTTGTCTAATAATGTCAGCTTTCATAATATCTTCTGCTGTAGGGTTTTCTTCAACCAAAAGTGATAATATGTCTTCTGCTGGAGCTAATTCCTGTATCAATTCCTGTGAGCTAGAGACAAGGAAGAAAAAAAATTGGTGTGATTGGGTAGAACAAAAAGGAATAAATAGATGGCATGATCCAGAATGAAGATTACATAGGTATTGTTGCAGGAGATAAGTCGAGATTACTTGGATACTGGACCTGGAAATAACATTAATAATTAAAAGTCAAATTCCAAGAAATATAATCAATAACTTGAAGGAAGAGTACTATTGAATTGACAACAGAGTGCCGCCACTGTCCAGACAATCCATTCGGACCCAATATAGAATGCCTTGATAAGGTTTCTTCCTTTGGGCGGGGAATACCTAGGGACCTAAAGAATATTAGCAGAAAAAATATTAAAATAAATTAGACAAAGAGCGAAAGAGAAATAGAAATAAAGACTTACATTTGGCGAAATTGCTCTTCTGAATTTAGGTATTGTGGCTTACTTTTTATAACCTTGGGGTGCCTTGTGTAAGCTTCTTCCGGTAGAATGTATTCTCTGCAATATGTCCACGGACTGAATAGATGTTTCCGATTTTTTTCTTGGAATTATAAGGCATACATATTTTTAAATTTCAAATGCCTCAAACAAATTTCAAATGCCTCATACCATGTGAAATGATAATACTGTGATCACATTTATTAAGAAAATTAAAGTAGCAGGTGAATGTCCCCAAGTATAATGATAATTCTATTTCTCAATTTTATCTATTCATGCTGCCTCTGGAGAGAGAGAGAGAGAGAGTCACAGATAGAATGAGCATCCCCCCATAAAGTAAATTCTTACTGGATTTTGGGCATCTTAATGGGCTTTTTAGGAGAAAAATTTCTGAAATAAACATGAGGGTCAAACAGATATATTACAACCATAATGGCACGTACTTAAACATATTACAATCCTAAAGGAAGTCTACGTAACATTAACACATTTAAGGTACAAAAGCACAACTACGCCAGCACAAATGGAAAAATAAATTGAAAAGAAAACATTCACCAGTTTTTGACCATAGTCTGCACGTATTTGTGGTTTCATTGGTGGCCACTCCAAATCATCATTCAATTGATTCTGTGACTTCTTGTTGAGTTCTTCAAGAATTTGTTGAACCTTAGGCTTTAAACTCTCCAGCTCAGCCAATGTGGTCAATAATTTCTAAGGCAATTATTCAGCCGTCAACAAAAACTTATGTATGTTCATCAGCAGTAGTGCATTTACAGAAACAAGTTCATACCTCTCTAGAAGAGTTTCTTTCATTGGATAAACATGAATTGTACTCACGGTGTAGCGGAATTGTTTCCGTGACCAAACTGCAGTCAAATAAATATTCATGACAGGAATGTGAGACACTCAAACCCAGATATTTGTTTCCTCTTGCTCAATTAGGTTTCTCACCTGGAAAAACGAAGTAGCATGATATACAAATCTATAATTTTCTTTTCTTCCCTGTACACGTCAGCCTGTAGAAGTCAATGCATTATAAACTGTTCTACTTCCCATAAAAGTTGATTATCAAAAGTAAAGGTTATAATGAAGCAGGTGAGACTGGAAATTCGCAATATAGAAATTGTCAGCAGATTAGGAATATATCTGTCATTGTGTATATATATGACCGTTTTAGTTACCGTTACCTGTACCCTATATAAATGTATCCTATGCTAAATGAATAAAAAAATCTTTTTACTTCTATTGTGTCTCCTTCTTACCTTAAAACCCTATCTCGCTTACCTAGTTTTTTTTTTTTTTTTCGAAAAGAGAAGAGAAGGGTCCTCTAAAATGAAGGCCCCCCCGTTGTCATTGAAAGTATGACGAAGTACAAAGTCATGCTACACGGTTCACAAAGTCAAGGGGCCGAGACCGCCTCGAATCCATAGTGTAATGAGCCCCCTTGTGTCGTGCTGGATGGCGTCGACAGAGTTTTTATACAAAACAATCATCAAATTAGGCAAATTATACAAAGAAGACACATCAAAAGAAACCCTGTGGTGTGATTTTTGCCAGAGACATAGGCATACCAGAGACATAT
Organism: Lemna minuta; assembly: GCA_024174645.1. NCBI lineage: Eukaryota > Viridiplantae > Streptophyta > Magnoliopsida > Alismatales > Araceae > Lemna > Lemna minuta. The sequence continues at coordinate 11,455,898 of CM044116.1, forward strand.
TGGAAGATACATATGTCCCACAATGAACCAAAGCTATGTTATGTCTCAACCAACAGGTCATCCTTGGCAACAACATCAAACTTCAACAAATCAAACATATCAACCAGCAGGCGACAAAAATGAAATTGAATTATTGAAAGAGAGAATGAAACAGGGGACATAGTTGGAGGCTATTGTTTCACATTCGTCGCCAATAATTAGATTTACTTTGGTGGCTAATTCCGGTAAGCAATTTATTTAAAATAAAATATTTAAAATTACATCAAAGAAATCTCTAGTTCATGTCGAACCTCGTAACCCATGAATCTTAGACTTGGGCGCAACAGATCCTATGATGCCTATGACTAATTTATTCACATCATATGTCCCATGTTCAATGAATAGGAAGGTACAAACAGCTGATGGAACACCACTAATTGTTTCGGGAATAGGAACAATCAGTCTAGACCCCATAGGCAAATTATTTCATTTCAGAGAATCGCATCCCTAGATCCATACAAAATTAAATTTGATGGAAATAACGTTTTTCTATGTAATAAGGTACACGGGTGGAGGACTGGGCTGGCTAATATACATTAAGGATTGCACTACCTATCATCACATGGGAATGCACAAGAATTAATTAGAAGTGCTATAAACCACGAAACATATCCGTGCAGTACAAGTACAACAATTGATGAAAGCAGGAAGGAAAAAATATGGCTCATTCATAATAGATTCCTTTCAAATTTTGGGATGTACGTTTCCTGATGAATTTAAGGGTTTTGGTATTAAGGATTTTGTATGTGATGTTTGTGAAAGAGCAAAACATGAGAGAAGCTCATATCCATCTCAAAATATAGAAAGAAGGAAATATCAATTTCAACTTATCCATTGTGATGTGTGGGGCCCAGGCATACATGGTTTTAAATGGTTACTAATCTTTGTAGGTTATTTCAATAGGTTTACATGGGTTCACCTACTTAGACATAAATCAGAAGTAACAATGACAAATCAAGCAGTTCAGTCAAATAATTGAACGATGGTTTGAGAAAAAGATCAAAGTAATTAGGACAAACAATGCAAAAGATTTTTTAAATTATAAACTTCAGAATTCTTCTGTTGAATCAGGTATAATACATGAAACATCTTGTGCATATACTCCGCAACAGAATGGAGTTACAAAAAGAAGAATTGGGATTATCCAAGAAAGAGCCAAGGCATTACTGATCCAAAGTAATGTACCTACCTTTCCTTGGGGAGAAGCAATGCTCACGGCTACTTTCCTAACCAATAGGATAGCAAGCCAAAACTTAGACAAACAATCTCCCCTATAATTAATTACAACAGCCATACCTATGATGAAAATTGGACAGGATTTATCAAACAAACAAATTATCATCTAGAGCACTTAAATGTGCATTTGTAGGATATTCAAATACACAGAAAGGTTATAACAGTTATTTTCCTACTGGTAAAAAAATTATCATATCCAAGGATGTTACCTTCAATGAAAGGAACATAGTTCTATATAAAGAATCAAGGCCTGGTTGAAAATAAGGATGATAAATTAAGCTTAGTTCCTCCCTCAAGGGAAACAGAACAGAATCTGAGTTTTACTCACACATTTGTCTAAACAGGTGCATCTACCAATGACTGTCTTGAATGAGATCAAGACTCTGAGATAGCACCAACAGAAGACATAGACCCGATTCAAAATTATAGCAAAGTACCTACATATACCCAAGTCTACACCAAGAAAGGAAACAGGATAGAGATATCCCCAAATTATAGCAAAGAACCTACAGACATCCAAGAATACACAAGAAAAGCAAGAATGAGAGATTCGAACATATAAAACAACATACACCCATCAAGTGAGGAAAATGATCCCTCAAAAACTGCATCAAATGAGACAGTGAATGAAACTATAGGAATTAACAAGATAGACCAGTCCAACTTAATTGGGCATTACAGGAGGATGATGTAAAAAACGCATTTCTACATGAAAGTAGAAATATACATGAAAGTACCTCCTGGATACTCAGGCATACAGAATACTAATCAAGTATGTAGGTTAAAAAAGGCTCTATATGGCCTGAAATAATCCTCTAGAGTCTAGTTTGGTAGGTTTTCCCAAGGTATAAAAAATATGGTTATTCACAATCTAATGAAGATCATAGTTTGTTTTATAAACATTCGAATAACACAAAGGTTACAGTTTTGGTAATATATGTTGGTGATATCATAATTACAAGGAATGATTCAGAAGAGAAAGATGAATTGGAACAAGGACTTATAAAGGAATTTGCTAAAAAAACCTAGGGAGATTGAAATATTTCCTAGGCATTGAGGTAACTCACTCTTCCAACGATATCATACTATCACAACACAAATATATTCTTGATCTCTTAGCAAAATCGGGTTTTACAGACTGTCAACCAGCAAAAACACCCATAGAAGTGAACCATAAGCTCACACTTAAAGAGAATGAACAGAAGACTAACATAAAAAAATTATCAAAGACTAGTTGGAAGGTTAATCTATTTATCACATAACCGTCTAGATATTTCATATGCTGTTAACATACTTAGTCAATTCATACATAGTCCTAGAATCTTTCACTTACACGCTGCACACCAGGTACTTAGATACCTGAAAGGGACAACTGGTTGGGGACTACACTTTAAACACCAAGGTATGATCTCTTTAGATGCCTACACAGACTCTAATTTTGCAAGTTCTTTGATTGATCGCAGGTCAACTACTGGCTACAGTATCTTCTTAGCAGGAAATCTAGTGGTATGGAGAAGTAAGAAGCAAGAAAGTTGTTGTACGATCTAGTACAGACTCGGAATTCAGAGCACTAGCACATGGACTCACTGAAGTTATATAGATTAAAGGAATATTACAAGACTTGATGATCAAGATAGACTGTCCAACCAGAGTTTTTTATGACAATCAATCTACTACAAAGTTGCACATAATCCTGTGCAACATTATCGAATGAAGTATGTCAATAGAGATAAACATTACATAGAGGAGACATTTGAGCAAAATGATATTAGCACTCATTATGTTAGATCTTCTGAACAACTAGCAGATGTTTTGACCAAGGGTTTAATTAAGGAGCAATTTATGAGGCTGACGAACAAGCTGGGGTTGATCAACATCCACTCCTCAGATTAAGGGGGAGTGTCAGCAGATTAGGGACATATTTGTCATTGTGTATATAAATGACCATTGTAGTTACAGTTACTTGTACCCCATATAAATGTATCCTATGCTCAATGAATAAAACAACCTTTTCACTTCTATTGTGTCTCTCCTTCTTACCTTAAAACCCTATCTCGCTTACCTGGGCTTGTACGACTTAGGGTAAAGCTTAGGAGAGAAACTCTTGTCAAGGACAAATGCACTGCCTAAAAATAATAATAGACAAAGTCTGGTTATTACCATACTTTTCATATGTCTAATCTTTTTGTATTCTCAGAATTGCTTATAAAACGTTTAATGATGTATTCCTTGTCATAAATTCTAAGAAATCAGTCTCTCCAGGTTTACGAGTCAGAGGTCCGAGTGCTAAGATTCCCTATCGTTTATATGTTATTGATCCCCTTTACAAGGTAAAAAAATTGTGGCGCGGTTTTCAGCTCATTCATCAAAATTCCAGATTGACCAAGTTCATTTTCGCGTGACAAGGACATAAATCATTCGGCGATGATCGAAATTCAACCCACATTTAAGTAAAAAGATTGACCACGGCATCGAATCTTAATTGCAAGAGAGAAAAATCCAAAAGAAGGAAAAATCCCGGGCAGTATTGTACGAAAAGAGCGTTTTAGGTAAACTATCGTTCGAAAGAAACGAACTCAAGATTCAGGAAACGAAACCTGCTTCAAAAGGTTCCTGGCGATCCGGTAATAGTACTTCAGAGTAATCCGGTTATTAACGTCGGCCCTCTCCGCGCTCGCCGCGATGCAGATCCTCCGGTTGAACGAATCCATCTCAAATCAAATCGGATCAGCGGAAAGGGGAAGAAGATGAACAGCGTGGAGAAAAAGACTCGCATCGGTGAGCAGTCCAACCTGAGGAAGAGGTACGATTCGGAGAACACGTTGGGTAGGCTGAAGACCAGGCTTTTTAAAGCTTATACTTATTTTAATTATTTTTCAAGCTTTTTACTTGGGTAGGTAAGCCCACAGCGCTTCAGCCCACGGAAATGGTCGATATCCGTATTTTTTTAATTACTTAAAACCTATACAAAACTTCGGTTGTCACTTATTTTTCAATGATGTGCCATTTAAACTGAACATAAATTGTATAAGATTTTTGTATGACACCGTACATCAAGAATTAAAGATAAAAAGTCTTAAATATATAAACTTCAACTATTAAAAATTTTTATACAAAATAATAGAAATAATAGAGCTGTATGTAATCATCTCTCTCTCTCTCTCTCTCTCTCTCTATCTTTCTCTCTCTCCTCTCTCCCTCTCTCTCTCACCACCAATACAGAAGAAGAATTTTGTTTTCATCGTGGAAAAAAATTTCTTCCTACTCTTTCGGTCTCCATCTCTCTCTACCTTCTTCCTCTGTCCTGCTCCTTCCGCCTCCATCTCCTGTCTCTCTCTCTCTCTCCCTCATGCGGGAAAAAAATTCTACCGTTCCTTTTTCTCTTTCTTCTCTTCTTCTCTACATTATCTCTCTCTCTCTCTCTCATTTCTCTCCTCTTTCTCTCTTCTTCTCTCTAACTTTTTCGTCGTCTCGAGCGGAACCTCTTCCTCATCTCTCTCTTGTGAAATTGATCACGCGCGAAACCTCCCCGCCGTTCTTTTCTCTCTCCTCTGCCATGCCGATCTCTCTTCTTTTTACTGGCACCTCTTTCGTTTTACTCAAAAAGCTCGAACTGCTTCCCTAAAAAGGACGCGCGACGTGGCATTCCAGATGGCGTGGCAAAGTGATCTTTGTTCTCTAAAAAGTCAACGTCGCCGTCGGACCGTAGGATGCCGGGATATATCCGAGCCGAGATGCTCGGATATATTCGAGCGGTATCCCAGTTGCTAGCCGAGGACACTGACGCCTTGAAAACGGTTAAACCGGCCACGCGGCCCGCGCAAACCGAGCCGATCGGTTCACGTGACCTTGGTTGAAGCGTAGTCTTTCCCTGCTTTTTGCTCTTTCCCTGCTCCTTCCCTGATCTGGCCGCCCCCGCCCCTTCCCTGCTCCTCTCTTATTCTCTCCTTTCCCCGGCGGCACCCCCTCTCTTCTCCCGGCGACCCTCCTAGACCTCTTTCCTTTTCCTGTGTGGCGTACACGTTTCGTATATCTTTGAGAGGCCTTCTTCCGTGAGAGGCCGAGGGCAGAAGCGATATTTCGTTCCTGGGGATGGAGGAGCAGGTGTACGAGCTGATTTGCTCGGCGCAGGTTTACGACTGGGGACTGAAAGGCGAGCACTCAACCGTGGGGAAGCTCTTTTCCAAGAACGCCAAAAAGGAGCTCGCCGCAGGCACCCCGTACGCGGAGCTATGGATGGGCACGCATCCCTCGGGGCCCTCGTTCATGGTGGAAGTCGAAGAAGGGAAGAGAACTTCTCTGAAGCAGTGGATCGAAGATAATCCGTCGGTTCTCGGGGAGAAGGTGCTCGATAAATGGGGCGGCGAGCTCCCTTTCCTGTTCAAGGTTAGTTTTACTGAATTCAAAATTTTGGTAGCCATATTCTTCGATATTTTGATAAAAATCGTGGCTTTGAAATTGCGGAATAGGTGTTATCCGTGGGGAAGGCGCTGTCGATTCAGGCTCATCCGGATAAGAACCTGGCGAAAAAGCTTCACGAAGAGAATCCGAGCGTTTACAAGGACGGGAATCATAAGCCGGAGATGGCCCTCGCGTTGACCGAGTTTCACGCGCTCTGCGGATTCGCCAGTCTGGAGGTTTGAACCCTGGAAGACCTCGATCAATAAATTCATCAATTTCTCTTTTTTTTTTGTTCTCCCGTGTCTACCCAATCCACAGGAGATGAATTTCTCCATTTTCTGAAAAAATAATTTCAGGAGCTCAAGCGCGTTCTACAAGATGTACCGGAGATTGCAACTATCGTCGGCGAAGAAGCAGTCAAAGCAATTCTCAGCATCAAAGAAGATAATCAGACGGAGGAATCGAGATCCGAACTGCGGTCAGCTTTCACCAAATTAATGTCAGCCGCTGAGGAGATCGTATCGGATCTGGTATCCAAACTTAAGAACCGGATTTTGGCGGAAAAACAGGTATTTCTGATGATTGAAAAATTATGAAAAATGGATAAAAGGGGGCCTTTTTTCTCGCACGGGTCAGATTAGGGCGTTGACCGAGAAGGAAAGCTTGGCACTGCACTTGGAGGAGCAGTATCCTGATGACATCGGCGTCCTCGCTTCCTTCTTCCTCAACTTTGTGAAGCTGAACCCAGGAGAGGCTCTCTACCTCGGCGCCAACGAGCCACATGCTTACGTGGCAGGCGAGTGCATCGAGTGCATGGCCACGTCGGACAACGTCGTCCGAGCGGGCCTCACCCCAAAGTATCGTGACGTCACCACTCTCTGCTCCATGCTCACCTACAACCAGGTTCGTGGTAATTATTACTACCTTTATGTAATTTTCACTGATTTTTACTGAATTTCAAAATTCAGGGGTTTCCGGAGATTTTACGCGGCACGCCGCTTGGCCGTCATGTGTTTAGGTACACGCCGCCGTTCGAGGAGTTTGAAGTGGACCGCTGCTCGATTCCGGCAGGAGGAGAGGCGGTGTTGACTGTCTCGCCAGGGCCTTCTATACTGGTTGTCGTGGTTGGCAACGGGAAAATGATCGCGGCGGCAGCGGAGCATGACGTGGCTGAGGGGCACGTATACTTCGTTCCCAGCGGAGTTGAGCTCCGGTTGACCTCCGGTAGTAGTGGACCCCTTCAGCTGTACAGAGCTGGGGTCAACAGCAAAACTTTCCAGTAGTAGTCAACTGCGCGGGTGCGGTTCTCTGGGCAGGGATGTGCTCTTTGACCATACACGTACGGATGCATATTTACGTAAATGTCAATCTCCTCGATGAGAACAAAGACCTCGACATAATCATGTATGTTCACGTTGACCAAAAAATGCTTATACCACTTATCCCTAACTATTACCGAGAATGCAGGGACTTTAGGCCTTTTTGTCAACGAAAAAGTCGTTGACCCGGGGTCCGTAGAATCCCTCAATGTCGAAGTCCTCGTCAAAATCCTCCATCGACTTGCCGAATTGGAAATGCTTGGTCCCCATGGTAGTGAACGGAAGAAGACCCAAGGCTCGCGCCGTCTTGATCTCCCTTGCCACCTTCCTCTGCGCCTTAGCGCTGATTTTCGTCTGAACAAAACAATCGGTCAACACCGAGAACATTGACTTAATAAAAAGAAAGAGCTAACCTTATTCCTTTTGATGATGAGACCCGCCTCCGTGAGGAAGTTGGCGAGGAACCGAACATTCTGAGCAGATTTGACGAGATTTTAGCGGGATAAACAAATCCAGTCAACAACCAGATAATTTCTTTTTTCAATGAAAATAACTACCCGGAAATCAGCTTTGCGCAGAACCTCCTTGGTAGTCGTCTCAAACTCCGGCCTCTTGAAAGGCTTCTGAGCCGCCGGCTTTGTCAGATCAAGATCCTGCGGCCACACAAGAAACAGATTAAACCCCGACAAATCTAAAAACAAGAAGAAAAAACTAAAATTTACCCGCAAATTGTACGTCATCCCAGGCCTGAACTTGACGTCCGGTCGGAAGGAATAATCGTCCTCTTTGACCTCATCGGTCATTCCGAAATATGTCGCGGCCTTCTTCAATTTTACGTCCATACCATCTGATAACGTGTCAAAGCGGTCAACGAAACCGTCGTTGACTTTGCTATCGGATCTTCCGCGGGTCTTCCCGAGCCGGTCAAGCTTGTCGAAGAAAGATTCGTTCTTGGAATCGCTGTCCAGGGCTCCACCGAAGATCCGTCTCTCGAATTCGTCCGCTGTCTCGAACGAATTCGTTGGTTTACAGGGGTCTGCTGCAGTAAAAGTCAACGGTAAAAGAGGAACTTTCTGGCGATGAAATCATTCAGAAACGAAAGAACCAGGACCTGACCAGGGGTTTTAGCCGAGAAGATGCATCTAATGCTTCCGATGAGGTGCGATCTAGATGGCGCGGACTTTCCTGATTCAATGACTTTCATGAGCTTCATTTCTTGGTCTCTGAGAGAAAAATCATAGCAGTAAGGGGTTAGTAGGAAAATTTGCATTCTTTTGAAGAGGAAACTAGAAAACAATCGAGGAGGAAGAACGAAATCATCGAAAGAATGTAGGGAGTCGACAAATGTTCGGCAGAATTTGGATAAAGAGTTGGAGCTCCCGCAACTTTATTCCACGAGCTCAAACATTCTGCCAAGGGAATTCTCAATGTAGCACCCGACAACCTTTTCTCGAGTTTCCTTGCGTCCAAATCTCAAGAAGCAAGGGGCCGAATCGTGCGGCGAGGAAATACCGAAAATAGGTTATACATACAAGTAGAAGAGGCGCGACGGAAAATGATAGCGGAAAAGAAATTCAGAATCAGTTGTTCCTCCTGCCCAAATCGATGACTAATAATTTCCACCAAGAGATGGCTAGATCGATGAGGGTATCTCGGGGATCAGGAGATCGAGCTCACCTTGAATCAACGATTGCAGCCACGGGAGCCTCCTCTCCGGCTGCACCAGTTAGGGCTTCTGGCCGAAGATTTACGGCCCGGCCCCACAAACCCTAAAAATGCTCACTTTACTCTTCACCCCCCAAATTTGATAAATCCCGTAGTTCTATTAAAATCCAAAATTCCAAAAAAAAGTCTGTAAATTGTTCGGAGAGAGAAAGTTTTCCGAAACTTTCTCTCTCCGAAGTGCTTACAACCGGTTTAACCAATGCCGAAAAGCCACGTGGCTTTTTGGCATCTTTAAACCGGTTGTATTAGATTCCTCGGGTACAACCGGTTGTACCCATAGCGGAGTCCTTAGATGAAAGCGGCAAACCGGTCTTTCGCGATAAGGCTGACACGTCATAACTCTGCCTCGTATTATGATATATCCATTTCCTCCTTTCACCATCCGCTTCCAGAATACGGATCGAGATCAACATCCAAGGAGAGAAGGATGGCAGAAGGGGGAAGAGTGATGGTGGCGATCGATGAGAGCGAGTGCAGCATCTATGCGCTGGAATGGGCTCTGGAGAATCTCCGAGAGACCGCCGGAGATCACAGTAGCTCACCTCTCATCATTTTCACCGTCCAGCCCATCGCAAATCTCAGCTATATCCCCGCGGCCACTTATGGCTCCGCTCGTACGTTCACTTCCATGACTGCCCGTCGGTTTCCTCTCTCTTCGTCTTCTTCATCATTCCCCTCATCGTCATCATCATGTTACAAATCATTTTCTCTCTAAATCAGCGCCGGAGCTAGTGCGATCGCTGCAGGAGCACCAGAAGAGGATATCACTGGCGCTGCTGGACCACGCTAAGGAGATTTGCGCCAAGTACGGGGTAAGGATGACAATTGCACCGTGCATCACGCATCGGCGTTGTCATAATTCTCCTGGCAGGTGGCGAATGTGGAGACGATGATGACGGTCGGAGATCCCAAAGAGGCCATCTGCGATAGCGTGGAAAAAATAGGCGTCAAGCTTCTCGTACTGGGCAGCCATGGAAAGGGGGCTTTCCAAAGGTATGTCTTTCACATCAACCGTACTTTCTCAATCGTGATCATTTTAATGGTGATGAGAAAACAGGGCCTTCCTGGGGAGCGTCAGCAACTACTGTGTCCACCACGCTAAGTGCCCCGTCCTCGTCGTTAGGAAGTGAGGTGGACATATCATCCTTATCTTTAGGGTTATTATCCAAATCTAGCACAAACTCTCGGTTTTTTATCCAAATCTAGCACAACCGCAATTGTTGACTCCTTCCCGAACCAGTTGGCAGCCAAGTGAGCCAGGCGAGATCCATGTGGCAGCCACGTCATAGAAAGATAAATCGAGAGAGAGAGAGAAATAGAGTGAGAGACGCAGGAGAGAAAGAGAGGGAGGGCGGGAGAGAGAGAGGGAGAGGGAGAGCGGGAGAGAGAGAGGGAGGGAGGGAGGGAGGGAGGGAGAGAGGGAGAGAGCGAGGGAGGGAGAGGGAGAGCGCGAGGGAGGGAGAGAGAGGGAGAGGAGAGGGAGGGCGGGAGAGAGAGAGCGGGAGAGAGTGAGGAAGGGAGGGAGAGCGGGAGAGAGAGGAGAGGGAGGCCGGGAGAGAGAGAGAGAGGGAGGGCGAGAGAGGGCAGAGAGGGAGGGAGAGCGAGGGAGGCGGAAGAGGGAGAGGAGAGGGAGGGCGGGAGAGAGAGAGAGAGGGAGGGCGAGGAAGGGCGGGAGAGGGAGGGAGAGCGGGAGAGAGCGAGGGAGGCCGGGAGAGAGAGAGGGAGGGAGGGAGAGCGGGAGAGAGAGGGAGAGAGCGAGGGAGGCCTTGAGAGGGAGGGCGTAAGAGGGCGGGAGAGAACGAGGGAGGCCGGGAGAGGGAGAGGAGAGGGAGGGCGGGAGAGAGCGAGGGAGGTCGTGAGAGGGAGACGAGAGGGAGGGAGAACGGGAGAGCGCGAGGGAGGCCGGGAGAGGGAGAGGGAGGGAGGGAGAGAGCGAGGGAGAGAGAGCGGGAGAGAGTGAGGGATGGAGGGAGAGGGAGAGAGCGAGGGAGGGAGGGAGAGCGGGAGAGAGCGAGGGAGGCTGTGAGAGGGAGGGCGTGGGAGGGCGGGAGAGAGAGAGAGAGAGCGGGAGAGATAGAGGGAGGGAGAGAGCGAGGGAGGCCGGGAGAGGGAGAGGAGAGGGAGGGTGAGGGAGGGCGGGAGAGAGAGGGAGAGAGCGAGGGAGGCCGGGAGAGGAGAGGAGAGGGAGAGCGGGGAGAGAGGGAGGGAGGGAGAGCGGGAGAGAGAGGGAGAGAGCGAGGGAGGCTGTGAGAGGGAGGGCGTGGAGAGGAGAGAGAGAGAGAGAGCGGGAGAGATAGAGGGAGGGAGAGAGCGAGGGAGGCCGGGAGAGGGAGAGGAGAGGGAGGGTGAGGGAGGGCGGGAGAGAGAGGGAGAGAGCGAGGGAGGCCGGGAGAGGAGAGGGAGGGCGAGGAAGGGCGGGAGAGGGAGGGAGAGCGGGAGAGAGCGAGGGAGGGCGGGAGAGAGCGAGGGAGGCCGGGAGAGGGAGGGAGGGAGGGAGAGAGAGAGAGCAAGGGAGGGAGAAAGATGAGAGGGAGGGTGAGGGAGAGAGAGGGAGGGAGAGAGAGAGAGCAAGGGAGGGAGAAAGATGAGAGGGAGGGTGAGGGAGAGAGAGGGAGGGAGAGATGCGCATTCATCAACTTGTCCCTCTCTCTCGCGCTCCCTCCCTCCCTCCCTCCCTCTCATCTCCCGCGCTCCCTCTATCTCTCACTCTCTCTCTATCGCTCCCTCCCTCCCTCTCATCTCTCTCCCTCCCGCCCTCCCGCCCTCCCTCCCTTCCTCCCTCTCTCTCCCGCATATATACCCTTGACCATTTTTTTTGTATCCTCCGACATCCTTTACATCGCGAGAGGGAGAAGTTGATGAATGCGCATCATCCCTCACCACATATATCTCTCCCTTCCTCGTCCTGCCCCTCTCTCCCGGTTCTCTCTGTATCTCCTTCTCCCCCTCTCCCCTCTTTTCCCACCTCTCTCTCCCATTCTCCCGGGAGCTCTCTCCCCCCTCTCTCATTCTCTCTCTCTCGCTCGCTCTTGTTCTCCCTCTCCCACCAGCGTTGGGGGGTGATAAAATCTCATCATTTCTGGCTGGATGTGGAGCACATCCAGGAGGGAATTCAGAACACGCTTGTCATTCTGCAGATGATCGTCTTCTCAGTTTTCCAGCAGTATGCCTACCATGTTGAGCCTTACACTGGTGACATGAAAACCAGATTCGAGAACAAGAAGACCCAGTGACCATTCCCTCTATCGACTTTTTATTTAATAATTTCATGAAGCAAGCTGGTATGTATTGGCTAAAATCATTATATTGAATCTTCTTACATCTTGAGAGAAATAATATATGCAAGGTCAAACGGCATGATATGTAAGAGATATCTCCAGATGTAGATAAACATTCTGAATCCAACCCAAAACCCTCAAGAGATAAGCAGTTTTATTGCCATGGAGTTTCCTCTTGGTTTGCTGACAGTGGTAATTCATTTTTCTTTCTTAGTTTGCATAATGAAATACTCCCTCTAATCTCCTTAGTGTGATAATGACGTGACGTTGGTATCAGGACAAGGTTGCTGAGATACTGAATAATGAAGGGAAGTGGGAAAGAATTCTGCTGAAGTGCCGAAGCCAAATTCGTAGCTTGGTTAAGAATTTATGGAAGGTTGAAGAAATGGGCGTAGCAAAGAAAACATGCATCGATTTATCTGGCGATAACAAGTCATGGGCCTCCCTCGCTCTCTCCCTCTGTCTCCCCCTCTCCCTCCCTCCCTCACTCTCTCCCGCCCTCCCACGCCCTCCCTCTCCTCTCCCTCTCACGGCCTCCCTCGCTCTCTCACTCTCTCTCCCACTCTCCCTCTGGAGAAAATAAGACTTGGTGCTAGATCTTAGACTTTTTCAAGAGTTGGTGCTAGATTTGGATAATAACCCTTATCTTTATACGTTTCTTACTTTCTCCCTCTAAGCTGTAAAAGTTTTCAATGGAAACGAGACCGTAAGAGTCTTTTCCCGGAAGATCAGTTCTTGAAAATTTTAGACGAGGTCACGACGACGGCGAGGCGGAAAAAATGCACCAGTCTATACACGCAGAGAGCAAGGGGGAGGAGAGTCGAGTACAGAATGATTTCATGCTAGATAGAGAGAGAATGATGAGAGAGAGTCTCGAATCAACGGCTACATAGCAACCAAATGAACAGCGGGCGGATAATCGGGATGTGAGAAAACGATCAGCATTTGAACCCACGGCAGACGGAGAGAACAATGATGAGGATGAGGGCGATGACGATGGCCAGCACGATAAGCTTTATCTTCATGTTCTGCAGCCACATCTTCTTTCTCAGCTTCGTTCCCTGCTGCCTAAAGTCCTGGGCCTGGGGTCAAACTCAAAAGGAATCGGTCAAGGTGCTCCAATTGGTCAAAGTCAATGGAGAGGTCTACCTGGGAGCGGAGGTTCTCGGTCTTGTCGACCAGGAGCTCGATCTTCTCGCCTCGATCGAGGACCTGACATGGGGAGGAGAGAGGAGTGGGTCAAAAGGAACGAGAGAGGAAACTGCAGGACAAAGCGGTGCTTGGAAAGTTGAAGTTTGACCTTCTCGATGTTCTCCATCATCACGCCTTTCACTTCGGAGACCTGAGCTTTGACCTTGGCGAGCTTGCTGATCTCTTCGGGGTGGTCAACGCAGTACTGCATGTGCTCCTTCAGCTTCGACCTGGGGATGGTTTTTGGAGGGCACAAGGCGGAGTCAGGCGGGGGAAGAGAGCGAGTTGATAACTACTAATAAAATAATCATATGGAGAAATGGTCTGAGAGAGAGATAAAAAGAGTGTTGATACTTGATAACAGTTAAGTACTAGAGTAGACGGGGAGAGATAGAGAGTTGATAGTTCTAATAATTGATAAATAGATGAATAACTCTACCGGTAGATAAATAAATGGAGAGAGAGAGATGACAACGGAAGATAGAGACTTGGTCAATATATATGAAGAGTGAGAGAGAGAGAGAAATTTGTCTTTGTGATGATCACGGATAATCTAGAGAGAGGTCGATTTCACTCTGAGTCCATAAAAGATGTGGTCATGGAGGGAATTCGTCCATGTTTTACAAATAGCTAGAAGAGAATTCTGAATGTGGATTGACAATAGAAGAAACAGACAGGGGCAGATAGATATGGGTAGAGAGAGAGAGTACCCAAATTCACGGTCAAGGCTGTTGGCGGACGCGGTGGCGGCTTTACCACCTCCGTATCGCTTCACAAAGTCCTCCTTGATCCGCTCCAAGAAGGCAATCGGAACTTGCCTTCCCACAGACTCCACCGCCACCACGCAATATACTGTCTCACCAACGTTCACGACATTACTTAATGTTATTTAAAAGCAAGAACCTAAATCAATGATCAAATCAATTAATGATACATAGAGTTAAGAGAGCAAAAAAAACTTTTACGAAACCAATGCATCGCACTCAATAGTTCATCATTCCAAGACCTGTAGATAAAGGAAGTATGCAGATTCAAAACTCAAGATTACGATGAATCTCATCATTAGGAGGTCAAAATCTATTCAGTTGTCCTTCTAACATTTCAAATTTGCGTACGACTCAGACAGTCGCATCGGATCATGACACCCGTAATTCCTCAGGATCAAGAAACTAAGAATTGGCCATCCAATTACTTTCGCATAGAATCTAGATATCTAGCGTTTCATACCTAGCAAGTTCTTGATGCAAAGAGAGAGAAAAAAGGAGCGCACGTGCAAAAAATGTCAATAAAGAGACTCTCCGACTACAAAAGATAAACGGTATAATCGGATTAGCCTCCCAGACCCATCAGATCTGGGGAAGCACATCTTCCGAGCGTAAGCATCAAGCTAAAATCCGATCGAACAACGAACGACCAGAAAATCCACGAATTCAATCGCATCCGTTCGCCGAAACAAAATTCACGATCACCTCTGCATCAAGAGAAAAAATCACGGATCTGACCACAGGATAGAACGAGAAACCACATCCACATCACAGGGAACAAATCCAACGAAGATTACAAAGAAAACAAAGCGATAGAAAGAAAAACTTAACTGTATCCATCCTCGACGAGGTAGTTGAAGGTATGACCGTCGCAGTTGTAGGTAAACTTGTTGTTGCTGGCCGGAAGCTTCTGGAGACATTGAGTAGCGATGCCGGTGAAGTTCCCCGTGAACTCCGTGTACGACGCCAAGATCACCGTCCCCCTGGCCACGAAGCTGTAGATCATCGATTGCTGTCCCATGATTTCCCTCCTTTTTCTCTGGCGGAAGAAACCCTAGGCCTGCAGCTGAAACCCGGACAGGAAATCCAAGGATGGAAGACCGCTGGGATCGGAGAAGACGGAGAAACAGAATTACTTCCCCAATTAACGACTGACGTAAGAGCCTTCACAAGCGAACACCCTGAAATAAGTGCAAGTCGTGTGGGTAGTTTAGTCTTTTACGATTAAAGGTCTTTTTTTGCACTTACCGGTGCGTGTCCAATAAGACGGCGAGTTGGAGACAAAAACTGTCTGCAAATGCGGTGCGTCTTTGTCCGTCTCGCACGTGCGAGTGCCACGCAGGAGGCTTAGGCGCGTCGCTGAGACCGCTGAAATTGACCGAGTTGCCGTCAACGGTCTAGAACCATCATTTGTAGCTTTCGAAAAAATTGGTTTCTGATGGGCCTCCAAAATTTTACCCATTTGAGGCCCATTTAGTCCGAGCCGCGATAATAAGCCCGGTCCACGTGGCGATAGAATAAAGATGCCACGACTAGTATCATCCACCACTCATTATCCGTCTTCGGATTCGCTACGCGAGATGGCCACAAGCCTGAAGGAGAGGATGCGAACAACGCAGTGCTGACTCAGCGCCAACAACGTACGGCTCCGATAACAATCATGCTGCCACGTCATCATCCCTGAGTTTTGTCAGTATCCCCGTTTTCGCGCTCTATAAGGAGGACGCGGGTCGCACTTGATCTTTCCCTCCCCTCTTCTCTCCTCTCCCACACGTTCTTCTAATCTTCTCTCTCCCTCCTCGACCGCTCTCCTTCCTGCAACATAAATTAGGATTAAGGAATTTCCCCTTAAATGGAGGTGTCTCTGATGGAAGGAGGAATCGCTAGATTGCAGAGTCCATTTCTCCCGTCGAGGCTCGTAGATCTCGGAATCGGCGTCGGCAGTTTTTGGAGATGGGGTTTCCTCCTCCTCCTCGCCGCCATGGCTGCCTACGGCAGCCTTATCGCGCGGATCAGGCTTCTAATTAGAGTTCTGCGCTGGAGCCGAGGAAAATCCTCGATCCAGCAGTCTCCTAAGCCATCGAAAATGGTCTCCGACGGAGAAGAAGAGGATGATGACGCCTGGGAGTCGTGCTCTTCAGACGAGGAAATCGAGGACCAGGAGGAAGTCCACGAGGAAGGGTTTGATAACAGGGAACATTATGTCGGCAATTACGCGGAGTACGGAAGCCGCGACGGCCATTACGAGATGCGGTGGTTGTCGGAACTTGCCGCGCAGGGGAGAGAAATCGTCAAGGCATGGAAGGAGGAAGCTAGGTCGCTTCGGCCTCTCTGGGATCTCAATAGCGGAGAGATCGTCCGCTCGTTTGCTGCCCCGCCGGCTGTGGTGCTGTCCGCCGGGGAATCGCTCGCCAGCGGCGCAATGAGAGTGCAGGTTTGGGACTCGAGAACTTCCTTCGAGGTTCCCGCCATCTCCGGTGACGTCTCGGTGTGCCTCCGGCGAAGAGTTCTTAGCCTCGGCGGCAACGGGAAGGTGCTGTACGTTAGCGGCGGCACTTTATCGTCCCCGGCGGTGGATCTCCGGAATGTGAGATCTCCGATGGGAGGCATCTGGGAGGATGACTGCGCCGTTGTCGCCGGCGGCGAGTTCCCTCTCTCAACCGCCGGGTATCTATTCTCGTAGCTAGTGGTTGCAGGCGACTATTTCTTGTAAATCTTTTATTCTGATTATTTCAAGACGTGGCGGTCTCTGGACCGTCCGATCGAAGTGTCCCATTTTACATCAGTGTGAACGTCATAGGATCAGGTGGTGCGATGGTACATTTCAACGGTCGATCTATGATTGCTGTTCGGGCAGGGGCTAATATCATATATGAGTCTAAACTTTATCACTTGTACCAGATATGAGTCCAACCTTTTTTTTGTCAGATATCAGTCCAAACTTTTTAAAAAGTCCACATATGAGTCTAAACTTTTATTTTGTCATATAAAAGTCTCAACTTTTCAAGTGTCCACATAAGAGTCTAAAATTTTTTTTTTCCATAAAAAAGTCCCGCTCACGTGGACAATGCGGAGAGTCCACGTGGCAGCGATGTGGCAGCGATGTGGCAGCCACGTCATTCCAGCCTCTATCTCTCTCTCTCTCTCTCTCTCTCTCTCTCTCTCTCTCTCTCTCTCTCTCTCTCTCTCCTCTCTCTCCTCTCTCTCTCTCTCTCCTCCTCTCCTCCTCCCTCTCTCTCCTCTCTCTCTCTCTCTCTCCCTCCTTCCTCCCTCCCTCCCTCCCCCGCCTCACTCTCCCTCCCCCTCCCTCGCCCGCCCGTCTCACCCTCCCTCCCTCCCTCCCTCCCTCCCCCGCCTCCACTCTCCCTCCCCCTCCCTCGCCCTGCCCGTCTCACCCTCCCTCCGTCTCACCCTCCCTCCCCTCCCTCCTCCCTCCCTCCCCGCCTCACTCTCCCGCCTCCCTCCCTCCCCCCACCTGCCTGCACGCCCTCCTCCCCTCCTCCCTCCCCGCCCGCCTCGCTCTCACCCTCCCTCCCCTCCCTCCCTCCCCCAGCTGTCTCGCACGCCCTCACTCTCCCTCCCTCCCCCGCCTCACTCTCCCTCCCCCTCCCCTCGCCCGCCCGCTCTCACCCTCCCTCCCGTCCTCACCCTCCCTCCTCCCTCCCTCCCTCCCTCCCTCCCCTCCCCCGCCCTCACTCTCCCGCCCTCCCTCCTCTCCCCAGCTGTCTCGCACGCCCTCACTCTCCCTCCCTCCCTCCCTCCCTCCCCCGCCTCACTCTCCTCCCTCCCCTCGCCCGCCCGTCTCACCCTCCCTCCCTCCCTCCCTCCCTCCCTCCCCCGCCTCACTCTCCCGCCCTCCCTCCCTCCCCCCACCTGTCTCGCACGCCCTCCCTCCCCCGCCTCACTCTCGCGCTCCTCCCTCCCTCCCCTCCCTCCCTCCCTCCCTCCCGCGCGAGCTAGTGCGGGTGGAAAAGAAGTCAATCTTTTAATCTTTTGTTGTCTTTTTCCCTGCTTTTCGAGGACAACTTCGCAAGCGGTGAAAGCACTCCACCGCCAAAACTCTCCTCTCCACGCGTCTTTGAGTGGAGGCGAGCGGTGGGCGGTGGCTTTTTCTCCTCTCTCTGATCGATGGCTGCCATGGCAGGGTGGGGAAGACAGAAATTTGTTATAGCTCTCCATCTTCCTCGATCACGCACCTTGGATACGACGTAAAGAAAGTAGGAGCTACTTTTGTTCTTGTATTTCGTCTCTTAGTTCCCCTTCTATTAAAACCTCGAGTCCATGGAGAATGGAAGGGAGGAGACCCAAGAACATCTATAACTTAGGTGATCTGTAGTAGACGGAGAGATCTCATGAGCTTGTGAAGAAGGAGGCCGCTTTTCGAGCATGATCGTGGATCACAAGTTTCGAGGGGCTGGGCACAGGAGATGGTAATGGAAAGCTCTCGGTGAAGGAGCTTGAGCCGGTGGTTTCTCTCTCTTCACGTTACTGTCTTTTCTCTCTCTTCAGCGTCGTGGTTTCTCTCTCTCTCGTTCTCGCTCGTTACGCATCTCCCTTCACAGTGTTCAGTGCTTTTTCACTCCTATCTTTATCCTTTCCTACGAAGCCTTGCCATCGCAAACTCCTTCTCGGCCATCTCCATCTCTTTTGGTTAGCTCTCGGACCCGCTCGGACATACGCCTTCTCGCGCCGCATAAGCCGCACTTGTTCAGCCGCTTGAGCTGTCGTCGTAGAAATTAAAATCATGTCCGCTACCCTAGACCTTTACCCTTTCCCTTCGTCGTAGTAGATTCGACGATCTCTCTCTCTCATCCAAACCAGCTTCTTAAAGCAGGGAGAAAATCGAGCGTGCAGAAAAGAGAGCTCTCGCAACAAGCCTCTTACCCGCCATCTTCTCAGGTGACCAGGTGACTTCATCTCAGTAGCCTCTATGTGTTTTGATGGAGAAAGAAATTGTGATTCACCTCTTCGGAAATTTTCAGATTATTAAATTCGATGTAATATTTGAATTTCAATTTTTAAATCATCTAAAACTATCTTTATGTATATTCTCTATTATTTTTTCTACCGAAGCTCTAACTTCAGCTTTTGCTTTTGATATTGAAACGACATCTTCTTTCCGACACTTTCTACGTGATTAGAGGGAGAGATTCGAAAAACAGAAAAGCTCGTGTTTGCACAATCATGATAAAATATGAGTATCCATGATCTCTACAGAGTCATCATTCGAATATCCGGATTCACGTGAACTTGTTATTCGAGAGGATTTTTAACCTAATCCACTTATCTGATGGTGATGGTAGTCTGACCCAGACTCCGCATTAAGCTAATCGAGCAATGATGTATCATTTTCTAGTGTAAGGATTTTTAATTTATGCTTCAGTCCCTTTTTCGATATATGATCAAATTTCCATAGCGAGGTGACTTTGCTTGCTAGAGATCTCAAGGCCGGGAATCCAAGATTCCCTCCCCTTGTCATTGAAATTAGCTATAGATTAATTTAATTGTACAATTGAAAAGTATAATTGTTCGTAGCTATAGATTAATATAGTTGTGACTATGTAGAAATAGGAATACATTAACTAGTATTCGATGTAGGACATGTGGAAGAAGGGGAAAGCCGGAGGGAGGAGGGAGCCGCGCGAAGGAGGGAATGCGAGGAAGGAGAGGAGGGAGCCGAGGAAGGAGAGGAAGGAGAGGGAATGCCAAGGAAGTGAGTCCCCCCGTGGAGGCCTCGGATTGGGCGATGGCGGGGTGCAGCGTCGGAGGTGGGCGGCGGCGAATCAGCGTCGATGAGCATGGCCGGCGCTGTCGGGATGGCCGGCCTATGGCGGCGGCGTCGGGGTGAGGCGACGGAAGAATGTAGGGGACGGCCGCTGCGTCGGGATGGCCGACGGCCGGGCGTGGGGATGGGGGACGACGGAGTCAACGGCAGCCGATCGGCACTGGGGATGGGGCAGCCGGAGGCGGCGGCCTCGACGCATAGGGGCGGGGGACTTCGGGGACTTGGGGACTTCGGGATGGCCAGCAACGGAGGCAGCGTCGGCGTGGCGCGACGGGAATCAACGCACGGCGATGACTGCAGGAGCTTCAGGATGGGCGACTGCGCGCGTGGGGATGGGGGCGACGAGACTCAACGAGCAAAGTGGAGGATTGAGCTGGCCGATGGTGGAGTACAGGTCATCCATTTCAATCGAATATGAATTAGCACTCCTTAACGCCGTCGGGGATGAGGCAAGCCTGTCTCGGGCTCGTCTTCGGACCTACCCCCGCTCGTCCCACCAGACACAATTTTAAGTAATATTTTATTTTGCTCGACTAAATAGGGGTGATGCTCGAGGTCGGCATGTTTGGTGCTTGAGTATGATAGTGACGACGATCCGGATTATAGTCCAAGCAGTCGCAATGGGGGCGAAGAAAGCCAACAAAGTGATGTTTATACAAGTGATTCAAATGGATATTCCAAGTCGGAGAGGGGACGATGAATTTTCTTGCCGATCGGAGAAATAAACGAGAAGATGTTCACTTCTGATTAGCTCTTGATGGGTATAAGAGCGAGTATCGTAATTCGGATGATGAGGTGCCCGACACTGACGACAGTGGAGATGAGGGGTGAATGTACATGGCGTCGACGAGGGGCGCAATGTATGATCCTAGTTGCCCCATCGACAAGATTAGTTTTAGAGTAGGCATGAAGTTCGAATCACCCTCCGAATTTACAACGCGCAGTCCAAGAATCATGCGATCTGGAATGGGTTCAACCCGCGGCTTCTAAAGTCGAGTGGACCAAAAATTGCAGTGTATGCGCAGGAAAATTGCCCATGGCGGATATACGCAAGTTTTGATTGTATCGAGGGAGCACTTTGTTGTGAAAACATTGAATGATAATCATCGGTGCGGTAGGGCCGCAAGAAACGAGACACGCGGACTTCAATTGGATTGCGAACCACTTCATTGATAAATTTCGCGATGGATTTGAATTGGAAGGTCGTCGATATGATGCGAGAGATTAATGAACAATTTGGGATCATCGTTTCACGGCAAACATGTTATAGAGCTAGGTACAAGGCGCGCGACAAGATTCAAGGAACTTTGAATGAGCACTATCACTTGCTTCCAGCTTATGTTGCAGAGTTAAAAAAGAAAGTCAACGAATAGTACCGTCGAGTTGGTGCTAGATAGAGACAAATCCGGACAGCTCGATTAGGGTTCAAGAGGTTGTATATATGCTTCGAATCGTGGCTAGAGGTTTTCTCGAAGGCTGCAGCCCGTCATTGGTTTGGATGGTTGCTTTCTAAAAAGCGAAACGAAGGGGCAATTGTTGAGCGCTCGTGGGGAAAGGACGTGCAACAACCGAGATGTATCCCATTGCTTGGGCGGTGGTTGAAGGGGAAAATCGAGCCTCCCCGGACTTGGTTTATCGAATCTGCTCATGCAAGATCTACGCATTTCCGATGGTCTCGGTTGGACAATTATAAGTGATCAACAAAAAGGGATTAGAGAACGCAAAGTGAGCCAATGCTACCGCATGGGGAGCACCGGAATTGTGCAAGGCATATCTATGCAAAGCTCGGAAGAAAAAGGACATTCCAGCCAATTATTGAAGAAGTTGTTTTGGAAAGCTGTGAAGTGCACCACTCACCATGATTTCCAAAGGGTCATGACACAGATGAGCTTATCAAAACCACAAGCCGTGCAAGACTTTCAAAGTATTGGTGTGATGAAGTTTTGCAGAGCGTACATAAGTGAGTGGCCAAATTGTGAGGTGGTGGACAATAATATATGCGAATGCTTCAATAATTACATCCTGCAAGCTAGGTCAAAACGAATTATAGACATGTTAGAAGATATCAGAGTTGCCGTAATGCAGAGATTTGTTGAGAGTTATTTTCCAATACAACTGACGAGGTATGCCCTCGCATTAGAAAGGTGCTCAAAGATAACAAACTCCAATCTCGAAAATGCAGTGTTAAACACTCAGGCAACTATAGATTCGAAGTTTCAGAGGTTGAACAGAGATTCATCGTTGACTTACATGGTAAAGCATGTAGCTGCAGATATTGGAATATAAGGGGCATCCCTTGTTCACATGCGATTGCTTGCATCCACTGGGTCAGGCAAGACCCTGACACTTTTGTCGCTGACTGGTACAAGAAGGAGTTGTACCTCCTAGCTTACGGAAAGGCATCCCACCTATGAACTAGCAGAAACTCGTGGGACTGCAGCGAAGGGATCTATGTGTTTCCTCCCGTCATGAAGAGACAACCAGGAAGGCCCGAGCGGAATAGAAGAGTTGATATCAGTGAGATGCAAGTTACGGGCCCAAGGTTATCCAAGAAAGGTATGCGGGTGAAGTGTACTCTTTGCCATCAAGTTAGGGCCATAATCGGAAGACATGCTCCCGAAGAAGGATAGAATCGGCCGTGTATGAATTTAATTACTTGTAACTTCTGAATTATATTCAATCGTAAAGGAATGAATATAATCGTTTCGTGCGGGGATCGCTACAGCGGTGAAAGAACCAAATGTAGGCACGAGGTCAGCCGACTTCATCAACCATAACTTTTACGGTGCTAAATTCGACTCTATCGTCCTTACATTGATCCGCTTCCTTCCTTTTTGCTTAATATCCCAAACCTTTTTACATAACAAAGCCGCTCTCGTCTCTGTCCAATTGGCTTTCCATTGCACATTGAACGAGCGAGAGAGAACGAGAGAGAGAGAGAGACAGAGAGAACGAGAGAGAGAGAGAGACTGATAACATGCTATTAATGCATGTAATTACATGGTTATTAATGCATATTAATGCATTAATCATCACAATTATATGCATGTTACCATCTTTTTAGTATATTTCTATCATTTATGTGTAAATTCATGATTAGATCTTAAAATACACTAATTATGGATTATTATGCATGATTAGGCATTATAATCTTTAATCCTAATTATATTTATGATCATAATCATGTTTTAAAGTTGAAAATATAAGAGAAAACACTTTTATTTATATTTATGTATTTATATGAATTTATTTCATATAATACATAAATTTATTAAATTAATATAAATTAATACTCTTTTTATTTTAATAATTTGACCTTTTAAAATGATAGATTGTTCAATTCTGAATCCAACAAGCTAAATTTGACTTAATTTGGAGTTATATTTTGAAAGTTATGAATTTTACAATTTTTAGGAATTTTCTAGAATTGTTCTGATTTTTAATTTGATTTTAGAGTGTTTTAAATAATAAAAAAATTACAAAAATTGGGTTATTGGCGAGCGGGCCGACGTGGATGCGACGTGGCACGCAAGGCCACGTGAACGCACGAGCCTGCCTGCGTGGCGCTGACGTGACACATGACGAGTCATTTACACACGATGTATGTTTATTTAGTATAATAAGATGTTTAGGGGTCCCCCGTGTATAAGGGGACAAATAATCAAGTCGTCGTATTTCGTGTAGTTTTTATATTGGATCCTTTCTTCAATTTATCCCGTGTGGGACTAGAGAGAGAGAGGGAGGCCGAGGCGGGGGAGGGGAGGGAGGCGAGACAGGCGGGCGAGGGGAGGGGAGGGAGAGTGAGCGGGGGAGGGAGGGAGGGGAGGGAGGGGAGGGAGGGAGAGGGGAGAGGAGGGAGGGAGGGAGGGAGGGTGAGACGAGCGGGCGAGGAGGGGAGGGAGAGTGAGGCGGGGGAGGGAGGGGAGGGAGTGAGAGTGAGGGCGTGGAGACAGGTTGGAGGAGAGGGAGGAGGGCGGAGAGGAGGCGGAGGGAGGGAGGGAGGGAGGGAGGGAGGGGCTGAGACGGGCGAGGGGAGGGGAGGGAGAGGAGGTGGGGGAGGGAGAGGAGGAGGGAGAGGGAGAGTGAGGCGGGGGAGGGAGGGCGTGCGAGACAGTGGGGGAGGGAGGGAGGGCGGAGAGTGGAGGCGGGGAGGGGAGGGAGGGAGGGAGGGTGAGACGGGCGGGCGAGGGGAGGGGAGGGAGAGTGGGAGGCGGGGGAGGGAGGGAGGGAGAGTGGGAGGGCGGCGAGACAGCTGGGGGGAGGGAGGAGGGGAGGGAGGAGAGGGAGGGAGGGAGGGAGGGAGGGTGGAGACGGGCGGGCGAGGGGAGGGGAGGGAGAGTGAGGCGGGGAGGGAGGGAGGGAGTGAGGAGGAGGCGTGCGAGAGCAGCTTGGGGGAGGGAGGGAGGGCGGGAGAGTGAGGCGGGGGAGGGAGGGAGGGAGGAGGGAGGGAGGGAGGGTGAGACGCGGCGAGGGGAGGAGGAGGGAGAGTGAGGCGGGGGAGGGAGGGAGGGAGGGAGGGGAGGGAGGGAGGGAGAGTGAAGGCGTGGCGAGATAGGTGGGGGAGGGAGGGAGGGAGGCGCGGGAGAGTGAGGCGGGGGAGGGAGGGAGGGGAGGGAGGGGTGAGACGGAGGGAGGGTGAGACGGGCGGCGAGGGGAGGGGAGGGAGAGTGAGGCGGGGGAGGGAGGGAGGGAGGGTGAGACGGGCTGCGAGGGAGGGAGGGAGAGTGAGGCGGGGGAGGGAGGGAGGGAGGAAGGGAGGGGAGAGAGAGAGAGAGGAGAGAGAGAGAGAGAGGCTGGAATGACGTGGCTGCCACATCGCTGCCACGTGGACTCTCCGCATTGTCCACGTGAGCGGGACTTTTTTATGGAAAAAAAAAATTTTAGACTCTTATGTGGACACTTGAAAAGTTGAGACTTTTATATGACAAAATAAAAGTTTAGACTCATATGTGGACTTTTTAAAAAGTTTGGACTGATATCTGACAAAAAAAAAGGTTGGACTCATATCTGGTACAAGTGATAAAGTTTAGACTCATATATGATATTAGCCCTTCGAGCAGAGTCGTTGGGCTTTCAATTTTATAGGCTAGAAGCCTAACGCGTTATTCCATTGATAATTTGGTAGTAATTTGGGGAACCGGTGATCCAATCCAGTCTAATCACTAAGTAATCTAAAAGGCCCCGATTGGATCACGTGGCCCACAAATATGACACCATTATAAAGGTATATATTTTAATATTGTTATATTTGTGGGCCCCGCAACGATTTCTCGCTATCAACAATCTTTATTTGTATATTTGTAAATCTTGTAATATTAAAATATATACCTATAATGACGTCACTGAAATATCTCTCTCTTAATATTTGCAATGTTAAGATGTACTTTTAATGAAGTTGCTAAAAGATACCTCTTTTGATATATTTCCTATTTGCATATTTCTGGGGTATTAGAATAAACTTTTGATGACGTAACTGAACTCTCTCTCTCTCTCTCTCTCTGCGCGGAATGAAAAAGGGGAAGGCGGCGGTGGAGGAGGACGTCGAATCGGCGCTGCTACGGATAGTAAAGCAACATCAGCAGGCGTCCCTGCGGGCCCGAGATCAGACAGGTGTTTCACCTCTAACAATTTCTTTCCAGTCTTTGATATCGCCCTGATAGATTTTGGCCTTCTCTGAGGAGATACCCGCCGGAATGGGGTTTTCCTGTCGTCTTCTTGATTATAATGATCCCTCTCTCCGTATATTTCACCTTTAATTGTAAAAAAATTTACTTACTTCTCCACTGTCCGACTAAAGTCAATTGATCGCAAATGTTTATCGAAATAGGCTCGAAATGTGAGTGTATGGGCCGTGATATGAATGAATTTAAAACTGGCAATGATAATTGGGGCAATTGAGTCAGTGAACTCCGATTTAGGAGAGCTAAATCTGTTGACTGTGACGAAAACGTGTGCGAAAAATGAGACGGACCCAAAAATGAGTTAAATGTCTGGTTGCCTGCTTGTACTGAGGAACACGGCAGACGCTATGGATTCTTGAGTGCGAAGGAAGTGCCAGCCTGTAGGCGACGGGCTTGATCCACTGGAGAATCTGGAACAATCCATGGAGCCAAGTTTTTTGTTTGATTTTTGTGCTAGGGGCGTCATGTGGTAGGCCTGGAGCTTGAGATAGACCAGTTCCCGTCGCTAGATTTCTGTAGATTGTTCATATGAATTAGGGTGCGATGACGGTGTTGTTTCTGCTGATCCGAAAACTACACCTCATTCCTCGAACATCTGTGCGACTGGAGGCGCTTTTTGGGGTGAGTCAGAAAGGCAGATCATGGTCGGAGGATCTCTGCCCAAGGAGTAGACAATCTTGGGGGATGTGGTGCCTAAGGAGGAGTTGTGATTGGTTTTATTAAAGAATTCTGTCCGTGCCATTCACCAGCTCCACTCCCGGAATCAAGTCCCTTAAATTTCGAAGGTGCTGGACTCGGGATGATGTTTGACATCGTTTCAAATATTTGGATGAATTTTCGCAAGGTGGCCGTCTCATTGAAGAGACCAAAGTGCATTTCCATGAATTCGTGTTGATGTCGGTCATCGTGGAGAAGATAATGGCTCTGTGTCATTCATTGAGCTATTCCCTGAAGATAGGAATTGTGAGGATTCCATAGTTCTCGTAGAATCTCTTAGCGAGCTTGATTAGTCTCTTACGATGTCGACATTACTGAGCAGAAGTAGAAGCCATTCCTTCTTGATCGGGTGCTCTTCGTTATTAGAGAGAAAATTCTGTCGATTTCTCCATTATTTATATCATCAGTTTGAGCTCATTTCCCAAATGACGCATAGGACATCAACCCAGACGCTGTTTGCTTCTAAAAAATCATTTTATTCTGTACAACGGGAGAATATTTGGTGAACACAAACTTTTCTGCTATGTGATCAACTGTCCATTCTCACCCGCCTTGATAGGTCTTCATCTCATTCTGTTGGCACACATTTTCTCTCTCTAAAACCTTTTTTTTTTTTTGAAAAAATTTTCTCTAAAACCTTGGGTTGCAGATGAGGCTAGGACGGAGGCGCTGAAGGCTGCAAAGCGAGTCTCGGATCTTCTTGTTAAGGCCGTAGATGGAGGAGTAGAAGAGTCCTTTCTCAATGAGAAGCGCATCGAAATGGAATTCCGAGCTCTGACCAGCACCGCCATTAGATATTCTAAGCAGACCGATCAGTGGCTCTCCATGACTCGAGCTCTTAACTCAGCCCTCAAGGTGCGCCATATCTCATTCTCTCTTCTTTTCTCCCACAACTACAAGATAGATATATTGCTTAAACAGGAAATGGGTGACTTTGAGAATTGGATGAAGACGATGGACTACGACTGCAGGAGCATCGGAGCTGCTATTGCCATCATCCACCGCCCGTAACAGTTTACTCCAACCTCCCTTTTTCTCCATTAAAATCACTTTTTTTTTCTCTAGGATAGATTGTAAATTCATTTCTCAGACCTGGAAGATTTTGATAGAGATCAGTGCGTTCGAACGTCAACTCGCTCAATTTAATGAAATGGTTCATTAAAGTTTAATGTTAGATAGATGTGGAGCAATTTCGCCATAAAATAAAATATATTACTTTTCCTTCACTCAACCAAAGATATTCTCTCTCTCTCTCTCTCTCTCACATAACCTTGGACTAGATTCAAAAATGAGGTTTGTATGAGAATTGGATTAATGACATCCTTCAATGGTAGTTTGAAACTCATATATATATTTATTAATATGGTAGTTCTTCATCTCTTCATTTTGTTTCTTACTATCATCTTTCTAATCTTCACCATTATCTCCTTTCTATCTGTAATCTTTTTATTCTCCCTCTAAACCATATATCAAAGATCTCTATCTATTTTCTTACTTAAATATATATATTAATCCATGAAATTACCATGAGATTGTTCCCCAAAATCATAATCGTAAACCGAAATTCCCATCTTTCATCTTTCCATATCTAGTAGTATCTTTTTTTGTCAACTCTAGTCCATTAATCTCATTACCTAGGGTCCTTGAGGATTGATCCTTAATTAACCACCATACTAAGTGAGGAAATATGAAATTTTTTTCATGCATTTAATTGACAACAATGACTTTTAACAACCCTAAAATTGAATACATTAAGATTCATTTAAATTTAATATTAAAAAATTGTATAGTTAATGTTATCATAAAATAAAGTATAAATTATAAAAATTTATGGCTATATATATGTTATGTGAGCTCTTTATCAAGTTATCTAAAACCAAATATTTTTTTAGTTTCTACCACATTTTAATCTTCAAAATAATGAACTGCAAATAATATGAATCAAAAACATAAACTAGAATCAATTTGCTTATTACTTATAGGTAGAGAAGGAAGTGTCACAATCGAGGGCCATGTGACATTACAAGAGGCCCAGGTCCAAACAACCCCATGGGAGGCCCATGAGACACTAATGAACTCGATTTGGGGATATTTTAATTGTTGTTTTGAATCAATTTTATGCAAAAAATTATTTATAATTCCTCACTTTGTATAATGATAAAGTAAGGGTCAAATCCTCAAGGAGCCTTGGTAACGAGATTAATGCTTTTAAGGAGTAGAGACACTATTATAGAGAAAACCAATGTTAGAAGTGATTTTTGGAGAAATATAGAAGAATGAAGAAATAGAATATGGTATGAATGAAATTAGAAATAGATAGAGTAATATTCTATGATGAAAATGTTGAGAATCGAATGATGGAATAGAGAAATAAGAATGATAGAATGAAAGATGATGAAAGAATGATGAAAAATCAAGAAATCGGGTAATGATGAGATATTAATTAAAGAAAAGAAAACAAATCTAATATATAAAGATGGAAATAGGTTATATACTATCCATGGAGTGGATTACAAGAGAAAATCATATCCAAATCCTCACACAAACCCCATTTTTATGACAATCTTAGGCCAGGTGAATCAAGACTCGTTACGATCTCGATCCTCCACTTGATGTTGGCTCCACAATAAAATTGAACACCAAAAAATGCCAAGCTTGGGCCTAAGCCTCTCCTTTTCCTTCTGATAGCCTGATGCTAAGAGAGCCAAAAAACTACAAAACAGAAAGAAGAAGATTCTTTTATATGTTAGGCTTAGAGGTTCCTTTGAATCATTGGTAGAGAGTTATAAATCTGGATCCTTCCTTAAAAATAGGAAAGATCTAAATTGATTAATAATAAATAAAAGAGAAGAAATTTAACCTCTTTGACCCTTCAAGAATGCCTTTGACCACCTTTGACTTGTCAAGAATCACTTTGACTATCATTGACTTCCAAAAAAATGGAGTGACTAGTCTCCTAAAAAGGTAGAATGGATTGACCCGAACCCCTAAGAAGGTGGTTGACTAACCTCATAAAAAGGTGGAAAGGCTTGACTAACCTCTTAAAAAGGTAGAAAAGGTTGACCAACTTCATCAAAAGGTGGAGTCCCCATTTTCTTCTTCTTCTAGATAATTTTCATTCATGCTCCCATTAAACTTTACTTAAGTCCTTGCATCCGCATAACTCATAATATGTGAGAATTCAACCATTTGGCTTCCAAGAAGTCAAGTGAGGTTAGTCTCATAATACAATCAAAATGTAAGAAATGATGCATGATAGGACTTAGTCATATTTTCATCGCATTCAGCTATATAAAAATAGATATTCTCATTCCTATAGTCTTTTATCAACACATTTGATTTATCACTAACGTGGAAGAAGAAGCGCGTATGATGCCATGGCACAAGCACACCTAGCCCATTGGGGCAATTTGATTTAATAAAATGTCTTCGATAAAAGAATAAATATTAACTCTCTATTCCGCGAGTGCCATGGCACACTAGTGATCATCGAATCAAGAGATTAGATAAAAATTGGTCATAGTCACTTAATCCAAAGAGTGTATTGGGCATCATTTAATAGATTGTATGATTAAAAAACACAATTGATTTTCACTAAAGACCTGAGGGGATTATGGCAAAATAGAATTCTTCGAGCATAAGACTAGAAGGATCTAAGGTTTGATCAAACCTCTAAATTTTGATCAAAACATTTAACACAATGTTAGACATTGAATCACATATTCGAACATCAAGGCACTTGATAACATGCAATTTATACATGTAATTATGTGATTATTGATGCAAATTTAGGCAAAAAGCATTCCAATCTTATGCATAATATCATATTTTTAGTATATATCTATCATTATATGAAAATTAATTTATAATCTCAAAATACACTAATTTAGGGATAATTATAATAATTAAGAGAAATATTTTAAGATTAGATTATTCCCATTTTTATTTGAGATTATAATTAGTTTTTAATGTTAGATAATAAGAGAAAATACCTTTTTATGCACTCATTTATTTTTCTATAAGTTTTATTTTCTAAGAGAAAAGAGTATATTTTTTAAATAAAAATTTATTCTCTTGTTATTTATTGAATTTGATTTTTGAAATGATAGATAATTTAATTTTTGATCCAACAAAACAAATTTGGATTAATTTGGAGTTTTATTTTGAAAGTTATGAATTTTCTAATTTTTAGGAATTTTTGGGAATTTTTATGAATTTTTTTATGAATTTAATTCGATTTATTTTGAATTAAAATGAATAAAAAACTATAATTTTTATAGCATGCTGATGTGGCAGCTGATGTAGCTGATAACATGAAATCTTAACATGCTAAAATATGATTATTAATGCAAATTAAGGCATAAAACATTCCATTTTTATGCATGTTATCATACTTTGAGTGCATTTCTATGATTTCATGCAATTTTAAGTTATAATATCGAAATGCACTATTTTAGGGATAATTATACATAATTAAGAATATATTATAAGAAGAGATTATTCCCATCTAAATTTGAGATTATAATTAGGTTTTCATATTAAAGAATTAGAGAAAATGTTTATATACACTCATTTATTTTTCTAAGTTTTGTTTTTCAAGAAGAAATGAGTGTATTTTTTGAAATTATAATTTATTCTCTTGTTATTTAAATATTTTGACTTTTTATAATGATAGATAATTGAATTTCTGATCCAATGAAAAAACTCTGGATTAATTTCGAGTTGTATTTTGAAAGTTATGAATTTTCTAAATTTTAGGGATTTTATGGAATTTTTTTGAATTTTTCTTGAATTTAATTCGATTTATTTTGAATTAAAATGAATAAAAAATATATTTTTTATTGCGTGCTGACATGGCAGCTGATGTGGCATGAATAAAAATAGTAGTGCCATGTGGCGATCTATGAGACCGCCACGTGTCGCACATGTGTACATGTGTGCGAGTGCACGTGTGCGCACGTGTGTGCGCATATGTGAATAGGGAAGGGCAAAGACCGACCAAAGGTCGGAAGACCAGACCGAATCAAGACCGTCGGTCCCGAAAAATGGGCTGGAACGGTCTCGGTCTAGTTTTGGTCCGGTCCATCTCAGTGCTTCGGTTTTGGACTGAATAAGTCTGTTCTCTCTCCTCAATCGTCATTCCCGCATCTGAAATTCCTTGATGGCCTCTCCTCAATCCTCATTCCTGCACCTATTCTATAACCTTATGGCCTTCTTTGTCTTCCCTCTAGGCAAGAAGAGGGTGAAATCCAACTGCATCTAGGTTTATCTTCTGAAGTCTTCTTCCATTCCGCATCTAGGTTGAACTTTCGGTATGTTTTTCAATTCAAAATTTTTTTTGTAAGTGTTTAATTTTTTCATTTTGCTCTAGGTTTAATTTTTCATTCTTGCCGTTAGCTTCATATATCTTATCTGACAGAAGACTTGATCAGATAAACCGAGTGAGAGGGGAGAGGGAGAACACCGAGTGAAATAACTATTCATAGAAGAGAGATGAGAGGCAGAGAGAAATAAAGATTCGTCAAAGATGAGAGAGGGTGAGCCAGAGAGACATATTTTTTTACCAACTGTCTCCACATGATTATTATATAATTAGATTCTTCTTAAATGCTCTTCACCAAGAGAGAAAAAGAAGAAAGGGAAGAACTTCTAATAAGGTTTGCATGGGCACTCTTAGGTGTGATAATGTCCTTAATGCTACATGAGACTAGGGGACTGATAACATGCATTTATAACTTAAATTCTTATCCTAATTGACTCATATTCATGCTTATTTTATGAGAATAGGATGCATGTTATCATACTTTTTAGGAATTTTCTCCATTGGTATGTCATTTCACTAAATTTGATATTTATGCATAAATTAGGGATAATTTCATGCTTAATAGATGATTAATCTTTTTTTAATTTTAAATTAATAGAAGTTAATCTCTTTTATTGAATGATTTTGACTTTAATGCATGTTTTGAAAGATAATTTCAAGATAAATTTATGATTTAGAATATTTATTAAGAAATGAGTTAAGTAAATTCTAATTCATCTTGATTTCTTCTTTGAAAGTATATTTTATATGACATGATATTAAAAAGAAAAGAATTTGTGATCCAATAGAGAAAATTTGGATTAAAAAGGAGTTGTATATATTTAAAGTTATGAATCTACGGAGAAATAAGGGATTTTTGAGAGATCTTTTGAAATTTGATCAAATCAGACGATGAATTGAGGTGAGAAATTATGGGAAATGATAGATTTGGAAAGAGAACTCAAAGATGAATCCACGGAATCAAAAATCACTTGATTTGGATCAAGATTCGCGGAGAAATCAAAGAGTGAATTAGAGAGAAATTTCCAAACGCGAATTAAGAGAAATCTAAAATTAAAAGACAATTAACTAAATTAACGATCCTAAATTACAAATTAATGATACATGACGAAAGATTATGAGGAAAACACATAATCTAACCCTAGATAGCGATCGAAATGATCCAATTAATCGCCATATTCAAGGCTTTTCATTCCACGATTTCGAAAACAATCTTCAGTGTTCAAGAGGAAAATTCTTGCTAATCGATCGATGAAATCTCACTTTCAACCACTCCGTGGACGCGGAAATGAGTCTAGAAGTGATTGGAAGCAAGAGATTCAAGGATGGTGGTGTATAGATGGTTCAATTGATCGAAATCATTCAAGAATACATGAAAATGTCGAAGAACATCTCAATTTATAGGAAATTTGGGCGTAACTATCAGATGGAGGATTTAATCTTCGATCAACGGTTCAAATTAAACGCATGAGTGTGAACCGTTAGGGTTAAGTCATGGCCATTGGATCGCGGATGGAGCGCCTAGATGAAGTCATGTGATCACGTGAAGTTGAATCGTCGCGTAACGCCTGCCGTTTGATCTTCTTTAAACGTCTGCTATGTCTCCACGTGTCCACAGAAGTCCATCGGATGCGTTTAATCTCAGCCGTTATAGCTCCTCTGATGAACGGTTGAGATTTAAACATTTTGAAATGTGAATCATTGTCCAATCAAAATGCGCCGCGTACCCCTTCACTTAAGTGACGATTGACGGTTTTAATTTAACACTCGATCAGATGCTCCGCATGTCGCCACGTCACCTGCGTGTAAAAACAAAAACAAAGAGTCCCACATGGTGAAAAATCAAAAGAATACACGCATATATAAGTAGTGCGTAAATAAGGAGTTGGCTTATAAGTAGTTGGCTTATATCCAAATTAATCGAGATTTGTTTCATTGGTTCAGAAATTCAATTATCTATGATTATAAAACGTCAAAATATTTAAATAACAAGAGAATAAATTATTATTTAAAAAATACACTCATTTCTTCTTGAAGAACAAAACTTAGAAAAATAAATGAGTGTATATAAATATTTTCTCTTATTATTTAACATTAAAACATAATTATAATCTCAAATTTAAATGTGAATAATCTATTCTAAAATATATTCTTAATTATGCATAATTATCCCTAAAATATTACATTTTGAGATTATAACTTAAAATTGCGTGAAATGATAGAAATGCACTCAAAGTATGATAACATGCATAAAAATGGAATGTTTTATGCCTTAGTTTGTATTAATAATCATATTTTTGCATGTTAAGATTGCATGTTATCATCTAGAACACAAGAGAATCACGAAGAATCAAGATCTTCCTCTAAAGATGTTTAATTTCATGTTTAACCAAGAGTTACATTTCTGTAAGAGATTAGATTGGTTTATAGAAGAACTAATCACTTGATATCGGGACTGTCCGTTTTGCTTAAGGAGCTTGAACAGCCACGATAAAGCCACGCTGCGCGCGTGAAGTGGACCACGATCCACACGACGCGTGCTCCACTTCTCCTTTGCTTCCGCCGTTCGATCTTCATCGGAGTGTCGACAAGCATCCGCGTGTCGCTCTATCATTTGTCGAGTGCGAGATTAAGTCGCAGGGCGTTAG